>JAHHUM010002634.1:278554-650678 GCA_036173005.1 Crenichthys baileyi
AAAGAGCCACTAGCTGTGGGTATGCACAAAATGTCCTTTCTTTGCATGTTAATTTTCAATTTAATGTTTGCTTTACTGTCACAGCACGGCGATACATAAGCATGCATTTGTTTTTGAGTACGTGTCTTTGCCATAGCTTGATTCAAATTGCCATCTTTTATCTTTTATATATAATATATAAACTTTATATATATATTAAAAGAATAAAACAGCGTTTTTTTGTTTGCACCTTTGCATCTAGTTTTCTGAAATTAACACTTCTATCGCTTAAAAAAAACCTGTTTTTCAATATTTTCGATCTTTTTTAAACTTGATTTTGTCTACAGCTGGAAAATACAAATATGAATCCAGACTTTCCTTGCTTTTCGAGATCTCATAGAAATTATCTTTTTAAACATTAAAACAAATAAAACAACGCTTTGTCTTTTAAAACTGTTCTGCAAATTGGTTCAACATTGCTGCCCTGAAGTTGGACTTTAGCTCGGTTTCTGACTAATTAATTTGAAATGAGCTAAAATGATATGAGGAGGAAGCAGTCATGCTAACATTCCCCAGACGAGTAAATGTAAACACGGACACGTGAAAGAAAAACAAGCCAAAAAAAAGGTAAATGGTCACATACAAGTACCATACGCACCTGAAAGAACCCACATGTGAATGTGCACACACACATTCTGCAAACAGATGTCCAGTTATAGGAATCATGCATTTGTAACGCAAACAGAAAGGCTTGTTTCCATCGAAGCTTAAATACTTAACAACACATCTGATCAGAGTAGAAAAAAAAGAGCGTTATCTAGATAATGAACTACTTCAAACCTTCCAATAACACAAGTTCCCCAACAGCATTTCACTATTATGATCCAATAGATGGAAAGCAGTAACATGCACTAAGAACCAGATATTTTTGGTACACATCTGACTGTACACATGATGGCTTATTTGGGTAAGGTGAGACTTTGTAACATGACTTACAATAACACAGGTAGAAAACAAATCCTAGAGAAATTCTTAATAAAGAAACCATGCAAGTATGTGAAGCATTCCAGTTTTAGATAAGGATAAACATACATACACTCATACAGGTATATACTAATTAAAATGCACAGATCTAGCTAAAATGTTCAAGTTTAACCCCCCCAAAAACAAAATTAAAATTTGAAAGATCTTTGTTTTCACTCTAGGCCTTTATTTGCTAAACGTTACTGATATATAGTAATAAATAGTAAGCTTTTACTTCCCATTTGGTTTTGAGTTGAATTACTATTGTGTGATGTACGTAAATCTAGGCCAGAGTTTTTTTTAAATTCCAGTTTAAATTGAGCAATTTAGGCTTCCCAATATTCTTCCATTCTTTGGTTATGCACTGTCAATTAAACACAAATCTTTGCTCACACTGCAAGAAACACAAGCTAAAAATGATTCTAAAAAGCTTGGGGTGAATCAGATTTCCATGCTTTCTCTACAAAATTTTTCACTGTATCATGCATATCATTATAATAAACTAGCTAATACACTGATGCTGTATTTTTTTTTACTATGCTGTAGCAGTAACTGGATAGCAAAAGCATGAAGGATAAATTTATATCTACAATGTCTAGCAAAAGTCTAAGTAACAACCAAAAACATCATTGTGTTTATTGGGACTTCAAGTATGGGTGACCAACCCATACAAATGCATACTTTTGCCGGTGAAGAAGTGAGCGATGGTTCAATTCAAAGATAAAAAAAAAAAAAAAACCTGTGTGTCGCATGCATTTGTATTCAGCCCCCCTGATACTTTGCAGAAAAGCAAATACTCTATAAAGCCGCCCCTTTGCTTCATTTATAGCTGCAAGTGTTTTGTGGTAAGCCTCTACCAGTTTTGCACATCTAAGGATTGAAATTTATGCATAAATAGCTCAAGTTCAGTCAGAGTGAATGGAGAGCACCTCCATACATCAACTTACAAATCTTAAAAAAACTGTTAATTTTGGTCTCTCTGATCAAAATACCCTCTCCCATGTGTTGATTGTCTCTCCAACTTTCTTTGTGGCAAACTTTAAAGGGGACTTCCTTTAGCATTCTTTCAACAACTGCTTTCCTCTTGCCCGGCTAATAATAATTAACTAACAGTTGTCCTGTCAATCAGATTGTCTTCCATGAGCTGTCGACCTCTGCAGCTCCCCCAGAGTTACAACTGGTTTACTGTTCTTGCCTGTCCTATTTAGTTGGACGGCCATTGTCTTGGTAGGTTCTTTTATTTCATTTAATAGTATTAGAGTAAAGGGGGCTGAACATAAATGGATGCCACATGTTATATTTTTAGTAATAAAAAAATGATATGAAATGATAATTTTCCTCCCACACCACTTTGTGTTAGTCTATCACCTAAAATCTGGATAAAATACATCTGAAGTTTTGTTGTAAAAAAAGTATTAATACTTTTGCAAGACACTGTAGTTATTTTAGCTATGCTTTCTTACTCCCAGTGTGCTACAGTTCATGCAGTTATGTTTTGTACCTCACATTGGGGTTAACATACAAAATGTGAAAATGTGAACACCACATCTGTGCTCGAAGCTTTATCTGTTTCCCCTGATATCCTGGGTATTTGTGTGTTTACTGTGGAGTTTTCTGTCATGAGCATGTCTGTGTGTGAGTCCATGTTTCTGTGCGTGGAGCTGAA
Organism: Crenichthys baileyi; assembly: GCA_036173005.1. Taxonomy (NCBI): domain Eukaryota; kingdom Metazoa; phylum Chordata; class Actinopteri; order Cyprinodontiformes; family Goodeidae; genus Crenichthys; species Crenichthys baileyi. Next base: position 281,223 of record JAHHUM010002634.1, read on the forward strand.
ATCAAGCCTGCTCGGTAGCAGCAGCGGTAGCGGCACTTGCTGGGAACTCCGCGTTGATATAGGAGAATCCCTGGAACTCGTCCTGGTCCAGGTTCTGAATCACCTCCTCGTCAGGGGGGGTCAGCACAGGCGGGTTGCGTGTGAAAAAGCGGTCAAAGTTCTCGGCCTCCCGTCCGCACTGTCAAGGAGGGCGGGAGAGGGAATGGATTGGGAAGAGGAAGAGCGGGGATGGACAGGAATGGATGGAGCGGGTGAGGGTAGAAGGAGAGGAAAAACAAAAGAAAAGGGAATGGAACCAAGGTGTGAGATGACATTACTTGGAAATGGTTTCAAATATCAGAACAAGCAAAGTAACTGTGGTGAGCTTGATTTTATGCTCCGAGCAGGAGACAATAACTGCAGCACACCTCATTTTTGCTTTCCTTTTTCAAATATTTGAACGTATTCTCAAATTTCAAACAGAAAAAGCCTCAAACATCCTGGAGCAATGCACTACATTGAACCGGTAACCATTCATGTGTATTGAAAGGTTCAAAAATCTGGTATCCAAAACCCAACAGATTTTAATTTTATTTTATTACTGTTGGAGCTAGAATTGCTGTGGCTTTCTATGTACACAAGAACAGCCTCAGAGCTATAACATAATTATTAGAATAATTGTGGGTTAATTAGATGTTGCAGCTGTTGAGACCTGCTGAGATGTGATAAACCAAATCAAACCATTAACTCAGATGTAATGGAGCACTTTAAATAACTTAAAATCTCTTCAGATTATTTGACTACATAACTAATTTTAAAAGAATGTGTACGTAACTGAAAACGTTAAGACTCATGATCTCCTTTCATACAGAGACCCTGGATTTGAGTTAAATTTTGCACAAAGGTTACAATTTTCTTCTGTTTTAGCAAAGACATTTTGGGAGAAAATGTCTTTCCTTAGGATGACTGCAAACTGAAAAAGGTAGCTTAGTGCCAAGAAGGAGTTTTCTTTATATACATTAAACAAGCTGCGAACTCTAAAACAGTTTTCCCATGAAAGTGCTTCACAGCCACTTATTTTTCCCCATCTCTATCACTACACTGAGCTTTAATTAACACGTCAATGGTCCTGTATTTTCTGACATCGCCCAGAGGAAAGCTATAAAGTTATTAAATCTATAGAACTCCAATAAATATAAGAAATTTACCCAGTCTGCTTAGAGATTTGGGGAAATAAAGTAAGGATCAAAAAAGTATTTGAACTTGGCTTCCAAATTTAAGTAAAAGGTAATTGGAATGGAGGTTCAGAAGTATTTGAGCATTTTATGGACCGGTTATTGGTATTAATGCATAAAGTTATGCTTTCAAAACCGCAAACAATTTGCTAGAAAGCGCCAGAGTTTCCAGAGTCTTCTCTGGCTACGGGCAGAATAGGGTAGTACAGAGCTGCCCCTCCTCCACCTGTTGGTGAACACTGCTAGTCAGCTAACTGAGGAAAGGCCACTACACGTTTCCCTCTCTAACAAAACAGACAAATTCAGTCTTGCCTTTGTGGCCTCCACTTTTATTGAGATAACACTGTTTTCAAACTACGGTTTTCAAGCTACGAGCCGCATGTTTGTCAAGCAGCGGACTGCAGGCTTGCTACTCAACCAAATAGACTACTTAACCACCTAAATATCTGATATTTTGTTAAACTAGATTATAATACTCTGTGTTTTTTCAATAAAGACCACAAAACTTAGAAATCTTTGATATGCCTTGATAACTGCACCATGTCTGATTGAGACAGGGACAAACAACTGCATAATAGTGAATAAGATAGATGAGGCATGTAACCAAGTTAGTTTAGGTCAATGCCTTTTTAGAAGACATATTTGGCAGGTTAGGTAGTTTGACATAATCTTGGTGTTTTTAAACAACCAGGTGTCTGATCCATGCTACATCTGGTCACATTTTTTTGAAAAAAAAATTGACATGGTTTCCAGTGACTAGTGTCACTATTTTTGTAGTGCACTCCATGACCGGTATAATTTGAGACTGAACCCCAGAGCATGCAAATGAAACAGAAATACCTAGAAAACATCTAACACTGAGAGGACAAATAAAATGTGTAGATGAGATGAGTTTATGCATGGCAGATGTGAACAGATGGAGAGGCGATGAGGGAGAAAAAAACTGACAATCGATTGCCGAGAGGACAGATGAATGAAGTCGCACAGCGATGACTTCAAATGAATTTTCCGAATGATGGCATGAATATGTTTATGTGCTGGGTAAATGCATAAACCGGCCATTCAGCTGGTCTGTTTCTTGGTGTACGAGTCCTTCAAACATTCAAACGATAGTCTGCCCTCGCATTAAGTAGATTCCCCAAAGCCCCTGATTGCATTTTGAAACCAGAAAAGATAAAAATAAGTTTTGATCAGCATCAAATTCTTCTAATAAACAACATGATAGGGCAGGTTTTTGGCAATTTTAGTAAAAGAAAGTAATAGAACTTTGTCAAAAATAACACAAATCAAAAACAAACTCCCCTCAATGAAGCAGGCCACCTAAAAGGATCAAAGAACTCGCTTCAGATGCTAAACCTCTGCCAGCACCATCCAAAAAAGACTAAAGCTGTTTGTTCTTATTATTAGAAAAGATAAAAAGAGAGGAATAGTACGAGACAGGGCAAAGGCCTGACAGACGATAGGTGTCTGAAAGACGAGATCAAACTGAAAGAAGAGACAGATACAGACGGAGAAAAGATCAGACAGCTTCTGTCTGCACTCACACCAGAGGAATTTACACTAGATATGCTAGTGTTGCAACAGCCAAGTCCCTAAGATGACCTCTGTTTAAAATAAACCCACATGCACACAGATGCATGCATATACGCAGCCGCATTAGTGATCAAGCACAAAGTCCACCAAAAAAAAAAAATCAAAAAAACGAACCCTGCAGGCAGAGAAAGATGCATAAAAAGCTCAACTCAGAGAAATTAAAAAAGGAACTTTTAAGCAGCACAGTGGCCCAAGGCTGTGAGAGCGTCCATATGTATTTTTGTGTGTGTGAGCATTAGGTGACATCATTCTGACTACAGTTATGATCAAACCCATCTTGTCAGAGAAAGAAAAAAACAATACAAAAGACACAGAGCTATTTTCAAGACTTTTTGCAGAAACTTTAAGGACGTGCACCTTCTCCCTGGAGGTTTATTCCAAAGCGAAAAAACAAAACCCCCCTCTGAGATCATGCAGAGGACATCTGCACCAAACTGCAAAGCACCGATTTTGTGCATGCACATTAATGCCACAGTGGTATCATCACCACCATCATTATATATATTGCTATCCCCATCCCTGGCACACATCCTTCAGCATTAACATCATTACGTTCTGACTTACCTGTGCACAATGTGCCATATAGGAGAGATACAGTGTAAAGTTATTGGCAGAAATAGATAAAAATGCGAAGAGAACAGAATGTGAGAGTGAAGAAAGACAAGAGGAGAGATCCAGCATAAAGTTGGCAGTCTTAGGAAAAAACCTACTGCTCTGTGCTCAGGTGGATGAGTGTCATTTGCACTTCTTGTGTTTGATCTGCACGTCAGACTTACAGCTCTGGGTTTGAACGGGGGCTGTACTTCCTTGTTCTCCAGTTTCTCCCAGTCCATGTAGCGAAAGAAGCTGTGCTCTCTGATATCCCGCTCCCCCTCTGGACCACAGCCCAGTCGTTTGGCTGGATGCTTCGTCATCAGCTGCACAAAAAGGGAAAATGTGAAAACAGGTTTGCTGCAGGCCACTCCACCCGTTTCCACTCGCATTTTCCACTTTTTCAGCCTAGTGGAGATAAGTGACTTTTTCCTATTTTCTTCAGCTCTGTTTTCAGGTCTTTATTAGTCTGCAATACATGCAGAAGCATCTTCACTCCTACATGCATTGTTCCTTCACTATCTCCTTTCACCAAATTAATTATTTATGAACTGTAATTCATCAGCAGTTGTTCATGTTGTACAATGAACAAGTCTGTCAACGAGGGTGCTGCCTAATTTCACTGTCGCATTTGTGCTTCAGCTGCTGCATGAACATTGTTAACATCTATGTGAATGTCACAGTGAATGAAGATGTACAATACAATGCGCAATAGAGTCATCCTGGTCCATTGTAAAACCTGTATGCAGAAAACAACAAAACAGTCAACACTTTCAACTTGTAACATACACTTGAGTGCTCCCTCAAGTGTTTAAAGACGTCAAATAAAAGAGAGAAAATAATAATAGGTAAAATATTCCTTTAAACAATTATTCTATCTATGATCAGAGTATAACTTCGGAGTGCATACGGTACATGCAGTAGCTTAATATTTTTTTTCATTTACCTGTGAAATTAGAGACACACACCATATATGGGTTGTTTTAAGCAAATCAGTTTTCTTTCCTAATGAGGATGTCTCAACCATCTAAACAGCTATTATTTTTTTGCCACTGATTCTCAATTGTATTCAGGTATGGACTTTGACTAGACCATTCTAACACACTGTAGCTCTGAATGAATGCCTAGGGTACTTGTCCTTGTAGAAAATAAACCTCTGCCCCTGTCCCAAGTCTTTTGTGGGCTCAGACAGGTTTAATTACAGGCCTTCCCTGTATTTAGCTCCATCTATCGTCCCATCAACTCTGACCAGCTTCCCTGTCCAAGCTGAAGAACAGCGTCCCCACAGCACGATGCTGCCACCATGTTTCAGAGTTGGGCTGGTATGTTCAATTTAGGCCTCACCTGACCAGAGCACCTTCTTCCACATGTTTGCTGGTCTTCATGTGGTTTATTCACTAATCTCCTCTAACAAACATATAAGGCCTTTACAGAACAGCTGTAGTTATACTCGAATTAAATAAAACATTTTTGTACTTCATTTGCTACATATGTGACTTCTGAAGGCAGTTAGTTGTGATGGATTTTATTTAGGGTTGTCAGAGTAAAGGGGTTATATATGAATGCATGCCACAATTTTCAGACTTTTATTTGCAAAAAAGAACTGCTAATATCATGTTATTTCCACATCCCAAATATGCATCGATGTTGTGTCTGTCTATAACAAAAAAAAAACAAAAGTGCATGAGGTCACATTCTCATTCACATTTCTCTTTTTTATGTTAAAGCACACATTGCTTTAGGCAAAGCTCAAATATCTTCTTCTGTTTTTTTCTTTTCTACTAATCATATATGGAAATTTTCGTAATTTATGAAATTTCATAAAATGTCATAATTTAGCTAAAATATAGAACATTTTACTACTACATGTACATATGGTGTTCAGTTTGTGTCCTGTTACTTTTGGATTTGTCAGGACAAATGACTTCTCACTGCTCATTCCTGTGAAGTGAGGACATCCAGTTTGTAACAACACACCAAGCCAAAATATAACTGCAGCATATCATATGATGCATGTGCATGTAAGTGGTCCTTCGAATGAAATGTGGATGCAAGACAGGGTTCAGGAAGTGGAGTGGGAGCGACTTTGATCACTTCTTCTAGACTCTGCACTCATGAACCCAGTAAAAAAAATATATGTCAGCAAGGATATGTCAACATCTGTATTCTCTAACTGAAAAACTACAATAAGATCTGACAATAAGATTATACTCTTCCGTTTACCCCCTTTCTAGCATTTGTTCCAAATAAACGGAACAGCCTCCACGTTACTCTTTGTGTCTGTTTAATACGGTAGGCGTTTGAGCATGAATACTTACTCCTTTACATATGGCGACAGCTTCCTTAGACATCGACTTGGGATAGGAGACGTGATGCTCCATTATGGACTGAAACAACTCGTCCTCATCCTCACCGTCGAATGGGGGCTGCAGAGGAGAGGGAAGAGTTAAGGGAGGAAAAGGAAAAAGTAACACAGGAGAGATAGAGAGGCTTCCAAACTTAGAGCCATCTTTTGTAAAGATTTGAAAAAGCCTTAAAATAAATGCATTTTGTATTGCATTTGCATAATCTCACATTAAAGCTTTTTAGTTGACTACATTTATTTAGTGGTGAAAAATCCCATGTCATAAAATTATTTATTTTTAGGAAAATCACTGTTGGCACAATTATTGGCAACCTTTGTTCAACACCCTTTTACCAATAGGATCACACTTATTGTTCTCCTATAACATTTCACAGGGTTGGAGCATACAAAGAGACCATTTCTTTTACAAAATATCTCTAGATCAGCCAAAGTCTGGGTCCTCCCTTATACTCGCTTCTCTTTAGCTCATTCCACAAGTTTTCTTTGGGATTCAGTCTGAGGACTGGGATGACCATGGAAGAACACTAATTTTGTGTCTAATGAACCATTTCTGAGTTGATTTGGCCTTGTGTTTTGTATAATTATTTTGCTGAACGGTCCAGTGTTGACTCATTTTCACTTAAATGTTAAAGGCCACAAGATTTTTCTTTCAAATGTCCTAGTATTTCAACCAGAACCTGGTTGGAGTACTGTGCACTCTAACCAGGTTCTCATGGTCTTTTGAAGAGAAAGAGGCCCATTGTATCACAGATCCTCCACAGTCAGTTCTAGAAACTCTGATCAGTTAAAAAGGTTAACTATAAATTAAAAATTTTTTAAGTTATTTTAAAATGATTGTAATAGGTACCAAGAATTATACCACTGGTGATTTTGTCAAAGAATATTTCTTAACATGGGAATACTGAACAATGCACTCAGATTCAAGGTTTGATTTTTCTACATTTTCAATGTAATGTTATGTATCCCTTTATCTGAGTTTTATACATGCATAGATATTGAAAGTAATAATGCTAAAAGTAAAATAAGTTCAGTTATAAGATTTATTTTAACATCTTAGATTAGTTTATATTCGACTTTATTGTCATTGCACATGTCACAAGTACACGCAACAAAATGCAAATTGCATCCAACCAGTAGTGCAGAAGCTGTAAAAAATAAAATCTAGTATATAATGAGTGCAATGATTAATTGTGCCACTATCGCTACAGGCAATTAGAATAATCTTAGCAAATATGCAATGTGTACAGATTATACAGCATTAAAAGATAATTGAGAATCTATACAGTGTACAATAATGTAATGAATACATTATATACAAAAGTACATACATGTGTTTATTATGAAGGCAATAGAAAATAGTATGATGGTTATATACCTTAAGCTGTGCTGGGTGGCAGTGCATTATATGCAGTGTAAACAGTTAGTCTGGGGTTACTAAGATGAGGGGAGTGGGGGGGTTGGCAGGGTGGGGGATGGTTCCAGACTTGTTCATAAAATCTGTTTTTCCAATTAGTTATCAGTAGCCTTTGAATTACACAGAAATAGTGCTGAGACATTCCTTTTTTTTTTTTTTTGTATACATTTTTTTTTCTGTAAAAACCAAAATGCAAATTTCATAAAGCTGAAGACCAACCTGCCCAGCCAACATTTCATAAAGCAATACTCCAAAGGCCCACCAGTCCACAGATTTTCCATAAGGTTGATAGGCAATAATCTGAAATTAAAGAAGAACAGTTGTAATAATCAACAACATTTAATAATCCTGAATACACCCCATACACAGACAGAGTACCTCAGGAGCGATGTAGTCTGGTGTTCCACAGAAGGTCTTGGTGGTGATTCCGTCAAGCATATTTTCTTTACACATACCAAAGTCTGCGATCTTAATGTGGCCCTCACAGTCCAACATTACATTATCCAGCTTCAGATCCCTACAGTGGCATAAAATTGCATTTTGTCACCTTCTGTGTTTGAGCAGTATATATGTGTTTACAGCAGTTCAAGTCTCAAAAGCTGCTTGATTTGTTTTTATTAGGTAATTAATGTAAAATATAAAGATCAACATAATCCAAAGTCTGTAATTGTGAATATTGTTGATCCTTTCCTTAAAAGAGCAGGGGGTGTTTACAATTAAATGTCTTGTGAGACTTGTTTCTATTTAACAAATGTGTCAAGTGATGATTCTAATGTTTTCATTTAAGACAGCAACAAAATTTGGATTTTCTGAGCCTCAGTGAAAATAGTCCATTTTACAACAGCCCTCAACAACCGGAAAAACTCCTACTGTACTTTCTAATGTAAAACACAGTGGTGGAAGTGACATGTGAATTGAGGACATGATAATTGGAGCTAAATGCCAGATACGAAATATTTCCATCTAACAAATATAGTGAGTGCCTTTTGAATACCGCTAACATTCCTTTTTGGTTCGAGCAGGAGAAGGAATGCAGGTAAGATGTCCAGCTGCGCAATGTACAGGCACTGCTCCATTTAAAGAAATATATATATTTTAAACACAATCCACTTAGCCAGAGCATAGCACTGCTGACAGATTGAATGAATAATTGAGATCATCTTGCTCTTCAGATGCAGAGCCAGCAGGGAACCAAGATTAGGCATGTGTTTTCCATGTAGTGACCGAGAGGTTTTATATGAATAAGGTGGATAACATACATCTACTGTTTAATGAATGCAACATGCAACTCTTTTTACCTTCCAACAACTTGAAGAGACTAATATTTATGGGAGTGAATATCGGTCTTTTAGTATAATTTTGCTTGATTTGCAATCTTTGTGATTAAGTCAGTGAGTTTGGATGTTACCTGTAAATGATGCCCTTTTGATGTAGGAAAAATAAACCAATGGCTATCTCAGCAGCGTAGAACCTACAAAACAAATGAACACAAACAGGGAAACAACAGCACCAATTAAAGTGAGGCTGAGAGACAGTGGGTAAACACGGGGGTTAATTTATGTGTGTGTCTGCACAAAGGTCGGAGCTGTCTTCTTAAGGCCAGAGAACAGCTGATAAGATCAACAGGAAGGGCCTCGACAGACTGACCACGCAGGCAGACATGTTTGGATGGCAATGCACGCACATGATTTGTTTATAAAGTGCGCATAAAAAATGCCAGCAGACAATATGAAAGTGTGGAGGCAGGTGAGTCTGTTTGTGTTTGATAGTTATGCCCACAATGCAGGAAGATAAAGTAAGAAGAAAGTAAAGTTTATTGTGTTATCATTGTCCACAGAGAATATACTGACTATTGACTAATAAGTAAAATAAAAGCAGTATGGCTATGGAAAAACAGGTTGGAAATATATCATCGACCAAGAATGGAGAAGAAACAGCTACCTCCTTTGTGGTTTGAATGCTTAAAAAGCGTGGTCATCTGACACGGAGTTTGGAATCATGAATCTTGCTTTTTACAATTTGTTGCATTTACCTAGTTTTTAATTTGATTTTTTGGACTATTTGATGCGAATGATGATGAACTTACCCTAAATAGTCAAATTTGAAGGAATCAAACAAAGTCTTTTAAAACTTCTTTTGGTGTGCTGTTTAATAGTTAGATGAACCTAATATGTAAACAAGATTCTAGAAAGAAGGTTGGGTTTAAGCAAAATAAGATTACCAGCAACAAGAACAGAAAAGTGAGTGAGTTCGCTTTAAAACCAAACACCCCCAAATCATGAGAAAAACATGAGGAAGAGGATTATTGTCCATCTGCTGATCGACAATAATCTGGCAGATTTGTAAGAATTGATGATGAATAAAGCTAAGCAGGCCAGATTTGAAAAAAAAAAAAAACATGCTACTCCACTAACAAATGCTAACCTGCATGCTTGCAGAGCAGAAAAACTACCCAGAAAAAGATACATGTTTTAATTACAGATACTGTGTTCTTGCAGAAGCAACAATGAGATGAATTAACAATCATGCTGCTTGGCTTTTGTACTGAGAGAAAAACAGCATGACTGAGCTGTGAAACATCAATACTATCTGCTGAAGATTAAGATTTGAAATTGATGGCACAAATGAGGTGCATTTCTGTGTACTCACACAGCGTGGGGCTCTTTGAACTTGCCAACCTGCTGTATCTGATACATGAGGTCTCCGCCATTTATGTACTCCATGACAAAATATAAACGGTCCTAAAGAGAGAATCAGAAGAGCAGTCAGAGAGAGGAGGGTCAGAAAGTATACTTCTATCACAGAAAAAAACTGACTCAATCAATCTTTCATTCCATCAATTATTTGTTATTAAGTTAGGAGAGCAACAGCAATATAAATCTGTGTATCATCTGCATAACTGTGGAAATTTCTGCCATGTTTCTTGACAACAATCTTTTAGATAAGATAAGATTAGATAAGACTTGAAGCAATTCCAATCAGTACCTAAGAGGCTAGCTATGGTGTCAAGTGTACATGGGTATTGCATGACCCACAGCATCAAGGGCACTTACAATAACCAGCACAAGCACTGAAAACTGTAAACTACTGCAAAGAAAAAAAATCTTTCGTCCAGGGGTAGATGGTTCACATTAGGCCAAGGACTAAAAACACATACCTACTGAAAACAGAAGGAACAAAATGAAGAAGAAAGAGGGCAAAGAGAAAGAGGTGACCGAGTTGCTGTACGCAGAGCCAATCAGTCTTGAAGTAAGATCAATTTAAGAACCTATTTTCTTCAGTTATATAGAGAAATTGCCAATACGGTTCAGCATTTCAGAAAATCATACAGGGATTTGGTTTGGGCCAGCGTGTGGTTATGTGTGTGTTCTGTACAAAATACAGAGAGGTCTGTGTGTGCTATGATCTGTACAGTCTGATAAGCCTCATAAACTGACTGTTTAAAAGCAGTATGTTGGACTTGAGTGTCTTTGATTAAAATGTATTTTAAATGTACAACAACAACTTATAAATGCCTTTATATTTGTTGATGTGCAATAACTGCAGCTACATTTTGTGGCTAAAGTCCTCTGCTGATAAAATGACTACTGAACTGGATCAGCACATTCACTTTTAGTTATGCGTGTGTGTAGATCAGGTCAGCTGAGATTGTGGTGTCTCTTGACTAAGTAACAACACATCACTAATAACTGTGTGTGTTTATGTTAAATGAAATGACATGCACTAAAGGCTACATATAAAATCACCAAGCTATATTTACTCCTCTGTTGACTCATCTTCAGTATAATGCGGATTATACCTCACAAGTTGAGCATGACTCGAGCATGAATTCAGGCTGTGTATTCCAGCTGGGAGCTGGTGACGGCAGGCTAGTGAGCTGCTGTTAGGACCACAGCGTTCCCTGTGCACCCTGCAGCAGCATGCTGCTCTTACAATTGTTCCCATGTAACCTGACAATGCGAAGACCAGCAAAGGCAGCTTAGTGTGAATCTGTAAATTTTTCCTTTAACACTAAAGTTCATGCAGTTTCTTGATGTTTCTTTAGCTGCAATTTTAAACTGATATTAATTCCCAGTTTGACAGTAAAAAGTCACTTTTGAAGCTTTGCACCAAAAAGGTTGATTTGCTCATCAAGTATGGAAAAACTTTGCACATTTTAGCATGTAATTTATTTCAAGATACCAAGCAGACTAGACAATTAAATGTAGCAAGAACGAGAAAAAGTGGGAGGTTTACAAGCCTAGTTTTAACAGATAAACAATGTCTAAAAGGGGGGTACCTTCAGAAATCTGGAAAAGGTGGGGCCAAGTATTCAGCCACAGCATCCTCCACAAATATTAGTACTCCTGATAAAGATGAGCATAAAGCAGAGTGGGCTGGGTAGGATTTTACATTGAAAAAAAGATATTTCTAGAAAGATTACTGGGGTCACAAGTGTTGGGGAACCTAAAAATTCCCCATTCAATAAATGCAACTATAACCTTTTTTACTTATTAAATATATTGAATTTTTTCTGGGGTAAAAATATGACCAATTTCTCTTTGCCACTCTTCAAAATGGGAAAGACAAGATAACATGTTGTTCAAGCTAGGCAGATGTCTGTTGACACCTGGAATTGTAACAATTTTGTCAACACAAACCCTGCCTAACCCTAAGAAGGATGGTGAGGGAGGATAAAAAAAAAATCTAAAAAAAAGCTCACTGTTAGAGGACTGCTGCAAAGGGTGGCATCTTGGGAGTCACCAAGTCTCTATGAAAACCATTAGACATCACCTACATGCTGACTGTTTGAGAGATAAGCCAGGAAAAGGCTGTTTGTGTTTAAAAAAGTAAGCAAGTTGAGTTTGCTAAAGACTACTGGAACTTGAATTGGAACTGTGCACTGTGGTCAGACAAGAGTAGGGTTGAGATATTCAGCAACAAACACTGCATGTAAGTTTAGTGAGATACAAAAGGATGAAAATGTAAAATAAAGTGCATGGCATCAGGAACTCTTTCCAATAACAGGAGATTTTTAAACGCAAATCTTGTGGACAGAAAACTGAAAATAGGTCATGCCTGGATCTTTCAGCAGGATAGCGAAAACATATGACCAAAATCAAGGTAGAAATGGTTCACCAGACTGAAAACCTGAGGGGTGAGCTGAAGAGAAGAGAGCAAAGGAGAGGACCCAGGACTCCGGATGTTCTAGTGAGATACTGTAGAAAGCATTCACAGCAGTTCATGTAATGAATACATTTCTAAGAGGACATTCTTCCTCACTGAATAAAATACTCAAAGGCTGGATTTTTCTAAATTTAAAAAATGTCAACCTCTGCTAGTGCTTGTTTGTTTCTTTACCAGGATTTGCAAAGAACAGTGGTGGGAATAACCTTGTTGGTGTTAAACTACAATGTTATGTCTGTCAAGCTGGGTGTAAAATTTAACCGGCTTCTGTTAAAGAAAATCTATTAAGAAAATTATTTCTGCAAAATAGGATGAGTTTCATCTTCAATGAACACAAGGGGATTGCAGATTTCTTGTCATCATGTTAAATTGAGTTAATTTTTTTCACTTCAAGTTTGGAATCTTTGCCGTAATTTGTGACCTAAAAGACAGATTAATCCTCTGTTGATCATCAAAAGTTCACCTACATTTTATTTAATTTACTTTAAGTAAATAAAGGTGACAATTCTGATTTCACGAGAAGTTTTCTTCAGTGTTAACAAAGCAGCTGCGAGAATAAGACCAACCAACTCACCATAGTCTGGAAGGTGGAGTGCAGCTGCGTTAAGAATGGAGGCTTTCCGCTCAAAGCCAACACTCTCTTCTCCACCATGGTGCACTCAACGTCGTCATCTTGAATAACCACATCCTTCTTCAGGATCTTTATGGCGTAAAGTTCCTCTGTTCCTTTACGCTCCGCCAGCATCACCTAGAGAGGAAGAGGAGAGAAACAAAGGCAGAGGGTGAAGAAAACATTTAATCGATATAAATAGAATGTTCTGTACACACTTCATGGTTCAGTCATTGCTTTTCTCAAGACAGTAAAAAGAGAACAAACAAAAAAATTGTGGAAAGAGATAAAGTGATTAGGGAGGAAGGGAAAACATTACCAAGACAAGAGAAACAAACCTTAATCATCAGGTTTTGAGATGTCACAGTGGGAAAAGAGAACTGTAGAGGAAGGTTTCTGACACGCTGATATGTTTAAGATTGCAGATCATTAGCAGAATTAAATAATCATAAAATAAATACCAATTCGTCCTGTAAACAAAACGTAGCTTGAAAATATAGAAAAATAACCAAAAGCAGTCTGTTTGTCTCACTTCTAGTTCATGTAAAACGTCTATGAAGGTAAAATCTGATTAAGTGTCCAAACTAAAAACAAAAGGTCTTAGATGACATCACTCCCTACCTTAGTCAAATCTAACTTTAAGGCACGGGGTTGGAGCCTTTAAGAGGCAGTTACCTCTCTGTTAGATTTTTCTCCCAGGTTTGATAGTCCTTTGTGTCTCAGTTCACCTTCATTCATGTTAATTAGTCTCCCTCCCTTGGCTTCTCTGCTTTCTGCTGCCATAGCTGCTCCACATAATTCGATGATTCTGTGTCATTTTCCACACTTCCCTCGGTATATAAGCTCACTGGTTGTCGTTACTCACTGCTGGATTTTCTGTTAATATGTCCCTTAGTCCGCTTGTCCTCCGTGTGCTCTGTTTCACCTCCTGTACTCCCTGACCTGCTCTCCTTGTGATTTATTCCTTGTAAGTTTCTTTTATTTCATTATTATCATCTTAGAGCCCTTTTTCACCTCAGTCAGACGCTGCACTTTTGGTTCTTTAAACCAAATTATGACACTGAATGCAACTTAGGTACCATCAGTGGTAGTTGCACTACTGTTTGAGAACTGTGAGTTTAGATTTTCTATTTAGGATTAGATTAGCTAGTTAAATTATTCTACATGGATTACAGGATTGTTAACCCCTTTTATCAGTTTTATTCAAAAGGAGAAAGCTTAAAACATTACCAGAAACTCTGCAAAATAGTAATGACAACACAAGTTATTATCTATTTATTAATAATGCATAGTAAACGCTTAATTCATTAAATCTAAAATTAAGGATAGATTCATTTTAAAATACTTTAGAATTTTTATGTGTTTAAATTAGACACATTTGTCAATATTTCCTGCATAGGGTGCACTCTCTGAGAGAATAAAAATTGGTTTACATGAGCTGTAACAATCTGACAGTCACCAAGACTTAGTGCTTCTCTAAGATCTTTCTGTGGGGATTTTCTTTGCCCTTCAGAACATCTGGGAAGGACACCAAGAAGAAAAGAAACATCATACAGAAAAAAGTGAGAAAAAGAATACAGGGATTTTGAAACTTTTTTTTTCAGAAACATCAGTGAGATCAGTTTTAGAGGTGAGCTGAGATCAAGGACAGTTGATGTATGAGAAAAGTAGGATTTAAAAGTAAGAATAGGTCAGCAAAGTGTGGCGTGAGCTGAAGGTGAACAAAGAAGAGAATGAAAGAAGAGGAGAAGATCGGCAGCTGTTAAACTCTCTAAAGCTGTGTTTGCAGACGAGTAATGTGTCTACACCTCTCATGTAAATGGAGTTTCTACACAATTTACAGACATGTAGAAAAGGACACCCAACAACAGCCTGTGTTTTTCTAATATACACGAACATATGGATATGTAGTACTAATTTTAAAAATACAGAAAAATTCAAGCTGATGTATGACTAAAATGATATACTGTTTAAATGCAATTAAAATACATATTTCTCCAAAGATAAAAAATTTGATGACTGATATGTGAATATTTCCTAATAAAACTATTCATATCTGTTGGCAGAAAGCCCCCAAAAAATACCACAAATACAAATATTTTAGAAAAAGAACTAAATCTGCAAGAAATTGAATCTTTATACGTTGCTAAAGAGAAATTATCAATTTGTTATTTTTTAAAAATCCATGAAAAATACAGTGAAATGGGGCCATACATGGCATTGCAGAAGAGAGGACAGTTCATATACGGAGGCTATTTGGCCATACAGCTATTAGACTTTTGCAGATTGACCCTGACATTTTTTTTATATGAAGACGCTTCTAAATCCAGCAAGTGATTTAGGGGTTAATATATATTTTCACCAAAGGAGAGCTAAAAGTAAGCAACTTAGGTGTTACTGCTTTATACATATTCAGGTATGATAATGTAGAGGTTAGTGGGACCAGTATTCTACTTGAAGTGGAGCACAAATGGATTCACATAGTCATCTATGTGTGAAGATGTGCCAGTGTGTTTGCATGTCTGATGGCGTGCACTTTGTGAATTTGGCAGAGATTAAAATATTTTAACATTAAAATCTGTTGGAAATCTCCAGCAGAAATGTGTGTGTGTTTGTGCATGTATTCAGCATATGGCGCAGTGTGACTGTATGTAAATAAAAACTCTTTAACAATGAAATGGCGACACCAAAGGACACCATCTGGCCCAAAGACCATTTGCACAACTACAAGGACAAGCTCAGAGTAAGAAAACAAATGACGAGAAGGAAACCAGAGGGCCATGTCAGAAAACACTACAACAAACTAGATGCACAGCTCAGAGCAATGACAGGACCATTTGAAATATAGAAGTGTGTTACTCAAGGTGAATTTGGCTACAAAGTTATGCATGGGCTTGAGAGAACTTTGTGAACTGTGGCACGTGTAAGTGGTTCATTCATGTAAAGTTTGCCAATAAGTAGTCTAGAGGATACTAGCCGACAAGTGACGTAAATAACGCTGAACATTGTTTGATTTATTTGCCGATCTTGCGAGGGAGTTTATCCAAGCAAAAAAACTAAAACCCACCTCTAGGAGCACTGGATGAAACAGTGTTGCATTACTGATCTGTGGTTGTCTACGATATTTAAACCATAAAATATAATATATAATATATATATATATATATATTATATATATATATATATATATATATACATACATACATACATACATACAGGGGGTTGGACAATGAAACTGAAACACCGGGTTTTTAGACACAATAATTTATTAGTATGGTGTAGGGCCCCCTTTTGCAGCCAATACAGCATCAATTCGTCTTGGGAATGACATATACAAGTCCTGCCACAGTGGTCAGAGGGATTTTAAGCCATTCTTCTTGCAGGATAGTGGCCAGGTCACTACGTGATACTGGGGAGGAAAAAACGTTTCCTGACTTGCTCCTCCCAAAACACCCGAAAGTGGCTCAATAATATTTAGATCTGGTGACTGTGCAGGCCATGGGAGTTTGTTCAACTTCACTTTCATGTTCATCAAAAACCCAATCTTTCACCAGTCTTGCTGTGGTTATTGGTGCATTGTCATCCTGATACACGGCACCGCCTTCAGGATACAATGTTTGAACCATTGGATGGCACATGGTCCTCAAGAATGGTTTAGTAGTCCTTGGCAGTGACGCGCCCATCTAGCACAAGTATTGGGCCCAAAGGGAAATGCCATGATATGGCAGCCCAAACCATCACTGATCCACCCCATGCTTCACTCTGGGCATGCAACAGTCTGGGTGGTTACGCTTCTTTGGGGCTTCTCCACACCGTAAACTCTCTCGGATGTGGGGGGAAAACAGTAAAGGTGGACTCATCAGAGACCAATACATGTTTCACATTGTCCACAGCCCAAAGTTTGGGGCTCCTTGCACCATTGAAACGACGTTTGGCATTGGCATGAGTGACCAAAGGTTTGGCTATAGCAGCCCAGCCGTGTATATTGACCCTGTGGAGCTCCCGACGGACAGTTCTGGGGGAAGCAGGAGAGTGAGGTCCACATTAATTCTGCCGTGATTTGGGCAGCCGTGGTTTTATGTTTTGGATACAATCTGGGTTAGCACCCCGAACATCCCTTTCAGACAGCTTCCTCTTGCGTCCACAGTAATCCTGTTGGATGTGGTTTTCGTCCTTTGGTGGTATGCTGGACATTACCCTGGATACCGTGTGGCTCTTGATACATCACAAAGACTTGCTGTCTGGTCACAGATGCGCCAGCAAGACGCGCACCAACAATTTTGTCCTCTTTTGAAACTCTGGTATGTCACCATAATGTTGTATGCATTTCAATATTTTGAGCAAAACTGGCCCCTTAAACCCTGCTAATGAACCTTCACAACTCTGCTCTTACTGGTACAATGTGCAATCAATGAAGACTGGCTACCAGGCTGGTCCAATTTAGCCATGAAACCTTATATATATATGATATTTTATATATATATATATATATAGATATATAAAATATATAATATATATATTATATAAAAATATATATATATATATGTATATATATGTGTAGTATGTATATTATAATTAATATACATACACACATATACATATATATATGTATATGTGTTATATATATGTAATTATATATATATACATATACATATATATATACATATACATATACATATATAATATATATATATATATAACATATACATATATACATATATATCTATATATATATCTATCTATCTATCTATATATATCTATCTATCTATCTATCCAACTATCTATCTAATATATATATATATATATATATATATATATATATGTGTGTGTGTGTGAAATGTCTGACAATGTCAGCACATTGAAACTTACAGACAAATAAAAGACAAACAACCAGATAGCAAAAAGCCTAAATAACCTTCTTACAACCAAGGTATGTGGAATACTATCTCTGATTACACAAGTCAAACCTTAAAACTGATTGGGCTATAAAACTGCAGAAGACCACAACATAAGCTATTCATGTCAGCTAAGAACAGGACACTGAGGCTACAATCTAGATAGACTCACCAAAATTGCATAACAGATTGGAAAAACGTTGCCTCATCTGATGAGTCTTAGAGTCAGCAGCAACATTCAGATGGTCGGGTCAGAATTCGATATAAGCAACATGAAAGTCTGGATCCATCCTGCCTCATATTAACAGTTTAGGCTGCTGGTGGTAGTAGAGTAATAGGGTTCGGGGGTGTATTTTGGGAGTCTTGGGTCCTTTAGTACAAGCTGAGCATTGTTTCAATGCCACAGCCATCCTGAGTGTTGTTGCTGACCATGTTCCTCCCTTTATAAACACAGTGTTGCCATCCTCTGATGGCTACTTCCAAACAAAGCTCAAATCATCTCAAACTGATTTCGTAAACTTGATTAAGAGCTCACTATACTCCAATGAATATTTAGCCAGTTGGACAGATTCTCACAGCGGCAGATGCTCACACCCGACGCAAATGACATTGCCCAAAATGGTAAAGGTCACGGAGTGATGGAAGCACAGATGAGAAAGACAGCAAAGAAGAAAATAGACATAGAGAATAAGCCATCTGGACCAGCTTGACCAGTACATGGAAGGCCAGGCAGTCCAAAATTGTATCTTTGTATTGCTCAAAGACGCCACATAGCAAAGAAGCTATTTTTTCTTGATAGTGCCAGACAGCACTTAAGCATGTCACTATTTCATATCATGCTGTCAACACAGTGAGACCTATATCTGAAAACAGAAGGTAGCTGTAAATAATTATTAAGTAATTTATCAGAAAAAAATAGCAAACTGTAGCTTTAAGACAGCCTTGTGACTGTCTAAAATATTTAAGACGATTTAAGAGATGGATACCTAAGCCCTGTCTGATCACGATAACAACACTCTTTGGTGTGGACATTGTAACCGAATGACGCTGCCTCAAAGTGAGCTATTTTTAGTTTCAACTAGGTGTTTCAAAATGAAATTGGATGAAGCAAAGAAAGCTCAGAAGGTATTTCAAAGGAAAGGATATTTTCAAATATATCTTAAAAAATATCCACTTTTAGAGGCTGTGACAGCGAGAAAAAAACGTACTTACAGGAAGGCAAAAAAGAGCACAGCTTGGTTGCTCTATTTATTTATTTTTGACCTTTCAACTGCATCTGTCAGGGAACATGCTGGATTTACCAGGGAATACACAGAAACTGCTATTTCAGTAATGCTCTCAGAGATAATCACACAAATCACAAAAAAACTGTAAGATGTTAAAGACAGTTTAAAATATCAACCTAGTAAGGATTTTGTCGTTTGAAAGTAGTAATTGTTTAACATACTGCTCTCTGATGCACTTAGTGTAATGTTAGCTTTACTCTTAATATAAATAACTAATGATCATTCTAGCAGCAAAGCTGGAAGAAAGTATTTTGAACCCAGCTCATATCTATGGAATGCAAAAGGGCTCAAAATAAATAAATGTAACATTATGAAATAAGTATCTACATCAATAATTAATAGATAAACTTATATAATGTGACAATGAAAATATGAAATAATTGAACGCATATTAAATTCTCAGCTCATTATTATGAAATATATTAACTTTTCCTTTTTAAATCAGCTTTGTAATAGAAATTTTTTATATTACATTTTTACCCAATTATGGAAATTATTGTTGAGGCTATTTTGATGTAATTCCAGCTGTTTTTCATTTCAAAATGTCAGTTTTTTTAAAAGGGTAATTTCTCCCCATGGCCTATTTATTTCAAAATGGCATTTTTCAACTGAATGACTTGGCCTGTCAATCAGCGGAACCAGTTTTTTGATTGGCTGCTCCTTTACCAAGACAGAAGCAATCCCACACTAAGTATCAGGATAGGGCTGAAGGTGCAATTCAAATAGGGCTGGTGATGCACCTGTCTCCGTGTCCTCTGTTCGGAGGAGGGGAGCAGAGGTACTATCAGTCACTGTTTTGGTGCGGGATCGTCCGATTCCTGCCCAGCATTGAAAAAAACCAATGCATTCTTCTAGTGAATATTGGTCTGCAATGGGGAATTCCCCTTCTAGAGGGGAGAAAGGGGCTGCATTGTCACAGTATATGTTTATCTATTACAGACTACTGAAAGCGATTTTCACTAGAGCTTAAGTGCCTTGCACAGGGGCACATCGACTTATGGCAAGAGGAAGCTGGAATCAGACCCACAACCTTCTGATTGCAGGATGACTACTCTTCCTTCTGAGCCAAAGTCGCCTCATACTCAAAATAAGTAGTGGTTTAGGCATCAACTAAATCCTAACAATATAGTAAGTGAAACAAACCATCCAGCAAGAGAGAAAAAAATCAATAAAAAGAGGAAAATAAGTAAGTTGTTGATCAAACTGTTTACTTCACTTCATTTTACTGGTGCCAAAATAATGCAAAACTAGACATTGTATAACCTATATAGTCTTGACTTTAAATTTTTTCATTTAAGTAAGTGTTGAAAATTGTCTCTTCAGGTAGTACTCCTGTCATTTCTTAACATCACAAATATACACTACAAGACAAAAGTTTGGACACATTTTCTCATTCAATGGTTTGTATTTGTTTTTATTACGACCTCTAGGAACTCCTTCAAGACTGTTGGAAAACCATTAAAGGTGACTACCTCATGAAGCTTAACAAGAGTGAATAAAGCAAAGGGTGGCTGTTTGGAAGAATCTAAAATATAAAAGATGTTTTGAGTTATTTCATGATTTTGTTTGCTGCATAATTCTATATACTTTTGCTTCATAATTCTGATGTTATCACCATGTATCTACAATGTAGAAAGAAATAAAAATAAGGAAAAGTCATTGAATGACTTTGGAATGGTAGTGTACAAACATTTACTCATCATAGCAAAGTCACATTAGCACACATTATGAGAAACATCAATTTGACCTGAAGAGGCATTTAGTAGGACTGAAGCACAACATATTCACTCTCCTTATAATTTGTTTTCCTTATGTCTTGAGCTGCAAAGCGTACATGTTTTTTTCACTTATTCAAATAAACAAGAAATAAAAGCGAATCTTCTCTCTGCAGTCTGTCCTCATTGTTTGACACTAACAGGGCAGATGGCAAATTGTGGTCAACAACTTTAGATGAAAAGACAGCAAGGTAAGAAGTCATTAGTCCTTTATCACACCAGGTTCTAAAAAAGTTCAGCCTCTGCAGTATTGTTCTCCAACACAGCAACCTTGCCAGACTAATGTGAATTGCCATGGCAGCATGAAACCTTGTAATAAGAAAACTCTGACCTTACACATTCACCTCACCCTCTCATTGTGATGTCTAATCTAGCAAAATGGCAAATGTGTGTGCAGTGTCACTGGAACTCCCTATACTGCAGGCTGGTCTGACAGAAAGTAGTGAAAAGGCTTTTAAATGGATGAATGTAAAGCAACACAGGCATACGAGTAGGATTGGAACGAATTATTGAGTAACTTGCTGACAAAAATTCCTCAAGGGAAAAACTTTGATTCAGTGCTTCATTTATTCTATGTGATTGTGTACTGGTTAGTGGTCATATTGATTTACGTGGACATTTATCACTGTCGCACAACGTGCTTATGCTACATTATGTGTAATAGAGAAAGATGTAAATGCAAAAGGTAGAAAATCAGACAAAAGGATAAAAGACCGCAAAGATCTGTATACTAAATAAAACAATTCCAGAAATAGTTTAGATACCACAACAACAACCTTCTGCTCTCGGATATTAACAGTATTTAAAATGCCAAAATCAAACAAACGCATGTCCTGAATCAGCATGCACAAACTCGGGTACAGAGTTAAATAGATGTCAAATGTGGACCTACAATAACCGTACAACATAAGGAGCCGTCCAGTCTGAGTGAGCATCCTAATGCACTGATCTGCAACATTCTCTGAAAGAGATTTATAGCCCCCACATTTATTGGCACTCTTGGTAAACATTTCTAAAAAGCAATAAATTCATCCTTTATTGCAGTAGCACAGTCTCACATGGAAACACGCCAGCTTCATCCAGTCTGTTTGCCACAGTTCCAGTTATTTTAAATGCGTCTGACTGTAAATACGGACAAGTTTAGACAAGTAGATGTTTTCTTGGGGCTATTTCCTGAATAATAAAGATTAGCACACATCTGCATTACTCAAATTATATCTTCCTTTGCCTTTCCCATTATGAAAAGACACTAAACAAAATTGGTCTCTGTGTCACATCATATTTCTACCCCAGGAAAACCAGAAGTCAGAGATTACTAATATAAAAGGTTCTGGGTACTCTCAATAATGTAAATAAAGTAATGTATGAATGCTTCAATTGCATTTATTTTGTAGGAATTGTTAGTGGTGCAACTAACTGTGATTCTGTTAAAACAATAAACATGTTATTTTTCTCACTAAATACATTTGGATTTTTTTCTAATACCTTGCCAATATGCTTCTGCAATAAAACTATTTACTTTAAGGCTTTTTAAAGACATCTTTCCTTGGTTACGTTGAGTTCTACATCTCCATTATAGCCTGATATTATACTCATTCCAAGTGTGAGTGGCAATGTGCCTGCCTCATACTTATTCAGTATGAAAAACATGGCATTCCCAAAAGAACACAGACAAAAGCTTTGGGACTGTCCTAGACATCCCGACATCTAATCCTCATGGACGAATGATTCTTATACCCAAGTTAAACATTATTGAACTGATCTCTAAGTAAGTGCATGCATAGTTCTGAAAACAAACAGGGGAAATGCTAGTTTCATGATCTTTAAACAACTCTAGAACAACATGTATATCCTAATCCTTAATAGGTGTATTTTGTTATTAAGGTATGTAAATTTTTTTGGCACTAAGCTTAAACATCTAGAGTAATATGAGTTGAAATATGATCAACAGGAAGATGATCAACCATGTCGTCTGGAGTGCGAACTGGTCTGTGACCCCAGCCTGACCTCCGATCCAATAATGATGATGGTATCAGGCTAAATATTGATGTTGACTCAGTTTGGCACCATCTCTTAATGTAATTCCATTTATTAGCATGCAGACTTTTATGGCATCTTAAATACTTGTTTTGTTTATATTTTAACAAATATTTTGAAGTATATTTACCAAAGATTATATCGAAGCAGTCCTTTGCAGTTGTGAAATTATGGCGATGACAATTATGGTTTGATATACCGTGCAGCTCTAACTTAAATACTAAAATATTTAATAGCTGAAGCCCTACAAATAAGGTCAAACACATATTTGCCTTTATTCTGCTACACTGGTGCATAACAAGGCAGTAAAGGCCAAAAACAGACACATATTCTGTTCCAGCCCGTGAGATATATGCACATTTTTTTTAGATCACATTGTAAGAATGTCCTCAGAGAACTGAAAGCAGTAGAAATATGATGCAGAAGGCCTCAGACTCTCGACCATGTAAAACCAGCTCTGAGGGTTTAAGCTTCAGCAACCCACACAAATCAAGAAACCATTAAAGTGAGCCACGTCGCATGAGTGCCTGCTCCTGCATTTGGTTAATGTTTGCCTGGTAAGTAAAGACGTGTGCATTAGGTAATCTGTTTTTTTTAAATTCATGCACTAAACATGTGAGTCAGGTAATACCGCTAATGACGACTCCAATAATGAATGAGGCTCTCCATGGTGACGCATCAGTGTAGCTTTAAATCCCTGTTACCATGGAAACAGGCAGCTGCTGTACAGGTCTGACACAGACAATGGTTTTTTTCCTCTCCCTCTCTCTGTCGTGCTCTATAAGTCACTCTCAGTCTTTCTCAACCCACTCCCTCCGTTCAGCTTTGACTCCCACTTTTCCCCGAACTCTTGTCTCTTTCTCTCACGTTGCATTCTCCTATTTTTTTAAAATTTCTTTGCCTCAATTTCCATTCATTCTTTGATGAATGAGTGATGCCACCACTCCCCCTCCTCATCTCTGTGGCCCTCCTCACACCTATCTCACTGACTCGCTTTCATTCATCCTGACGTTTTTACCTCTCTCTCTCAATTCATTCATGTCATCCTTGTCACCGCGGTTCTCATCGACGTCTCCCTCTCCTTTCATCACTTTCACCACTTCTCATGTCCTCCTCTTTGCCTCCTTCCCTTCCTTTCATTCATTCTACACCCGTTTCCTTTTTTCCTTTTGTTTCTAGACCTAAAGTTTTAAGGCTCAGTCTATGTAAATCGCCTGAGGTATTCACTATGCCACACTTTTTAAAAAGAGGTTTTGCATATGCATGTTGGCTGACTTGCATATGAAATGTTCTTTAGAATCTCAGTAGCTAAAATCGATGCCTCATTATTATTATAATACCATTATTTCTCTGGCACCGTGGACATTACCTACAAACAAACAAATGCATGCATCACAGCACACAGGTAATCATGAGCCAGTAATTTAAGCAACAAAAAGGATGTAAACACATGAGAAAACATTATTCTTACCTTGCCAAAGCTGCCCTTGCCCAGGACCATCAGGAAGTTAAAGTCGGACAGTCTTATGCGATCTTGGTTGCCGTTGGAGTCAAACCTGGAGGCTGCATTTGCTGACTTTCCCTCCGTGTTCTTGCCTACTGCGATTTTAGCCCTCTAGATGAAGAAAGATAAAAAAAATTTTTACAAAATAGACTTTACATACTTCTTCAGTAATTGGTGCTGAAAATTCTAAATAATCCTGAACACGACAAAAATAAAAGAAGTGACTATCAAATGCAGGAAACGTCATTCTCCCAAACAATCATCAATGAAGAGCAGATTGAAACTGTCTCATGCTTCAAGTACCTGGGAATGGTTTTGGACTGCCATCTAAAGTGGGACTCATGCGCTGACCTTATTAGCACCAAGGCTCAGCAGAGACTATACTTTTTAAAGAAACTGAGGTCCTCTGGAGTCAATAACTCGGTACTTTTAATGTTCTATTTTGCTTTTACTGAGACTATTTTAACCTTTTGTGACACATGTTGGTTTGGCAATGCTACAGAGGCTCAGAAGAAATCCTTGAGACTTATAGTGACCACAGTCAGCAAACTGTTAAAATATATATGGACAGAGTTATGAGGAAGGCAAACAAGATTATAGAAGACAATATACACCCTCTGAGATACTCTAAGATGAGCTGCTACCTTCTATGTATAAACCGTTATGAACGTGTGTGTTATTGGCTGGTGTTACATGGGGGCATGCATCTTATGTCACCAAAGTGACCTTCCAGACTCTCTGCCTCTGTCTTTTCAGCTCCTTGCTATCCTCCTGGGAGGTTACCCCAAGAGGTATCACAAGTGCTGGTGTGTGTATTTATTAATGTGCAGTTGCTGCCGCAACTCCCAGCCACCCAAAGCCATGACCTTAAGGAAAAAGGGGGGACAACAAGAAATAAAGGGTGAAAAGCACACAGGATAGTGAAGAATCAGAGCACAAAACAGACAACAAAGGGAGATAAGAAAGCAACATGAACACTTCCATCCCCTTCACAGAGAGTTTCAGCTTTTCTCTCTGGAAGAAGATTCTTAGTCCCAAAATGTAGGACCAGGCGTTTTAAAAACAGCTTTGTTCCGACTCCTGCTAGCAATAACAAGCTGAAATGATAATGACACTCTCAATGTATTTTAATGAATTTACTAGGTTTTAATAAGTCTACGATTATTTCAGTTTTATGTTTTTACCCATTGGTTTTATAAAGATTTTTATTTCTCATGTATTTATCGTATTTTTAAGTCTTGCTATCCTCTTCTGTGTGGTGCATTAAATTGATTTATGGAGCTTGGAGCACTATTAGCACTGTTATATTTATTATAATTATTATAATTCATCATTATATTTATTCAAATGGTTCTGGGTGTGTTAGGATGTTTGTATGAATCTGTAAGTGTTCTGAACAACTGCAAAACAAACCTACCTACAGATATTGATAAAGTAACCCTGAAAAATCATTATAGCCAACTGCAGTGGATGCATTGCCACATTTAAGGAGTATTGTGTTGCAATTTTCCCAGTGCATCCCCCTTAGTTATTGTAAACTACAACTTTACACGCTTTCTGAACGAATCTCCTGTTTGCAGCTTTGAGTCAGCGTGACACAAACAGAGAAAAGAAGAGGGATGGGGAAAAAAGGGAAAGCACAGTTTGGGGTGATCCTCCTCACTGCCAAATGTGTTAATGAATGGGCCTACTGGTCAGCTGCCCCCTCAGCCACACATGCACAAACACGTCTGGACCTGCCGTGTGCCAGACCGGATGGCACTGTAAGTGTGCCTGCCAACTGCTAACAGCTCTCCCAGAGTGGCTCTCACTCAGACACACACAAACACAGAGTGGCCAAAGCCAACTGCTCACACACATTCCCAAACATACAATGCATTTACACACACACACAGGCACACACACCTCAAATTTCTGACGTAGCTCCTCGTTGCCCTCCTCTCCCTCTGGAGACACAGGAACATTGAAGTACTCGCCTTCTTCCTGAGAAAGGAGCTTAAACCTGAAATAAAGAAATGTTCACAGTTAAATTACTGGACTGTGGTGTAACTATTCTTTTATAGGAATAAACGGACACATTTAGCCCATAAAAAATCAAGTTATTCTTGACTAAATCACAAACCACACAGCACCACCGGCACATGGCTTTCATCAGACATAAATTGATTTATTGACACAGATATACCCTTCAGCACCATGAAATCTGATAAATGCTGCCTGAGGTGACAACTGATGTTGAATTTGTTTTTTAGCTAGTCTGTAGGACGCATATTCGTTTAAAATTTATGTCAGAACCAAAAATGCACACTGCAGTTAGAATGTATTTAAAATATTCCAGCTACAGTACCTTGCAAAAGTATTCATATTTGTTGATGTTTTCCATAATTTGATATGTTGCAACAACAATCCTAAATGTGTATTATTTTATGTAACAGAACAACACAAAATGGAGCAAATATGTGAAATGGAAGAAAAGTGATGCATTGTTTCCACATTTTCCTGCAAATCTGAAAAGTATGATGCGTATTAATATTCAGGCCCCCCCGAGTCAACACTTTGTAGAATCACCTTTTGCTGCATTTACAGTTGCAAGTCTTTAGGGGTATGTCTCTACCTGTTTTCCACATTATAAGAATGAATTTCTTTTCCAATTTTTCTTTGACCAAATACCTTAAGCTCAGTGAGATTGGACTCTGAAGTCTGACCATCTTCTCTGTCCTTGCTAAAGAAAAGCATCCCCACAGTGGGATGCTGCCAGCACAAGGCTTCATAGTGGGAATGGTGTGTTTAGGGTGAGGTGCAGCATTAGTTTTCATCCACATGTAGCATAAGGTTCAATGCTTGTCTTAGTCTGACTCAAACACCTTATTCCACATTTGCTGTGCCTCTACATGGCTGGTAGCTTCCATAAAAAATAAAATTGTCAAGTGTTTGGCTAATAGTTATGCCGTTTAAAGATTCTCCCACCTGATCTCTCAATGTCTGCAGCTCTTCCAAAGTTACCAGAGGGGGCCTCTTCCTGCTTCTCTGATTAATGTTCTCCTTGCCTGGCCTGTATGGCCAAATTTTGCTAGGTTGGCAGATTAACAGAGTTCTGTTTATTCAACAGAGGTCTGTGAGATGTTTGAAGCTTGGGATATTGTTTTATAGCCTAACCCTCCTTTAAGCTTCTGAAAACCATCTATCATTTTCCCTTACTTCACAATTCTGCCCGATTTTGTGTTAGACTGTCATACAAAATCCAACAAAAAAGCTCAAAAATAGAGGTTTGTGCTTGTCATGTCTCCAAATATCAAAATGTTTAAGGTAAATTATTACTTTTGCAAGGCACTGCAAAATGTATTGCAAAATTATTGCAAGCTCATTGATTTTCTTGTGGAAGGCAGACCGTTTTGCTTGTAGAAAAGAAATATCCATTTAACTTTGGAATCATACCTTTATCTTATGAAAAACACATTACTATAGTAAATTAGTATATTCATTAATGTCCATCTTGAAGGCCGTTTAAACAAAGTAGTTACACATTTGTTGATGTATAGATGCTGTATCTTAATCCTAGTTTCTATTTAACGTGTCATCTAAACCTAGCATCTATTTTAAACAGTAACAAATCCTAACATAGGGTCTTTTTCTTTTTGTCTCTCAGCCTGTCTGTGTCCTGTAATGCCAGCAAGTGTGAGTCTTTGGCGCTGAACAGAAGTGGATTAGAGGAAAACTTGCATTTTAAAAGGCTCACTCTGAATATCAGGTGTACTAAGGCATCCTTCTACCTCCCACCTTCACCTCAAAAGCTGGCATCTCATTAAAAACCCTGACAGAGCAGTGTCAGCAAAAAAAGAGAGAAAGATTTAGAGAGATAGTGATTGGGCTGCAGACACAGGAGGGGGGATGTGGAAGTAGGGGGAGCGAGGGTGGAGGAGAGAGATAAAGAAACGGAGATAAAAAGATGGGGGAAAAGCTGCTCTGGCACTGAATATAACCAGATTAGGAAGAGGAGCTCCAAAAAGTTTTTTTCTCCTATCCTACAGTAATGAACAAGGTCACCTTCACTCTCTCTCCTGCTCCTTCTTGTTCTCCGCCTCAAATCTTTCCACCTCTACTCCTTTCATTCAGCTGTTTATCTTACCAGCCATCCACCCCTAGTTTCTGGAGCTCTGAGATGCCAAAGGACAGTGATCCCATGAAGTCATTGCGGCTGGTCAAGTCCCAGTCCCACACTTCCACTGAAAGACGGCGGTCCTTGTCGTACTCCTTCAGGTGGCTGGAGAAGACATGAGGTGATGTTTTGTGAGTGCCAAAATTTCCTGAGTATAATCTCAGTAAACACCATGTTTTATAGGGAAAACCATCTTGTTGGAAATTTTAAAACATTGTCGCAACACGACCTCTTTAGTTTATTGTGATATGTCATAAAACAAGCAAAAAGGCACATTTTTGTTCAGTGGTTTCTGTTCATTTAAGAATAAATTTCAGTCAAATGAGACACAGACCATGTGTGACAAGTAAGACTCCCATCACACTTGATTAGGAGCTGCAATAATGTGAAAAGATATATTTCTCCCATCAAATATGCAGTCTTTTGTTAAACATATTTCACATATTGGTGTTTTTTAAATATTTCTCCGGAAAATTGATTTGAATGCACTTGAATGAGTAAGATTTATCAGTTAACAGTTTTTTTTCTGACTGAGGAACTTCCTATTAGCGACTCTTGCCTCCTTATGGCTGAAATACCTTCACTGAATATGTAGCCATCCATCAGTCTCTGACGTCAACTGTGAGAAGTTTGAGGGCTTATTTACAGCCGCTTTCAAGTCCCCCTCTTTACTGGTATGTTTCGGGTCATCATCATGTGCAGGGTCCAGTTCTGCTTCAGCTTTATTTTTTCAAACAGATGGTCTGGCATTTTCCTCAAACACTCTGATACACATAGAATTCATGATTGATTCTGTGATGGGGGTCTGGAGAAGTACTACTGCAATTCCAATTTTAGCCTCATCTGTCAAAAGAATATCATTCCAAAAGTCCAGGTCTTTGTCTAGGTCCTCTCTGGCAAACTTTGTTCTGCCCCTCATGGTTTTCATAGAGCGCAATAGTGTCTCCTTACACACCTTGCATGAAAATTAAGCTTGTGGAGACTCCTACTGATTGTACAGGAATGTAGTTTCATATCAACAGTAGCAAGAGCCTGCTGTAGGTTCATTGATATTATGGTAGGTATTTTAGAGTTCAGCCAGACCTGGGCATGTTGGCAGTTGTTTTAAATGTCCTCCACTTGAAAACCATTTTTATATACAGTGGAGAGGTGGATTTCATATTCTTTTGGGACCTTTTTAAATCCCTTACCAGACTCATTAGCTGCTACAGTCTTCTTTCTGAAGGCCTCAGACAGCTCTTTCAATCTTACCACAGCTCACAGTCAGGAGCACAGCAAGCTAAATGTCTGCAGTGTAAACAGGAAAAACCTCCTTTAAAATGCTGAATAATGGTGTTTTAATTATGTGCATCTGATGTGATATGTCTGTTCGTGATTTTAGTCATTTTAAGTGGGAATAAATGTAAGCGCGTCTTAATTCATTCCTCACCAGAAATCAATTTTTTTTAAAATTGCATTTTACAGAAAATTTCAAAATGTATTTTCTACATCTTTTGTTTATTGATATTACCTGAATTACATAGTGGTGTTAAAACTGATATTAAATATCCATAGGTCCAAATATGTTAGAAAACCACAGGCTGTTTTACAGTGTCATAAGTTTTCAAATGGTGCATGAGTTCAATTTTCACTCAGAAGTTGAAATTTCTAAGTTGGAATCAACAGAAGTTTCCTGACAGGCTTACCAACCCTGAAACAATCCAACACTGCAGCCTTGTTTATTAAACTTAGGGATATCTTTGAGCAAACCATTTCACTGCATTTTGTACTTTAAGACAAAAATGTCTCAAAGTAAAAATGCAGTAAATTACATTGCTCATTGCTTATAGCAGCTAGCATGGTAACAGTGCATGTTTGAATTAGTAATGCTTTGAATTCAGAGGTAATTGGAACACAGCTTGAAGCGCTACGAGCACTTACTCCTGGATCACACTCATCAACTTAAATCCTAGATGCTCTTTAGAGACGTTTCTGATAAACCAAAGTTCAATGTGCTGGAACCCAATGTGCTTCTGAAAGTAAATAACTACTAAATAGTAACAAATAGAATAAGAAATTACAAAGCACCTAGTCACATGAAAGGAGTTCACACGGAAACTGACGAGACGTGAGGAAGAGAAGATCCTGACAGATACTGAATGTAACCAGAGGGTTTAAATACTGGAAGGAGTCATTACTGGTACAATGAACGAATATTAACTAAATTGGAAGCGACCTAAAGAGGACATGGCTAAAAACTAGTACTCTAGAGGGAAGATAGACAGAGATCAGGGAGAGCTAAGACAATTAAAAAACATGGCAAAAATAATAAGCAAAAAGTAAAAGCTTAAAAACAACTACTGTAAACCAAATTCAGGGAAAGAAAAAATATGACCAACACAAGAATCTACAGGACATTAATATAAAACTACATGCAATACCAGAGTCAAACAAAACCAAAGTGTTAGAGATTAACACAAATAACAGCCCAAGTACCATGATTAGTACTTGTACCACAGTTTGAGAACATTAAGTTTATGTAGTCACACTAAATCCATTGACTTGAACATCTGCACTGAGATGCCTGGAGTTATCAATCTCACTCGTCTACTGAACTAATCGCCATGAGGATTTTCAAGGGTGCAGCAGTAGCAAAACAACCCCACAAGCAAGGTTTTCCAAAATACAGGAAGCCAGATGTTTTCATCTGAGTGCTGGCAGTCACACATGCATGGGAAGAGCAGAACAATGGAACAATTTCAAAACAGGTATTAAAAAAAAGACACAGAAAAAAGTGAAAGATTGACATAAATTAATGCAATAAGAAGCCCTTATACTTCCTTACAATTTGAAGGTCTCATTCCATATGGGGTTTAGGCAACACTTTATAGTCTTGGTCTTCTGTTTGCTTTCACTGCGTGGATCTGGGATCAACTTCAGCTTCACGTAGGGGTCTGACAGACCATTGGGGTCCATAGGAATAAGATTCCTTGCCTCTTTAACTGGAAAAAAGTAAAGAAAAGAAGAAAAAGCAGGTCAAAGTCAGCAAAAATTTTAGCTGCATCCTACTGAGTTTTTACATCTGAAAAAAATCTGTTGAAGGGGCATTGGCCCTCTGGTGGTGTCCTAAGGATTTGGCATCTTAAATTAATGAAACTGTTAGCTTAAAAAAGTAGGTATTTTTGCTGGCTGTTTGGATTGATACAGAAAACTGAATGTGGATAGAAATAAAATAACACAGCACAGATCTTACTGACAGGTAGCTAGTAAGTCATAGCAGGTTTTTGCTCTTAGATTCTAGTAGGACATTAATGTGGAAAGAGTGATTTTTGCTTTTCAGCATTGCTGTTACTTATTTCTAGTGTTCATAAACACTCTATGCAGAGAAAGAATAATAATATATTCTTAAATCAAAGAGGAAAGACTTCCTTTGAAATGAAAATACAACACTATTTCTCATAAACTTGAATGATACAGTCCTAACCCTAAACGGGGTTGCCAGATCTCACCGTAATGACCATGCAGGTTGCCAGCTAACACTAATCCTTTCTTTGAGACAGTCTGTGCTTTGAGGCAATTGTATTCCATTGGTGTAAAATCCACTGTTTGTACTGTTGCCCTTCTGTGTGTGTATGTGTCTAATAATTGTTGTGAGTCAAGCTGCAAGTTCACATCAATTACCAGAAGAAATGCTGCTGTGTCTTGGGCCATGCAAGGCTACCACTCCGTAAAACAAGCTTTCCCAACTCTGATACGCAATTGCAGCGTAGGTACACATAAATATGTTGGAGCTTCTGTATTTGTGTTTTGTTGAAATCAGAAAAGGACAG
The DNA here is from genome assembly GCA_036173005.1 of Crenichthys baileyi. NCBI lineage: Eukaryota > Metazoa > Chordata > Actinopteri > Cyprinodontiformes > Goodeidae > Crenichthys > Crenichthys baileyi. The sequence goes on from JAHHUM010002634.1 coordinate 313,638, forward strand.
ACGGAAAAGCTACGTTTTGAAAGAAAGAAAAACATACAATATTTTGTATAAACGTTTGAATATACGTACCTTTGTATATATGTATATTTAAGGACATACAGATATATGCATAAATATATCTTATAACGCATAAAAAAAAAAAAAAACCCAGACAGCAAAGTGTACCGGAGTCAAATTCCTTGTTTGTATGTACGAACTTGGCAATAAAGCTGATTCTGATTCATAAGGTAAAAGGTAAGGTAAGGTGTTATTTTTACACTGTAAAAATAACACAAAAAATTTTAAGAAATTAAAGAAATAAAAAGTATTTCTTTTACTGAACAAGTTTGGACACACCTCATTCAAAGAGTTGTCCTTATTTTCATGACTATGAATATTGTAGCTTCACACTGAAGGCATCAAAACTATGAATTAACACATGTGGAATTATATACTGAACAAAAAAGTGTGAAACAACTGAAAATATGTCTTATATTCTAGGCTCTTCAAAGTAGCCACCTTTTGCTTTGATTACTGCTCTGTACGCTCTTGGCATTCTGTTGATGAGCTTCAAGAGGTAGTCACCTGAAATGGTTTTCCAACAGTCTTGAAGGAGTTCCCAGAGATGCTTAGCACTTGTTGGCCCTTTGGCCTTCACTCTGCGGTCCAGCTCACCCCAAACCATCTCGATTGGGTTCAGGTCCGGTGACTGTGGAGGCCAGGTCATCTGGCGCAGCACCCCATCAATCTCCTTCTTGGTCAAATAGCCCTTACACAGCCTGGAGGTGTGTTTGGGGTCATTGTCCTGTTGAAAAATAAATGATGGTCCAACTAAACGCAAACCGGATGGAATAGCATGCCGCTGCAAGATGCTGTGGTAGCCATGCTGGTTCAGTATGCCTTCAATTTTGAATAAATCCCAACAGTGTCACCAGCAAAGCACCCCCAAACCCACACCACACCTCCTCCTCCATGCTTCACGGGGGGACCAGGCATGTAGAGTCCATCCGTTCACCTCTTCTGCGCCGCACAAAGACACGGTGGTTGGAACCAAAGATCTCAAAACTTGGACTCATCAGACCAAAGCACAGATTTCCACTGGTCTAATGCCCATATCCTTGTGTTCTTTAGCCCAAACAAGTCTCTTCTGCTTTTTTGCCTGTCCTCAGCAGTGGTTTCCTAGCAGCTATTTTACCATGAAGGCCTGATTCACACAGTCTCCTCTTAACAGTTGTTCTAGAGATGTGTCTGATGCTAGAACTCTGTGTGGGATTGACCTGGTTCTCTAATCTGAGCTGCTGTTAACCTGCGATTTCTGAGGCTGGTGACTCGGATGAACTTATCATCCGCAGCAGAGGTGACTCTTGGTCTTCCTTTTCTGGGGCGGTCCTCATGTGAGCCAGTTTCTTTGTAGCGCTTGATGGTTTTTGCGACTGCACTTTGGGGGCACTTTCAAAGGTTTTTCCCCAATTGTTCGGACTGACTGACTTTCATTTTAAAGTAATGATGGTCACTTGTTTTTTCTTTACTTAGCTGCTTTTTTCTTGCCATAATACAAATTCTAACAGTCTATTCAGTAGGACTATCAGCTGTGTACTGTATTCACCTCCTGCCACAACACAACTGATGGTCCCAACCCCGTTTATAAGGGTTGAAATCCCACTTATTAAACCTGACAGGGCACACCTGGAAGTGAAAACCATTTCAGGTGACTACCTCTTGAAGCTCATCAACAGAATGCCAAGAGTGTGCGTAAGCAGTAATCAAAGCAAAAGGTGGCTACTTGAAGAACCTAGAATAAAGACATATTTTCAGTTGTTTCACACTTTTTTTTTTGTTCAGTATATAATTCCACATGTGTTAATTCATAGTTTTGATGCCTTCAGTGTGAAGCTACAATATTCATAGTCATGAAAATAAGGACAACTCTTTGAATGAGAAGGTGTGTCCAAACTTTTGGTCTGTACTCTATATAGAACTGCCTTACTACAGTTGCACCTAATATAACTCTACCCTCAATGCAAATTGGATTTAAGGGCAAAATTCAAAATTGTTCAGATGTTTGCAATAAACAAATTGCAAATTGCTTGAACTCCAAGAAATGCAACCTTACTAACCAAAAGCACAAGAAAGTCAGCTCAAATTTGATCTACAGTAAGTAAGCCAAAGAGGTTTGGGGATTCCGTTCTGTGGATCAATGAATCAAAACTAGAACTATGAATCAGTGAAATATATTTCAGCATATGCTGAAAGAACACCATGCCTTTAGCAAAGCATGGCGGTGGCTCAGTGGTGCTCTGAGGCTGCTTTGTTTCCTCTGGCAAAGATAACCTGCAGCCTGTCAAGGGAAAGAGGGATTCAATCAAGTATCAGGAAATGTCATGCCGTCTGTGAGGAAGCTGAAGCCTGAGCATCATTGGACCTTTACACAGAAATATGATCCCAAGCATATCTCAAGGTCCACCATGGTTTGTTTAGAGAAGAAGACATAGAAAGTACGAAGGCCATCATACTGCCCTGTTCTGAACTCTATTGAAAATCTCGTCGAATTTGAAAAAGATGACTGCAGCAAGGAAACTCACAAAATATAATTAAGCTGGAGGCCTTTACACATGAGGAGTAGGCTAAGATTCCTCAGGAACACTGCCAAAAGCTGCTGTCTGGCTATAGAACATGTTTTTAACAGGTAAAATCAGCAAAATTGCATTCTACTAACTACTAAAGATGGTTGTCACAAGTTTTTACCATCTCTTTGTGAAAGAACATAGGTTACCTTTGCACAATTTTATAAAAATCTTAAGGTCTTAAGACGGCATGCAACTTTAATTTGAACCAGGATGGAGAGGATAGCTTCTCAGTGAACTTGTGGTTTCCCAAGAGATCAGGAAAAATGCTGCTGCTAAAGAATTACTCTTTGCTAACCTCCAATAGGTTAACCTCAGCGAGGACCCCAGCATTAAACTCTCAGCAGAGCAAGTCAATAAATATTAGATGATGCCGGTTAAAGTGACCATCAAATAGTGGTGGAGGAGAGCTATAAAGAAGGTAGAATACAAAATAGTCCCAGAGGACACAGAGTAAACAGTGATCTGTCATTGTGACTAAATGAAAGTATCTGCTCAAGCATACATATATGGAATTTAAATGCAACTCTGTGTTCTTGCACATTGCATGTTCTAAATAGAAAAGGACATGTAGAGGTCTGTGTATAGCTGTGGGGGGTGCATGAGAGGAAAGAGGTGCATTTATGGGGCCAGTGTAACAGCACAATAGTTTATGTGTAAAGCACCACGGTTGCTGGCAGAGCACCCTTTGCCTTGTGAAACAATTTCTGAAGTCTGAGGAATTCTGGTCTGTCAAGACCTCTTTTACCCCAAGATGTGCTGCCAAAAAGTGCTAAAAAATGTATGTTGTGGATGCTGACAGAGCAGATTGTACAAAGAAAGCTCTTTGAGCTGCAACCTTGTTGAATGACATCTTGTTAAAGTCTGTCAATAACTTATCCATCTTTATTTTAGTATGAACTGTTGATTAAAACCCATCAGATATGACCATGATTGACACATTCTGCATCAGGATGACATTTGATTATTTTTATGGGATGTTCATTTAATTTTCACTTCAAAAATGTCACAATTTAGCTAATATTTCTGATCATACACAAAACTCACAATGAATCTCTGATTATGTGTTATATCCAGCCACTCTTCTTTAAAAATAAATTTATAAATTTACCGTTAAATTAAAATTGATCAGTTTACTCCTTTGAAGTCAATTATCTGACAGTACCAAATCTTTAAAAATAGATTTGAATGAAGGTTGCCTATTACCTTTGGTACCTGTTGGATAGAGTAAGGGGGAGTCAGGTTTAGCCTAAACCTGCTCAGTTATGGTTGAGGTGCAAACACACCCTCCATTTCTGCTACCTGTATGACCCCTTCTCTTTTCCAGTGGTTATAATCAGTCTGACAGAGAGAGGTATCCCAATCCTTGTGGTTTTTAGTATAACAATGACCATCAGTGGGACCCTTTGTGGGGTGCCTTGAAATGACATTGTTGAAAATAAGCGCTGTTTAACTAAATAATCGGAACTGAAACTTTCTGTGTAGTTATGCTGCTATAGGCTTAGGCTGCCGGAGGACATAATGACCACTTTCACCCTCTTTGCTACATTCTCACACTACTCTCCAATTTTGCATTATTTGCTGTTATTTCAGCTTTTAACTTTGTTCTCTCTCTTTTCTCTTCCTAGAAGCTACACCTGGCCTGACTCTGTGTCTACCTGTGACACCTTTCTGGAGAGGGGCATCGTCCGAGCTTCTGCTGGCAACAACTTAATGCTCACCCTCTACCGATGATCCACATGGCCCTGTCTCTCACAACCCTTTCTCTCTCCTAGACATGGCGATTGACTGAGCTTTTACTGTAACTAACTATATGTGCTCTCTTTCAGACTCTAACCTTGAAAACTGGCTCAGAGTTTATATGTTCTTTCTTTCTAGGTGAAACGACTAAAGGAGCTACATCCATTAACATTTACCTTTTCCTTCCCATAGAAAGTACTCCTGGATCAGTGCTTCTTTGTTCTCTTTGTGTCTCTGCTCTGTTCTCTCTAACCCCCAGGCGGTCGTGGCCGATGGCCGCTCACACTGAGCCTGGTTCTGCTGGAGGTTTCTTACTGTTAAAAGGGAGTTTTTCCTCTTCACTGTCGCTACATGCATGCTCAGTATAAGGGGGTTGCTGCAAAGTCAACGCCAGTGACTGTCCACTGTCTCTACATGCTCATCTGGGAGGAGGAAATGCTGCAAGTCACTGACTGGGTGCAATCTGCTGGGTTTCCTTAGACAGAAAAACTTTTTATCCAGTTTAAATAAATAACTAACTCTGACTGCACTGTTCAATAGTTAGGATTAATTGGAATGTACAGGGGTTGGACAATGAAACTGAAACACCTGGTTTTAGACCACAATAATTTATTAGTATGGTGTAGGGCCTCCTTTTGCGGCCAATACAGCGTCAATTCGTCTTGGGAATGACATATACAAGTCCTGCACAGTGGTCAGAGGGATTTTAAGCCATTGTTCTTGCAGGATAGTGGCCAGGTCACTACGTGATACTGGTGGAGGAAAACGTTTCCTGATTCGCTCCTCCAAAACACCCCAAAGTGGCTCAATAATATTTAGATCTGGTGACTGTGCAGGCCATGGGAGATGTTCAACTTCGCTTTTATGTTCATCAAACCAATCTTTCACCAGTCTTGCTGTGTGTATTGGTGCATTGTCATCCTGATACACGGCACCGCCTTCAGGATAAATGTTTGAACCATTGGATGCACATGGTCCTCAAGAATGGTTCGGTAGTCCTTGGCAGTGACGCGCCCATCTAGCACAAGTATTGGGCCAAGGGAATGCCATGATATGGCAGCCCAAACCATCACTGATCCACCCCCATGCTTCACTCTGGGCATGCAACAGCCTGGGTGGTACGCTTCTTTGGGGCTTCTACACACAGTAACTCTCCCGGATGTGGGGAAAACAGTAAAGGTGGACTCATCAGAGAACAATACATGTTTCACATTGTCCACACCCCAAGATTTGCACTCCTTGCACCATTGAAACTGACGTTCGGCATTGGCATGAGTGACCAAAGGTTTGGCTATAGCATCCCGGCCGTGTACATTGACCCTGTGGAGCTACCAGATCTCCCGACGGACAGTTCTGGTGGAAACAGGAGAGTTGAGGTGCACATTTAATTCTGCCGTGATTTGGGCAGCCATGGTTTTATGTTTTTTGGATACAATCCAGGTTAGCACCCGAACATCCCTTTCAGGCAGCTTCCTCTTGCATCCACAGTTAATCCTGTTGGATGTGGTTCGTCCTTCTTGGTGGTATGCTGACATTACCCTGGATACCGTGGCTATTGATACATCACAAAGACTTGCTGTCTTGGTCACAGATGCGCCAGCAAGACGTGCACCAACAATTTGTCCTCTTTTGAACTCTGGTATGTCACCCATAATGTAGTGTGCATTTTAATATTTTGAGCAAAACTGTGCTCTTACCCTGCTAATTGAACCTTCACACTCTGTTCTTACTGGTGGAATGTGCAATCAATGAAGACTGGCTACCAGGCGGGTCCAATTTAGCCATGAAACCTCCCACACTAAAATGACAGGTGTTTCAGTTTCATTGTCCAACCCCTGTACGTACCTGACTTTTGTGAAGTGCCTTGAGACAACATGTGTTGTGAATTGGCGCTATATAAATAAAACTGAATTGAATTGATTTATGTAAATCAGGATCATTCCTTTAAACACATAGTTTTATGTCATATTTTCTGTGATGTCCGAATCAATTTCAGTCAACTAAGAGATTAATCAGGTGTTCACAAGTAACGCCCTTCACACAAGAAAAGGTTCCACGATTTCCAGGACCTCTAAGACTGTTTAGATGTTGCTAAAATGTTAAATTATATGCTTAATCTGTAAGCAATCTTACTGCATATTTATATAGAACTGAATGAGATTTTTATATTATTAAATCTACATACTTAGAGGAAACCTCTGAAGAGAACTGGCAATGAACATTCAGAGTATCGTTATCTGATTACAGGTTTAACAGTGGCAAAGGTTATATCAGTGGCTCTTTCTCAATCTCTGAAACTCAAACATAAAGTTTTGTGTATAATGTCAACTCTGAAACACTTGACTTAAGCTTAAAGAAAGTTTGTAGAAAAAAAATCAAAAGAGCAATATTCAAAGTTTTACAGGTTGTGACTCCAGCCTTAAATTAATTAAGGAAACGCCATAACTTAGGCCTGGGGCTTGTTGTATCATCTTTCAGTGACTCATACTGGGTCTCTGGACCTGTGGTTCTGAATGAGCTGTTTCTCACTTTAGTGGAAATCTTGACACATCTGCCTGACCCTGGCCATAATGTTGCCTCTCTAGAGAGGAACCAGCTGTTTATCAGGCACAGACCTTGGATGTTTGGTGGTTCCCCTATTCGCAATTCAGAACCAAAATGTAAACAACTAACAGAAATGATCTTTCTGGATAAGCCAGGTTTCGTCTCTACAGCACAAGGCAAACGCAAATGTAATGAAGCTTGCTGGATCTTTAATGATTAGGTAAAGAGGAAACAAAAGGTTACAGTGAATAAAACAATTACTGAACAGAGATTTAACTAAGTGGACGAGCCTTGATAAATCCAACTGGGCTACTTTTTTAATACTGCCGAGTGTCTCCATCTAGACTTGTCTCTACATCAGTAAAAAGCTCACAGAAATCACCCCATTGTGATGTCTTCAGGCGCCGATCACTGTGGAGTCAAGTAAACGTGTGATCGAGGCACACTATACAATCAAGGCCACAAACAGATCTATTATTCTTTCAAACCATGTTGTTTACATCAGGCTGAGACAGTTCAACAAATACTTCAGGATATACATATAACACAGGCTGGAAGCAGCAGTCTAATTCAAGGCCTACTGATATGCAATCCGTTTAGGAACGACCGGAAAAGAATGCTTTCATTTCAAAAAGCTTACAGAGTTCTAAACTAGAAGAAAAGATCATTACTTCCAGGAGCATGATACCAAATGCACTGAAGTTCATCTAAGCCAATAGTTTCTTGTCATAACAGCTTCATGTTCTGACAATCTCAGGTGCATCATCTTTGGAATAAAATATTATTTAGCTCTGTCCAATGCCACAATGAAAGCACTGTCTTGATTTGGTGATTTTAATAGGGTTTAGATTATGAACTGTTGATTTCAGCTGCTTAGTGAGTTCCTTTTTGTTGCAGCCAGAGGACTGTCAGCAAGTGATGCACATAGCAGCAGCACCAACAAGAACATTAGAATAAATTACTTTACGTTCTGCCAGCTTGGTGATGGCATGATAGACGGCTTTATACTCTGTGAAGCCAATGGATAAACTGCAACCAGACTCCTCCCTGTAGGATCAAGGACTCAGATACACTGCTAGCACAATATTGAACCACCATGAGCTCATCACACAGGTCATATGCATGCTTAAGATAGACAATTCATATGCTCTATCTCATGTAATGGCGAGAGCACTGCGTTTTTAATGCAGCCCAGACAACCTATTCATGCTGTCTTTGATTTATGGTGTGCTCTTTGTCCGGTGTAAAGGGGACAGTAGTGGTTTGAAAAGTCCTGTGCACTTTTAAGTCATTATTTGAACATATTGATCTCAATAACTCCTTGGTTTCTGACATTATGTTTTCTTAACCATATGTGTCCACCACATCCCATTAGGGGCAACAAAACAGGAGGGCATCTGTAAGATTTCGGTTTTATACCCTACACTGCATTTGTCATGCTGGATTCTCTTTAAAAGAGATGCCAAGCCCTCTCTGTTCCCCTGGGTTTTGCATCACTCTGATCTGCCTACGACGAGATGAAGGAGGTGAAGAGTTACAACACATCATATCAGAGTCACTTTACACCAGCAGCAACAGCTTCATAAAATCCAAAATCAGAGTCAACACAAACACATCTCTCAGTGGAGGAGCCATATTTTGTTTACCAAAACCTGCTTTGTTAAGCTTAAGGGAAGATACTTGTAGTTTCTGCTCGTTATTCACCACCACACTGGATCCACACTGATCCCTGTTGGCAAAAAAATAAATAAACTGCTCCTGCCTCTGCCTTTTATTGTTAAGGATCTATCACATAAAACCGAAATTATGTCACAAAATAAGTGAATTCTAAAATAAACCATTAACTTTAGGTTCATATAATAAAGCAGATAATTTTTACTTGGACATTTAAGATTTTGATTTAGTTCATCATTCTGGTCTGCTAAGTGGATTTTCAGCTTTGCTGCTGCCCTAGCAGTGTGTGTGATAAGTGCGCTCTCTTATCATTTCCCATAGTAACGAGCACCTTATTTCCTGTGTTTGAGCGTGAGAACCAGAACCAAAGAACAGACTTAAACAGTGAGGAAGAAAACACAGAGCAGTAAGGAAGGAAATTTCTGCATAGTTGTTTCAAGCCAATAAAGTATTCCTTTGTGATAACATAGAATAAGACAAATGATTACTACCTTAGCAATCTTTTAACATCAAGAACTGATGATGTAAAACTTTCATTCATATGGTGAAAAAGACTTCAGGTGAAATAAAAGACAGTAGTGAGCTGTTTGTAGAGTTTTATTCATAAAACTCAAGGTGAGGCCTTAAACCCACGAACATTGAATCAGTTGTCAAGCATGGTGGTGATAGCCTCATGCTGAGGGTCTGTAAGCTTTAGGGATGCCCCTCTTAAAGATTCACCCTCAAGTGATGTTACTAAGCTTTAAGTATCATGGTTTCATTGAGTCTGCAATTACAATGGTCACTTAAGTGTGGATTTCTTTTCATATTATTCCAGTTTTATTTTTACCAATTTGTGGTTGTGAGTTTGATATCCAATCAGTATTTTTCTTTTTTTTAAATGCAGTACTAAAAAAAAACAAAAATCTACAATCTACAAATACATTAGTATTTTTTAGCCTTCTGCTGCCACCTGCAGGTAAAAATAGTCAGTAAAGGTAAAAATGGATTTCATTAAACCAACCCTATTTATTATTTTAGGCTAAAAGTGTTCTAAATAAAGGTAAAAATGCCTCTTTAAATAGAATACATTAAAGCAAAATCATTTTTGCCCAAAACTAAGATTAAGAGAAAAACCAACTTTAAAAGAAGTGCATTACAGTAGTTTCTTTCTTAAGTTTGACAAGGAGACGGATTTCAACGAGTTTTTGATTTTAAGAAGACAACTGAGAAACAAAATTTACCAGTCAGTCAAACACAACAGCAAGGAGTGTAAATACGTCAATAAATTAATACTTGCTTTTTACTGAAGCTTTGCAGGAAGGGCTCTGTTACAGTAACATCCAGCTTACAGCCCCTCAGCTTCAATATTAAGAAAGCTGTAAAATACAAACACTGCAATCCTGACAGCTACAAGAAGGAAAAGGAAAGTAACACGTAGATAAATGTACATCTCTGAGAAAGAAAGAATACATTTTGATCTGACCCTCTATGGTCTTACAGCTGTGGTAAACAGACGTGGTTTTTTTGGGTTTATTTTGTGAGAACTAATGTCAGTCCTTTATTTCTGCCACACAATTAAGTCATAAAGCATTAAGTCAAAAGATTTACAATTTTTCCCTGATTATCATCAGGTACATATGAGAGTAAAAACCGAACTAAGAAAAGTTTTATAGGTTTTTTTGTCAATAGAGAAAATGTTCTACTTGGTCAGCTAGGCCTTAGTTGATTTTGGCACATTTCAGCTGGATTCCTGTCCAACACAGTAACCTGGCTGTTGTGCCCTATTAAATGTGTTTGTAGATTGTAGATTTTGTTTTTAGTATTGTATTTGAAAAGGAAAAAATACTGATTTACATATTTAATTGGTCATTGTTAAATGCATCTTTGGCCCGTAAGATCTTCATGGGTCTAGAATTACTAATAGCACATGTCTAACAATGTTAATCATTACAAATAGTTCGAAAAAAAGGAAGACAATATCTTAATTACAAAAAAAAATTACAGTAACAATAAGCCCTGTGTTAAAGTATTACATAAAAATTGTAATTGGATTTTACTACCTTAATAATAAATGTAGGAAATGTAATGTACTGACTGTTCTAATCTAACAAAATGTGCACTGATATAAATACAGTTGTAAAATAAAGACCTAAATGTGAAATTGAATGCAGAACCTTAAAAACGACATAAATTGATATTTTAAAATATTAATTAATAATTAGTTGGGATTATTGTGTATTCTTAAACGTCTTCAAAATGTCTGATATTTATAATTCAGTATAACGTCTTATTTTTGTTAATTATTGCAGAGACACTGTATATGGTGGAGGTGGGTGGGTAAAAGTTAATACCATATTTTCTGTAATCCCCACAAAGTCAAAATAATAGATTTAAAAATATATATTTAAACATATAAATACACCACAGAAAGCTGCAGACAAAAAAAAAAAAACATCAACAAGCTTATAAAATAATCAACTATCTGAATGTTCATTTAAAACTGTTGGTTTCTTGGTATAGACTCTGTTTTAAAGCATCGTGGATACAATTTCAATGGGGTTAAGCTTGTGGTCCATTTTAAAAACCAAATGTTTGCCTGCTTTAACCGTTCCAAAGCAAGTTTGGATGAATGTTTAGCATCATGGTCAGGCACCCAGTTGTGTTTCACTTTGCTTGACAGTTAGTACATGGTACATCACCCTGACTCTTTTAAACATACGTCTTGTCATTCTGGCCAAACAGCTAAATCTTACAGCTAAGTCTTACATTCAGCCTCAGATATGGCCCAGACCTTAACCCCATTCAAATGACAGATCCATGTCAATAATCCACTAATTTAATTGAAGTCTGTGATTTCTGCTAAAAAAAGTGATTAAGAATTCAGCCACAACTATGGTGTAACCGATTGATACCTGAAAAAGCATTTGGTTTCTCTGTATCTTGGTAATGGACCTTTAAATAAATCACATAAATCTTTAAAAAGCTTAAATTTCATTCTCAATAAAAGTGTTTGTAAACCTTTGACCAGAACTGCATCTGCATGTACTATTAGAGTTTTTCAAAAGAAAACAAAAATGCAAAATAAACCAACATATCACCTCCTGTATTTAGACTGAAAATGTAAATTATATTACTTCAATCTTAAATTCATACACATGGCAAAATAACATTAACCATGAAAAAAAACAAAAGAAATGAAGTCTAAATCTGCGTATTCAGAGGAAGGCGTGTGATAGACATAAACAAAGTATCCTCATCTTTCATTTCTGCCATCCTAACAGCAGAGGGAGACAAACGCCTGCATTTCCCAGCAGACGTATTTCTGCTCTGTATGCGTCTGCATGTCTTCCCAAGATAAACTTACTGGTGACTGTGAGAACATTAGTCTTGACCTCGGCGCTGATCTCGATGCGACCTCTCCTCTCAGTGTGGTCCGTCCCACACAGGTTCGGCACATTGGGCACGCAGCGCTTGTGGATGTTCATCATACAGTCTGGAAAACACACACAAGGCCACATCCCAGAATACTGATCAGATAAACTGTTTATGTTTGGATATGTTTTAAAGAAGTCATACATTCAAGCAAATGCAAATAAAAGTAATTGTTAAACAATTTCATGTAGATATGGACAAATATGATATTATATGAGAGGTTAGGTGTAGTTTGGAGCACGTACGGTCACATCTCATTCCCTGGTGTATGAGGCCATAGAGTAGGGAGCCACAATGGTCACAGAAGGTGGGGCTGGAGTAGGTGTGGATCTTAAATTTATGCTTTGCCCTCGGGTCCTGATGAGAAACATTAAACGAAACATTAAAGACTGGTTTCACACTAAAACTATGCTTTTATGGGGTTAAACATGTCATATTACTTGATCAAATGAGAGCAACTTTGCAGAACCATACAACAAATAAATGTTCTTCTATTTCACCATGAGCCATTCATCTCAGACTTTCCACCGCTGAGAACAATAACAGGAAGTTTATTTGGGGGCAGGTGAACACAAAGGGGGGTAGGCACTGTAATCTGATCGGTTTCATCTGAATTGCTTTGTTCATAGCAGTTATGCGAGGCCACAAAAGCAGCCACGCTCAGAGCCTGAGTGCATATGTATGTCAGTGAGCGGGCGTACAGATCTGTGAGCACAATAGGACATTGTTTAAAGTATGTACTGAGCTGTTAAACAAACACAAACATGCATGAAGGTGTTTGAACGACATACTAGGTGACGGTGCATTTTTTAAACCCTTAATCCATGTGGAGACATTAATTATTAGAAGCAAAATGTACTTGAGACAAACCTCTGTGTTTGGTTTACCTTTGTATCCCATCTCAAAGATTAATTATTTCCAACCAAATTAAAGCAGCAACATAATTTGGCACACGCTAATAAGCCAACCCTCTTTAAAAACCTCTTCTGCTGCTGGTCGTCATTTATTGTTTATCTTCAGTAGTCCTAAATAAATGATGATTTCTGTTTTTGGCTGTGTGAATAAAATTCTTGCTTGTCCTTTTCTAATGTTTACAACAGTTAGGTTGGATGAAGAACAACTTTCAACTTTAATTTTCAAGATTCTAAATGAGATTTGGGTATGGACTTTGGCTAGGCCATTCTGACACATAGCTTTTCCTTTGCTTTGTCATTGTATGATGATGCCTCACCCATGTGTCTTAACAGCGGTTTTCTGGGTGAGGTGAAGTGTTGGTGCTCTACCACACACAGCACTTTGAATGTAACGAAATGTTTCATTTTGGTCGCTTCTGACCAGAGTGTTTACTTTCACATGGCTACTGTGTCCCTTGCATTGTATGAGTTATACTTTAAATGGGACTTCTTATTTGTTTTTTTCCAACAATAGTTTTCTTTTTACCACTTATCCAAAATGAGTTAAAGAACAGTTGTCTGAGATGTTTAAGCTTGGGATGTTGTGTTATTACCTCATCCCGCTTTCAACTTCTCCACAGCTTAATTCTTGACCTGTGTTCCTCAGTCCTGGTGAGGGTGTTTATTCTGTAATGTTCTCTAACAAGCCTCTGAGGCCTTCACAGATTCATACTGAGATCACAATACGTACAGGTGGACTCTACTCACTAGTTTGGTGACTTCTGAACAGAATTAGTTACACTGGAATTGACTTGGGGGTATCAGTAATAGGGGATGAATAGATATTCTCTTTAACATGCTTTTGAACAAGTATTTTAAACCATATATTGTCCTTTCACTTTGTGTTGTGTTTGTTTTGGTCGATTATATAGAATCCAGCTGAAATACATTGACATTTGTGGATGTATTGGCATCTAAAATCACATCTAACATGCAAAACATCTAAGTAAAAAAACAAAAATCGAATTTAGTGGGGATGGGGGTGTAGTAAAAGCACGAGCAAACAAATAGTTTCACAAATTTTGTGAGTAAAGTTTCTGCTGTAAACAAACATTTCCTGTGCATACGGAGGGCACTATCTGCCTGCTTCAGTCATCTTACCATCTGCATATATGTACAAGAGTTTCACCACTTTGTCTTCCTGTTGTCTGCAGCGTGCTCATTTCTGCACATTAGCATTCATAAGTTGCTTTTAACTGAACATTAGAGGCTTTACGTGGGAGTGTGGAGGGTGGGATATGAGACTCAGCCATGTGCACATATCTCCAGGTGGACTGTGATTTCTTAGGGGAACAATGCCTTTAGGTTTCTGCATAATTTTATTCTGAATCATATGACCTGTTTTATTAATAAAAGCCCTAAAATGTTCCCCTTAACTCTCAAACAGCAAAAAGCAATTATTGTTTTTTGGACATTTGTTAAGACTGATCTTGATTATGTTCTATAAAGGTAAAAATTTAAGACAAATCCTCTTCATGAAAATATATTCAAACATGGAACTGGGGTGGTGGAAAAACCAAGCTATTTTTGTCTGATGTCTTTCAAGTGACCACGTGAGCTCATGCATGTGTGACACCTGCAACCACAGTGGTGAGAACACACACCTGCACATGAGCTCTGATTTAGTACAGATGTCCACAGGGAAGTTACATATTCTCAGTTTTTTAAATCTTTAAATTTAACAGCCAGAACAAAAGACATGATTGCATTCTTACTCCGTTCCACATCTGTCCTGGCATATAATGTAGCAATTTTGACTGCTGTCTCAATTAAACTTCTTTAAAAGTCAAAGAGTGTCCTAGCATGCAACATGCCTTTGTTATGCTTGCATGATTTTCATATCTGCATTTTTCTGTTCCTGTCTTTTAGAAGAAATGAGCAGCTGGGAGCTATTATTACATGTAGTCCAGAAACCTCAGATTAACAAAAAAAAAATCAAAGAAACAAAAAGACAGAAACTGATTCACTATCAACAAAAAAGTAAACATTTAAAAGAAAAGCAAGCACAGTCTCACCAATCTTTTTACAGACATGTCTGCAATTATGGTCGGCTAAACGTAAGGATAGCATACCAGTTGTTCCCTGGTCTATTTTGGCAAGTTGTGCCTTTCTAAGTTATGTCTTAAGAAAGTGGCAAAAATTCCTCTGAAAAATGGCAACCACTGCAGAACAAAAGACGTGGAACAGAAACTATGGGACGTAAATTAGAGGTGGAAAAAGAGAACCTAAACTTTGTCAATAATTATCTTTTTCTTTAAATGCCTTCATTTTTTAAGGCTTTGGTGAATACTAAATAAAACTATGTTTTTTTTTTATAGCTGTTTAACAACAAAATAAAAGAACAAATATACAGTTGTATAATAGAATAAGAATAGAATATGAATAAAATAATAGAATAAGAAAAAAACTAGGAAAAATAAAGTTAGTTTTTTCATTAGGGTCACTTTGAAACCTTCAAATCTAGGCTGTTTTTTCAAGCTTTGGTTGATTGAAATTACGAACATTGATATAAATGACTAGATTGGGCATCACGTGACTTTTAGATGACACACATATAACACAAATAAGCCATTGCTATGCATTGAGTCAGGACTGCTGCAGCAGCAGCGACAGAAGTACCCCAAAGTTGTTCTTTTAGAATGCCAATAAAGAATCTAAGTGAGATATACACATGAAATGTAATTTGTGAAAAATTGTACAAACCTATTTATGGCATGAAAAGAAGTACAGTGTATAAAATACTAAAACAAAACATTTTACCAGGTTAATTAATATTAAGTTTGTTTTGCACCCTTATGTTCCTCAAAGTGGATCTAATCTCCTTATTAAGCTAGTTTTGCTGGATAGGCTATGCTAGGCTATGCTCTCTCTCTTTAGTAGTCTCAGTGTGTTTCTGCATTGCTGTGACAGCCTCAGAAAAAAAAGGAGGGGCTGTCTGTCTTCAGTCTGGGAGTTTCTGTCGGATACCTGAGTGAGCCGCATGAACACCATGGACTGTTTATTTTAAAAAATCAAGCATGACTCGAACCAAAGCTTTGGTGCTACGGGCCAGACCAGCGACCAGGCTACTGGGAAATGTCTCGGTGCACCCAATGGCCAGTCCGTCCCTGGGCCCAGGTGAAAGAAGTTACAAGAACCCTCTTTTAATATAACAGTTTAGAATTTTCAGTATCAAGGCCAGAAACCAACCATGTGTGATAGAATAGTCAGAACCACAACTGTCAGCTTGAGCTGTTAAAAATCAATCAACAGCATGGCAATCTTTGTAGCACAGTAGGGATACCTGTCAGCACTATACAGCACAGTTTCCACACTGCTTATAAATTAACGTTTAGGGAGAGTACATATTTCTGTGTATCATAATATTGGCAATTGTTTCAGCTTTAATTTGAGCCAGATTTCATAGAAATCGGATAAGAAATAGGGTGCTATGACTGTCCATACACAGGTCAGAAGAGAAGCTTTGCCATAGAGTAAAACAGTTTTAATCTTATTCTAGGAAAATGCTTCATTAAAAATAGCTGCTTGATGCCTCAGAACTACTACATAAAAACACATACTAACATTTTACCATACTTTTTGAGTAACACCTAACACTTTTGTTTTTCTGCCTACATGATCTAATATTTTCCAAAATTGTCAAACTTCAATTACCTTTTGTATAACCAAAATAACAGGACCCAGCTAAAACAGCAGATGGTAGACAGGGGAGATCCTAGATTAGCAAGTGGATTATGTGATATACAGGGGTTGGACAATGAAACTGAAACACCTGGTTTTAGACCACAATAATTTATTAGTATGGTGTAGGGCCTCCTTTTGCGGCCAATACAGCGTCAATTCGTCTTGGGAATGGCATATACAAGTTCTGCACAGTGGTCAGAGGGATTGTAAGCCATTCTTCTTGCAGGATAGTGGCCAGATCACTACGTGATACTGGTGGAGGAAAACGTTTCCTGACTCACTCCTCCAAACCACCCCAAAGTGGCTCAATAATATTTAGATCTGGTGACTGTACAGGCCATGGGAGATGTTCAACTTCACTTTCATGTTCATCAAACCAATCTTTCACCAGTCTTGCTGTGTGTATTGGTGCATTGTCATCCTGATACACGGCACCGCCTTCAGGATACAATGTTTGAACCATTGGATGCACATGGTCTTCAAGAATGGCTCGGTAGTCCTTGGCAGTGACGCGCCCATCTAGCACAAGTATTGGGCCAAGGGAATGCCATGGTATGGCAGCCCAAACCATCACTGATCCACCCCCATGCTTCACTCTGGCCATGTAACAGTCTGGTTGGTACGCTTCTTTGGGTCTTCTCCACACCGTAACTCTCCTGGATGTGGGGATAACAGTAAAGGTGGACTCATCAGAGAACAATACATGTTTCACATTGTCCACATCCCAAGATTTGCGCTCCTTGCACCATTGAAACCGACGTTTGGCATTGGCATGAGTGACCAAAGGTTTGGCTATAGCAGCCCGGCCGTGTATATTGACCCTGTGGAGCTCCAGCCGTGGTTTTATGTTTTTTGGATACAATCCGGGTTAGCACCCGAACATCCCTTTCAGACAGCTTCCTCTTGCGTCCACAGTTAATCCTGTTGGATGTGGTTCGTCCTTCTTGGTGGTATGCTGACATTACCCTGGATACCGTGGCTCTTGATACATCACAAAGACTTGCTGTCTTGGTCACAGATGCGCCAGCCAAGACGTGCACCAACAATTTGTCTCTTTTGAACTCTGGTATGTCACCCATAATGTAGTGTGCATTTCAATATTTTGAGCAAAACTGTGCTCTTACCCTGCTAATTGAACCTTCACACTCTGCTCTTACTGGTGGAATGTGCAATCAACGAAGACTGGCTACCAGGCTGGTCCAATTTAGCCATGAAACCTCCCACACTAAAATTACAGGTGTTTCAGTTTCATTGTCCAACCCCTGTACAGTCCTTGGAAAAAGAAAGCTTCAATGGCTTTCAATTCAGTCAGTCAAAAACAGTACACCCCATGATACAAAAGCTTGCAGAACCGCCTTTGGCAGCTGTAGTCTCCTTCTGTATGGCATTATCAGTCTCTTACACTGTTGTGGAGAGATTTTGGCCAACTTATCTTTAAAACATTGCTTCAGTTCGGTTAAAGTTGTGCTTTGCAGAAATCTGTTTCTGCATATCTATCTTAAGGTCCCAACTCAGCACCTTAGTCCAACTGAGTTCTGGACTCTGACTAGGTCATTGTAACATGTAGTTTTTTTTTTTTTGTTTTCCTATTATTGTTTTGTAGAGTCACTGGTCTATTTGGGATAAGTGTCTGGTTTCATGACCCAGTTTAGGCCAAGATTCAGACAGATGGTCTTAAATTTCACTCTAAAGAAACTTTGGTATACAGAGAAGTTAATGGGTGACAAGACCTTCTGGCAATAAAACAAAATCAAATCACTATCCATCCACTACCATCCCTTATGGTAGGAAAGAGGTCTTTGTTCCAGACCTCTTCGGATTTAACCAGATACAACTTTGCAAGCCTAAGTCATGCTGCCATATTCTTAAAAAAAAGTTAACAGGCTTTATCCAGGAAATTCTTCTAAACAAGGCACACTTGTTATCCTTTTTATAATTGTACTGTCATGGACTTTAACACTTAGCATGCTAACACATGAAAATGTGATGATTGTGAAATCTGAGATACAGATCTTGGGGTTTTTGGAATTTCTTTGAGGATTGCATGTTCTGACTGTGGTGTGAAGTGTGTCAAGTCTCTCAAATAGCTTCCTCTTATATAATTAATTTTTCGTACTATGGAATGATAGACTTGCAACCCTTCTAAGATTGATGGGCAGCAACAGCTGCATGACTAAGGTCACTGTTAATGTCTTTCCTTTTTGGCACTGTGTAAACAAACACCTATTTGCCCCAGAGCAGCAAACAGCCAGAACTCCTGTTTTTATAAACATGGTCAGACTTGCTGGTGATCAGTTATCCAGCTGTCTTTGATTAGCCAAACCTGACTGCTATGTCCCATTTTAAATTCTATGGAAGCAGCAACAATTTACTTAGTTTTCAACAGGGCTGATTTTGGTGTTATGAAAAGTTTCATTCAACCATAAATTTAAGTTATGCATTATGATGTCCACATTTTTGACTTATTTTAATGTCAATGTCTATTCTCGCTCTCTGCATTCCTTTGTTTTATCAGAGCACTCTCCTATCCAATTATGTTTCCTGCCAACACTATTAGTCATCTCCCGCCAACACACAAATCAAACACATGCTGTCACGTTATTGGAAATGTTCTGTGATGGACAGGCCCAAGAGTGACTTAGTGAAGTTTACATTTCTTTTCTTGAAATTATCCACACAGGAAACTATAGAACACTCCCATGCCCATATTTAGTAATAGTTCTAAACTAATGTTCTGCACAATTAGCACAGTTATGTCTGCTTTTATTTTTATAAAGTAATGCTTGTCGGCTGATGAGTTGGTGTTAGCTTGTTAATTGGCTGTATTAAGTCTGCAGCACTCTGCTTTTATAACCTGCAGACATTGTAACTTTTGTAGCTTTGTGCATATGTTTGTTTCAAAACAGCATTAATGTCTGGGTGTTTCCCTTCCAGATATACTTCTGCTTTTTTAAACACTCAGAAAGGTTTAAGCAAATTCCTCAATATTCAGCCATAGAACACAACTGAACGACAGCTTGAAGCAACAGGTGGCAAAGGGCAAGATTCCTTTACTCTGCATGTGATCCGAGAAACTCTGCATTGTCTTTTGCTTGTCATTATATATATCATAAATGGTACAATAGATTTTAGGTTGTTTCCAGATTTGAAACCATGACTTTTTACAACTGTGGAATTGAACCTTTAAGACGTAAATCCGTCCATGCCCAATACAATATCCGTTGAACATGTGCATGCTTTTAAACCTCTGAGTTCTATACCATTAGCAAGCAGCGGGCCTGAAATGTAGGTTTCATTAGAGGACATCATCCCTCGACTTCTCCCACAGGGAACCCATTCTATTAACCCAGATCTATAATTGAATTCTTCTTTTAAACATACACAGCTAACAGAAGGGAAGAAAAATGAGAGGTAGTATGGGAATTGTGAGCCACAGACAAAGAGGTGATCATGCAGACAATAGAATAAACTCATTTTGGATTTGGCGGTTGAGGCATCACTCTAGATAACAATTTAATATCTGTTTTTAAATAGATGTACATCTTGGTAATTTCCCTTGCTGTTGGTAAGAGTTCTTCGTTCTCCGCTGTATTCCCATATCTAATAATAAAATAAGCAACTAGTTTGCAGCTGAGCTAGCCTACATTCCACAGGACGGATGTCGTAAGGTCATGAACTCAATAAAGAAACAACATGATGATGGTGACATGGCCCCATAATTAAGAGCAGAAGACCCCTGGGTGGAACGTATTTAAAATAGACGACATACAGGACGGTTTCAGGTTTGCTTCAAAGGGAGAGAATGTGAGAGATATTTTCATGGAAGGGGAGAGCTACAGTACATGCAAGCCAAATATAGAAATGTTCAAGTGTCAGAAATGAAAAAGAGCTGGCAGAAAATAGAAAGGAGATGATAGAGATGGATGGAGAGATTTTAAGTGACAAATGGAAAAAACAGAAGCTTTATGCTGGCTTAAAAATAAAAGATGCCCGAGAGGTGATATTTTAGCTAGTTCTGTTGACTCTATTGAAATACCTCAGGTGTCTTTTACAACATTCTTAGAGATTATTGTTGATAAGAATCTGACTTAAAAAAAACCTAATTGACTAGATTAGCAAAAATTAAATAGATATGTTCACCATCTTGTGACTGGAAACCCTGGAAATTTTTTATTTTAATTTAATCTATTCTTATATTTCATGTTTTGCGCATGCACTTTTACTAAACATTGTAGTACTTACAACATGCTTTGTTAGGAATGCCACATAGTCAAAGCAGTTTCATCAGATTCTTACAATTTCTGATATTAATCTACTTTTTACAGATACACTACTGATCAAAAGTTTTAGACACACTTTCTCATTTAATTGGTTTTTCTTATATTTATGACAATTTACATTGTACATAGATTCTCACTGAAGGCATCAAAACTGTGAATGAACACATATAGAATTATGTAGCAAACAAAAAAATGTAAAAGACTTTTAAATTTGTTTTATATTTTATATTTCCTAAAGTAGCCGCCCTTTGCTGTGATGACTGAAATATTAACCTTTGGCTATCTCTCAATGAACCCCTGAGAAGTTCTTTCTTCTCTTCTCTTTGGAAAACCATTTCAGGTGACCGACCACCTCATGAAGCTCATGGAGAGAACGCCAAGAGAGCAAAGCAGTGATCCAAGCAAAGGGTCTAAAATATTAAAACGTTTAGCGCTATTTCACACTTTTCGTTTACTACATAATCCTATGTGTGTTCATTCACAGTTTTGTTGCCTTTGGTGAAAATCTACAATGTAAACAGTCATGAACAAAAAGAGACCCATTAAGTGAGAAAGTGTATCTAAAACTTTTGACCGGTAGTCTATGTGTTTTTATTTCAAGACACATTTAACAATTATGATATTGCTGAGTATTTCAAGGTCTATTTTCCAACAAACTTGCATATCCATTCTTATTCCAGTCCCTCCATTCTCCAAGATTTCTCGATAGAAAAGGCATTTATTTTTATAAGATATAGTAATGCTAAACTATAGAATACGTTTTTCCTAATCTTATTGCTTTACTGTTTTTAAGAAATACTTGTTCATAATTTCCATTTTTACTGATATTTACAACAACATATTTATATATGGGCATATAGATTTCTTTTCTAAGATTATTTAGTGAACAATATAATGTGGTTCTTATGATTGTCAAAAGTCTTCAAACACTGATAAAATACCAGGTGATGTAACAACATGAGACCACTATAAATCACACAAAACTATTCTTCTGTTAATTTGGATGTATGTTTGGACGTATGGTGATGCTGAGAAATAAAATGTATCTTCAGCTTTCTAGCAGACACTTACTGGTTTTGAGCCAAAAAGTCAAAAACATCTCTGGGTGATGCACAGATGCACACTTAAAAAACCTTCTGCAATTCTTTCCATGTTACTGTCAGCCTCCTGGCAGCATCCCTGACAAGCTTCTATCTTTTCTTTTTATCACTATTGGAGAAATATCCAGTTTTTATAATGTTACTGAAACCTTAGCGTCCGTAGATCGTTTCAATTAAATTGCTAATGAGCAAATGTTCTTTTAATATTAAAAGGATAGCTAAACTTTACTTCGGATTCCCAAAACTGGTAAGTGTGAGTTGAAGAACGAATGCTAAAACTGAAATAAAATGTGCTTCAATGATTTTTTTGAAGCACATCAGTGTAAGGGTGTGCATACTTATGCAACAAGGTTATTGCAACTGTTCAATTTTCAGAATCAGAATCAGCTTTATTGCCAAGTTTGTACATACAAACAAGGAATTTGACTCCGGTACACTTTGCTCTTTGGTTTTTTGTTTTTGCACTACAGAATATACATATCTACAATGTACAATATACACACATATAAATAAATAAAAAGGTGCATTTGCAACATCTCTATGCTGTTGTTTTGTACTCTATTGAATGTTCAACAGAGAAACAGCCTGGGGGAAGAAACTGTCTCTGTGGCGGCTGGTTTTAGTGAACAGCGCTCTGTAGCATCGGCCTGAAGGCAGAACTCTAAAAACAGTTTTTTGTGCAGGGTGTGTGGGGTCTGCAGAGATTTTAGCAGCTCTTTTCCTGACCCTAGACCTGTATAAGTCCTGGATGGAGGAAGGTCAGCCCTGATGATTCTCTCTGCAGTCCTGATTATTCGTTGCAGTCTGGACCTGTCCTGTTTGTGGATGAACCAAACCACACTGAGATGGATGAAGACAGGACAGACCTGAATGATGGCAGTGTAGAAGATGACCAGCAGCTCCTGTGGAAGGTTGTACTTCTTGAGTTGCCTCAGGAAGTACAGTCTCTGCTGGGCCTTCTTTCGAACAGTGTCTACGTGTGAAGACCATCTCAGGTCCTCAGAGATGGTGGTTCCTAAGAACCTGAAGTGATCCACAGCCGACACGGTGTTGTTGAGGATGGTGAGGGGGTGTATGGAGGTGGTGTTTTCCGAAAGTCCACCACCATCTCCACAGTCTTGAGTGGGTTTAGTTCCAGGCAGTTCTGACTACACCAGTGTATCAGGCGATCCACTTCCTGTCTGTATGCAGACTCATCACCGTCCTGGATCAGTCCAATGACAGTGGTGTCATCTGCAAACCTCAGGAGTTTCACGGACCAGTCCGCTGAGGTGCAGTCATTTGTGTACAGGGAGAAGAGGAGTGGAGATAGAACACACCCCTGGGGGGCATCAGTACTTATTGATCTGGTCTGGGAGAAGATGCTCCCCAGTCTCACCTGCTGCTGTTGGTCTGTCAGGAAGCTGTTGATCCACTGACAGGTGGAGGCTGGGACGTTGAGCTGGGTGAGCTTCTGGTGGAGGATGTCTGGTATGATAGTGTTGAAGGCCGAGCTGAAGTCTACAAACAGGATCCTGGCGTAGGTCCCTGGGTGGTCGAGGTGTTGCAGGATGAAGTGCAGGCCCAAGTTGACAGCATCATCAGCCGACCTGTTTGCTCAGTAAGCAAACTGCAGGGCGTCCAGTAGAGGGCCTATGATGTCTTTCAGGTGCTTCAACACCAGCCGCTCAAAGGATTTCATGACCACAGACGTCAGAGCTACAGGGCTGTAGTCATTTAATCCTAGGATGGTGGGTTTCTTGGGCACTGGGATGATGGTGGATCGTTTGAAGCAGGAGGGGACCTCACACTTCTCCAGTGACTTGTTGAAGATCCGGGTGAAGATTGGAGCGAGTTGATTTGCACAGGTATTCAGGAATGATGGGGAGACGTTTTACCGGATCCTTCAGCTTTCTTTGTTTTCATGCGCTGAAAGAGCCTATTTACATCATCCTCAGAGATCTTTAGTGCAGGCAGAGGATCTGAAGGTAGGGGGTTGGTTGCTTTGCTGGTCGAACCTGTTCCTGAATGGGATGTGGAGGAGTTGGTTTGAGGTGTGAATGGCTTCTTGTCATGTCTGCAGTAGAAGCCATTCAGACGGTTGGCCAGGCGAGGACTTTGTTCATGAAGGGTGGTGGGGCTTCTGTAGGCAGTCAGGTTTCTCAGATCAGTCCATACAGCCAAAGTGTCACCAGTAGAAAGGGTGTTCTTCAGCTTCTTACTGTAGCTTCTCTTGGCTGCTTTGATCTCCTTTGTTAGTCTGTTCCTGGCCTGCCTGTACCGCGCCCAATCTCCACTGCTGTGAGCTTCTTCCTTATCCTAGCGCAGATTCCTGAGGTGTGGAGTAAAACCATGGCTTGTTTTTTCCCAAGGTGCAGAAGGTCTTGGTCTGCACACACACATGTTTCTCACAGAAACTGATGTATGATGTCACCACATCAGTTAGTTTGTTAAATCAGTGGCTGAGGGTTTTAAAAACAGTCCAGTCTGTGCATTCAAAGCAGGCCTGTAGCATCTGCTTCGATTCCTCAGTCCACTTTTTAAACAGTGTGAACCACGGGTTTGGAAGCTCTTAGTTTCTGTCTGTAAATTGGGATGAGGTGGATAAGGCAATGATCCGAAAGTCCCAGAGCAGCCCTGGTAACAGCATGGTATGAGTCCTTAAAAGCTGTGTAACAGTGGTCCAGTGTTTTTTTTGTCTCTGGTGGGACACTTAATATGCTGTCTGTATTTTGGGAGCTCATTAGAGAGATCTGCGCTGTTAAAATCTCCCAGTGTTATGATGAAAGAGTCAGGGTGTTTTTTTTTCCACGTCTGTAATCAGCTCAGCAAGATGTTTTTCCGCGGCAGAAGTTGCAGCCATGCGGAGGAAATATGAGCCGATTATTATGAACGAGGAAAACTCTCTTGGTGAGTAAAACGGTTTACAGATTATGGAAAATGACTCCAGATCCGGACTACATGTTTTCCCCAGCACTTTTATGTCTCTGCACCAAGCTTCGTTTATATAAAAGCAGATTCCGCCTCCTCGCTTCTTCCCTGTTAGCTCCGCGCTGCGATCCGCTCTGAACAGCTGGAAGTCCGGTATCAGCAGTGCGTGGTCGGGGATGTTGTCACTCAGCCATGTCTCAGTGAAGCAGAGAATCGCTGATCTGCGGAGGTCCGAGTTTTTACCGGTGAGAAGAAGTAGCTCGTCCATCTTGTTGCTTAGAGAGCGGACATTTGCCAGATGTATTGAAGGCAGTGGTGTGCGAAGTCCTCTTTTGCGGAGCTTTACCAGGGCGCCAGCACGCTTTCCCCTCCGTCGCTTTCGGCGCAGTATCCCGTAGAGCGCTGCCGCTCCGCTTGCCAGAAGCTCAGTGAACCTCGGATCAATGAAGGATGGTGAAAAAAACCCAAAAGAGGACTCTCTGATGTTGAGAAGTTCCTCTCTACTGAATGAGACCACCAAATTGTGGCCCGAGACCACAGTACTGTGGCTCGAAAAACATATAAACACACAAACTACAAAAACAAAGAGAGAGCGAAGCTCCGAGGCTGCCATCGTCGGCGCCATCTAGGTGCCATGCCTTTTTTATGTTATCCTCCAACAGATTTGTTAATTTTTCATCTAAATAACATAGAAAAAATGTCAAATTAAAGGTCATTCATTTACATCATAAAAACTTGGCATTTTAACAGGGGTGTGTAGACTTTTTGTATCCTTGTATAGCTTTCTGAAACTCTCTCTGCAACAGGCGGTTTTCTTCAATGTTTTAGTTTTTGGCTCAATGTCCACCTGCATGAACATGAAGGTAAATCATCCATCCGTTGTCTATACCCAATTGTTCTTACAGGGGGCGTTGTTCCTATCTTTAGCGGTCATTGGGCGAGAGGCGGGATACACCCTAGACAGGGTCGTCAGTCCATCTCAGGGCAACACACGCATACCCACACACACCTAAGGGCAATTCAGCAAGACCAATTAACCCAACCATCTTCCTTCCACAGTTTCTGGACTGTGGAAGGAAGCTGGAGTACCTGGAGAGAGCCCAAAGAAAGACCCCAGGCAAGGATTTGAACCTAGGACCTTCTTACTGCAAGGCAACTGTGTAGCTCCTGCTTACACATAATTAAAACCTAAAATCCATTGTTTTAGAAAATTTGAATATTGTAAAAATATTGGAAACTCATGGTGTCACATCCTAATCAGCTAATTAACTCCCAACACCTGTAAATGTTGCATTCCTTATGTCAAGCCACTCCTGAACCACAGACAACGTCAGAAGTGTCCTACCTGGGCTGAGGAGAAAAGGAACTGGACTGTGGCTCAATGGTCCAAAGTCTTATTTTCAGATGAAAGTAAATTCTGCATTTCTTTTGGAAATCAAGGTCCCAGAGTCTGGAGGAACGGTGGAGAGGCACAGAATCCATGTTGCTTGAAGTCCAGTGTGACGTTTTCACAGACAGTGATGATTTGGGGAGCAGCCATCTACCAGGACATTTTAGAGCACTTTGTGCTTTGTCCTGCTGACAAGCTTCATGGAGATTCTGATTTCCTTTTCCAGCAGAACTTGGCACCTGCCCACACTGCCAAAGGTACCAAAAGCTGGTTCAATGACCATAACATTACTGTGCTTGACTGGTCAGCAAACCAAGTTTATCTGAACCCCATTGAGAATCTATGGGGTATTATCAAGAGGAAGATAAGAGACGCCAAACCCAACAATGCAGACGACCTGAAGGCTGCTATCAGAGCAACCGGGGCTTCTATTACACCTCAGCAGAATCACAGGCTGATTGCCTCCATGCCACGTTGCATTGATGCAGTAATTAATACAAAAGGAGGCCCACCCAAGTATTGATTGCATAGAAATTAATATAATTTTTAGAAGTCTATTTCTGTTTAACGCCATTTTTATTGATCTTATGTTATATTAAAATTTTCTGCGACACAGAATTTTGGATTTTTATTATCTGTAAGCAAAAATGTATCAAAATTGCGAGAAATACATGCTTGAAATATTTCACTCTGTGTATTTTCACTTTCTGAATTGAGTGACAAAACATTGTTTCACGATATTCAATTATTTTTAAGATGTATCTGTAAGGGCAATTTAAAGAGACCAGTTAACCTTACAGTCATGTTTTTTTTGGACTGGGAAGGAAGACTGAGTACCTGGAGAGAACCCACGCACGCAGGGAAAAACATGTAAACTCTATGCAGAAACCCAAGGTACATTAGCCTATGTAAAATTTACTTATGCAATATTATTATTTAACACAAAAAAGGTTTTCAATTTTCATAAAATGAAACAAATATTAGTAACAAGATGAGGAAAAATAATGATGGCAAATTTTTAAGGTTGCATTTGGGAAAAGAGCTTAGCCCTTAGGGAGTTGCTGAAAAAGAAATCATACAAGAGAAGCTATCTGAATCACCGCACCAAGAAAGAGCTGCAAAAGCATTCAGCTGAAAGACGGGGAAAAACCAAAACTAAATTTTTAGAACGGGAACATGTTATCAGTAAAAAGGGGGCCCAAACGGGCGAACATGGGTGTTTTTTTGGGAGCTCTCACGCTGTGCTCGTCAGACGAAAGGGGGCCATCCAGAGGGGGTGAAAACGGGTGAAACTTAAGGGGGGTTTGGGGTGGACTAATAACGAGAAAAGGGCAAATCAGTTGGTTCCCTAAGACAAGAGAGTAGATTTGCATTTTTTTTTAAGATCCGTGGCAGAGCACCTTGTAAAAGCACTTGATGTTTTAAGAGCAGAATGAAGAATGACTATAAAAGGCCTTAGTTTCATTCTGAAACCTGTTTGGACGGTATGTATTAAATTACAGTCAATGAGGAAACTACAGATTTCTTTTCTTAAATGGCTTCTACAGTATAAAATGCACATGCTAGAGAGAGTCATATCTGTTCTATTACAGTGTAAATCCAAATCTAAATCCATTTACTTAGAAAGCACATAAAAAAAAACAATTTGTTTCACAAAAATGATTTATATTACTAAAACAGGTAAAACTAAAACACAAACAATAATAATATTAAAAATAATCAAAAACAATGAAAGCAGAATAAACAAAGACTGTAGTAAAACAACAAACAAACCCCCAAACAAAGCCACTAAAAATAGGCGTGTTTTTAAGAGAGACTTAAAAAAAGCAAGGGAAGAAGCCTGTCTTGCCATACATAATGGCACCTTTTTCAATAATTTTGGGGGCATGACTGAAAAGGCTCAAGCTGCTCTGAGCTTCAGCCTAGCTTTTGGTACATCCAACAGAAGTTGGTCAGCTGACCTAAGTGCCTTTATTGAAACATAATGCTGAAGCAAGTCAGAGAGGTATAAAGGAGCAACACAATTAACACATTCAAAAGCCAAGAAGAGGATTTTAAAATCAGTTCTTTGGCACACTGGAAATATGAGGACAAGACAACTAGAGAGAAAGACAGATGTTGGCTGCTCAACTGTGTCTGCAACAGGGTGGAGACATCTGACTGAGGTTCATTAAGTGAAAATGTTTAATGAATCAACATTAGTGTCCCACTGCTATTTCACCTTTTTTCTTTCCACGTGTCCTGTGCACAGCATATCAGGCATACAATATGGAGAAGCTTGCTTACATGTGTCAGGGCAGATTTGCTCTGGAAAAAAAGATTTCTCAAGATAAAATCCTAATTGCATGATGGACTTTATTAAATCAAGACTTGATCCAGTATCAAAGGCAGGCCATATTGATGTTATAGTAACCGGTGTTTGTATGATCTTGTGTTTGTATGAAATAAGTGTGATTGTGTTAAGTGGATGTATATGAGCAAGTTTGTCAAGTTTGACATGGCTGGCCCGACACATCCCCAGGAGCCATTGGCCACCAGTTGGAAGCCCACTACTCCAGGATGCAGCCTGAGCACCCAGACAAACACCACCACACCAGAAGGGGATGTCTTGAGTTTGTGCCAGACATAACGTGACCGAAAAGAAAAATTTTACTCTCATCTTGCCAGAGAACTTTCTTCCATACATACAAGATGATGGATTTAATGGTGCTCTGGGGGAACATCATTATAATTTGTTTTATAATCTCACCCTGACTTATACTTCTCAACAACTGTGTTGCTGACTTGTTTGGAGAGTTCCTTGGTCTTCATGATGTGATGCTTTTTGCTTAGTGGGGGTGCACCCTCTGGGGCCTTTTAGAAAAGGTGTGTTTATGCTGAGAGATCATGTGACACTTAGATTGCACACAGGTGGACTTCATTTCACTAATTATGTGACTTTTGAAAGGTAATTGGTTGCACCAGAACTTTTAGGGCCTTTATAGCCTTTTTACATATTTTTTTCCTCATTTAACTTCACCAACATAAACTATTTTGTGCAGATCAATCACATACAATGAGATTAAAAAACATTTTAAATTACAGGTTGGAATGCAACGTATATTTTTTCTAGTATAGTAGTTCAATACTTTTGCAAGGTCCATCGTCCCACACATCAAAACCCTACTGATGTATGGCCTTGCATGTGTTAGGGAGGAGGGGATGAATCCCCTTGGGGGGGCCGTCCCCAACCGGACATCTATTTTTTTTACTGATCATGGGTTTAGAGATTTTATTTGGGATGAAACTTGCCTTGCAAGAATTTATATCTCTTGAACTTTTACACATTTTATCACTATAAACCACAACTTAAATGTATATTATTGAGCTTTCATGTCACAGACCGACAGACCAAAGTAGTAAATAATTATAAAATGGAAGGAAACAGATGCATGGTCTTCAACATTATTTTCAAACAAAAGTATTAAAGGTTTGATGTGCATTTGTATATAGCCACCTTTACTCTGACACCTTTAAGTAAAATAAAATACAACTAATAGCCTTTATTAGCCACCTAATTAGTTAATAGACCTGAGAGATTTGGTAGAGAGCACTTGTGAACATAAAGCATCATGAAGACAAAGGAACACAGCATCAAGGTCAGGAATAAAGCTGTGAAGAAGCCTGAAGAAGAAATAATATCCAAACTTTGAACATTACACACAGTACTGTTCAATCCATCATCCAAAGATGAAAAAAGAAAGATGCCAAACTACAAGGCATGGCCATCATCATTAATCAGAGAAGCAACCAAGAGGCCTAAGATGGATGGAGCTGAATGCAGGACAAACCTAGAAGAAAACCTGTTAGAGGCAGCAAAAGACTTGGGCGGAGGTTCACCTTTCAGCAGGACAATGACCCTAAAGATACAGCAAGATCTACAATAGGATGCTTTAGATCAAAGCATATTCATGTATTGGAATGGCCTAGTCTAAGTCCAGACCTAAATCTATTTGAAACAAATGCACCACACACTTTTCAGGTTTTCATTTGTAAAAAAAATCTGAAAATCACACATCTTTTCATTTTACTTTTTAATTATGCACTACCTTGTGGTGGTCTATCATACAATATCCTCATAAAATATATTGAAATTTGGAAAGATTTTGAAATATTAATAATTTTGCAAGATACATATTTGACTGTACTCACATCTGAGGCAGGTCCTTTGTCCGCGCCTGGACAGGAGAAAGTGACAAACTCATGGCAGCGTTTGTGAACCACGAAACAACACACTGTGAAAAGAAATGGGGGGACAATGTATCACAATTCAGTCTGAGCCCGCATAGTTATGTCTCAATGTAAAAATCATAATTTCTTTTGATTTTACTCAGTAAAAAAGTTAGCAGCTATATATAACAAGATAGGTTCTCACTGGTTGTTTAAAGTATTATTGAGAATCACAGCATTTCCTGGAATTTATTGATCTGATAAACAGATGTCCTAAAACAAGGCTCATCACTGCAAGCTGAAGCTAAAATGGAAAGCAAAACAACTGGAGAGAGAAGCACTCAAATACCACGGGTGTATAATTAGCTAATCATTGTCTCTTACTAAAGACTGAGAGATATATTATGGGAGTTTCTGCTCTATTTCCCCTTTAGTTTCAGTCTGAATTACTAATAGCTGAAAAAATAGACAGAAAGGCATTACACAAAGTGTTTGACCCAAAATGGAAAAGCAATAAGAAACTTTTGATCAAAGTCAAAAAATAAAATAAAAAGTATAATAATGAAAGTTAAGCATCAGATAACAAAAGAAACAGCAAAATATCCATTTAAAACCAATAAACAGTCAAAACTAAAGACAAATAACTTTTTGGTCTTAATGGAAAAGCTGCATTAAACAGTACTATTTTCACTCCTGATTTAAATAAACCAACAGTTTCTGCACATCTTAGGTTTGCAGGCAGTTTGTTTCAGAGCTGAGGAGCATAGAAACTAAATGCTGTCTCACGATGTTTAGTTCTGGTCCTCTAACATTGAGTCAACAGGGCTCTGGTAACCTCAGGCCTATTACCTTACAAGCATCTCTGAAAATGTATATAGACACAAGACCATTCTGCGCCTGTTAGACTAATAACAAGATTCTTTCCTTTAACACACTGGGAGCCAGTCCAATGTTTTAAGGACTGGTGGGATCCATTTTCCTGATATTTGTCAGGACTCTGAGTAGCAGCGTTTCAGAGGAACTGCCTGATAGATCTTTTTACAGACAATAGTGAAGATGGTCTTACAATAATCTAACCCAATGAAAACTAAAAAATGAGCTGCAAACACAAAAGTGATGCAAACACACAAACACAAGAAACAACTGCAAATTACAAAACAAATGCAACGGAAATATGCTGACGGCCGAATGTGATGCCTCTGCAAAAGAGTACCAGACATGCATGAAAGGCTTTTACTAGTTCTGTTGAGAGGTGTGCTTTAAACTCGACTAAATTCAGGGACACACCAATAAAAGTGATTGCTTGTACCAAGGTAAAGATGCTCTTTCCCCAGTTTATTATAAAACCCAGAGCTGCCAGATGTGAACACGAGGGCTCAGTGAGAGACCAGAGTGAAGTACCAGACACTCGTTTATCTTTCCCTGAAACGTAAATCTTAGGTATATCCTGTGAGGGGGGTATATAGGGATATGAAAATATGCGTCTTTTAAGCCTACGGAGACAAAGGAGTCTCCTTGAAAGCATCTTTCCCTCATTCAGAGATGTGGTGGTCTCCATGAGGGTTTCCAGCCACTCAATGCCCAGTTTTTTTGCTGCCCTTCTGCAGACATTGCGCAGGTCCGTTGCAGTCAGGTTTGGTGAGCCGCTGTGACTGGTGTTACCCGTCACCAAGGCTATGCAGCCGATGGGATGGTATAAGGTGCGCAGTCCTGCTCGTCATCGTCAGACCTGTGACTAATGGACTCCATTTCAGATTCAGACTAGCAAAAGCGCTGAAATCTGGAAGGGCGGCCTTGGTTTCCTCTGGGTCAGTTAGTGGTGGCGGGGGATTGGCTACCCCAACACAGAATCCACCACCGACAGACCAGCGTGTTGCATTTGCCGGTGCCGACGAGACTAAGGGGGAGCCGTACACAGTGCTCACAGCTTGCAGGTGATGCAAATACGTCCCCGGTATGAAGCCCCAGATACGAAGCGCAGACACAAAGGGTATCTGCCCCAGCTATGAAGGGACTACTTGTGCAGGTTCAAGATGGTGGCTTGACTCTCCATGGTGAGAACAAGTGCAAGTTTCTCCATTAAGAGTACAGCTAGTTTGGTGACCAGTTGTAGCTCCTGCTGTTTGGCAACAGACCAGCGGTGGAAAAGACTCAGAACAGTCGAGCACAGTTATTGAGAAGCGTTCAGCGACCGAGTTGTTAGCTCACTCTGTGAACAGTTAAGCTAACTCAATAGTTACCGTGTTGACCATCTGAGAGGTGCTTCTGGGAGCGAGAAGAGGTGTTCGACTGAAGATCACTGAGTGACCTGTCTAAATGATACGAGCAAACCTTTTAACCACTGGAAACTAGTAAGAGTGACCTCCATGAACGCCCTCTGCCACAGAGGTTAATTGCGCTATAAAGTTAGGGAAGAAGACGGGTTGATAATACAGATGCTGGAAGGGTTCACAGTATGTTTAAGAATATAGAATTGTGTGGGGATAAGGTGTTCATACTTGGACCATGTCCTTGGATTTTTGATGATTAAAATCAAATACATCAAGCTAAAACATGTACAACTTTTAAAAATTAGTAAAACGTCAAAAAAACAGTACCTGTAATTATTGCTTCTGTATCATTTTTGATTTTGATAGCTGTGGTGAGACATATTTTATGTAAAAAATATAAAGCAATGTGCACACAAAGTGTTAGATCACACTTCTAAAAAATAACTTTAAGAGGTCATCAAATCGTATTATAACAAGATGTATGTGTGACGTGGATGGTGCCAGGCCTGTGTGTGTGTGTCACATGCTGGTTGCATACATGTCAGTTAGACGCATCAGAAACAAGCCCTGTGTTTAATCTTTGGCATCCATTGCAATGAAGACAATGAATGTGAGTCTAAAATTGTTACATGCCAAAATGCTTTGTGGGCTTGTTGTAATGATTTGTTCAACTTGCATTTTCTTTTGTACAGCCAGAGCTCACTGCCATGTTTTCCTGGATATTGTTGAATTTTTTTGGTCGTGAGTGTGTTGTATTTTCTACTTGTTTTCTTTCAGCCACTTATAAAACTTTCTTTTTTATTGCTGCCAAAATTAATGATTTGTACGTTTTAGGTAGAGCTACAACAGAGAAAGAACTGACAAATATTGAATCTAGTGTTTTATTTATATATTTTTTTCTTATAATATTTCCCCAGTTATTGTGTCCTGTGAGGCTACCCTTTACCCAGGTCCACATATAGGAAGGGAAGGTAGGTGTGTATCTCTCCAGATACATTGTGTGAGTGTGGAGGGGGTGGGGTTGGATTTCAAAGCTCTAATGAAGAATCCTTTTCTCAGTCGTTGTATTTTTATGTGCCACTTTCCAAAAGGAAGTAATTTAAACAGTCCATTGACTGGGGTGAGCGGGGTCTGCAGCGATACATCTGGCCTTCTTGATCCATCCAGCGCATCCTGAGTCCAGATGTGGGAGTTGACATCCCATAATGCTATATGCGGTTTTCACCACCCGGGCCCAGTTCTTTCTGTCTTGTGCTGTACAGCTATGGTACCGCACGGTCTTGCTAAGACAGAGAACGCTTTCTATTGTGGCTCTGTTCACAAGCAGCCAAGAACAGAATCCAGTTCGTTTTAGCTTCCTGAGGAAGATGAGCCTTTGTTGTGCTTTCTTCAGCAGATGCAAACTGTTTAGAGACTGGGTCAGGTCAGATGTCATGTGGATAGCCAGGGGCTTGAAGCTGACCACATGCTCTACTGCTTACCCATGTAAAAGGAGGGAATCATGTTCTGTCTTCCTTGACCCCCTGTAATCCATAATGACCTCCTTGGTCTTGCTGGTGATCAATAAAATGTTGTTGTCTAAGCACCACTGTGTCCGTCATAGAGCAACTTTCCTAAAGAAAGATACATTTAAATGTGTGAGGAGACCTGCTAACGTTTATCCACTCTAAAAGTGTCTCTCTTTCTACTTTATTCTCTAGGAGCGGATCTTTATTACACCTAAATCTAATTAACACTTCTTAAAGTTAATTAAAAAACAATAAAACTTAAACAAAGTGATTTTTGCAACTACAAAAGAACAGCCACGGTATGCCAGAGAAAATAACCAATCCCACCTTGCAGTTCCTCTACATCGGTTACAACAAATTGGTCTTGTGTGATCAAATTTACAGTGGCGTTCCTCTTCTGAAAAGAAAAAATGCAAATTAGGCGAAAAACAGCAGCTAAAATAAACTTCATGTGCAGACATTCAGCCAATAAGGTTGTCAGACGTACATAGTAAAATCAGTCTGGCGATAAAGAAATTGAAATCACTTCACTGTGCTTTGATAAAATGTTGCAGCTCTTTGGCAACAAAAGTTGAAGGGTCCGAATATGGAATTTTCTGCCTTTAAATGACTTTGAGATTGAAAAACCCTTTGAAGTACTTTTGACAAATGTTTCTGTTGGAATTAAAGCGAATTACAGATGCTCTTGGCTCTAGTGACTTAACTCTTAGAAGCAGCACTTATTGCACAGTATTTAAAGGCTTAAGTAATGAAACAAAAGGATTATGTGCGTCTGTCTTAACACCTCCGCTGTCGTATTGTAACTCCTGGAGCGTTGTCATTTAGTCAGACATCGGAATCTATATAATATATATATAATGTGCACCATCTTCTTATCAGGAGATTCTTCTGTCCCTTCCCTCTATGGGCTTTCAAAAGCTAAACAAGTGTTACACTTTTTCCTCCTTGGACCCACATTTGTAGAAAACACGGAAATGCACATCAAAGAAATCTTATGCAATCTGCAGCCAAATGAGATGAAAGGCATGACATGGTTCCACTTTCCAGGTTGGTAGCATTCAGCGGAGCACAAATGTGAAAGCGATGATGCACAACGAGCCTGTCATCTCCACCCCGATCAGTGTCAGCTCCACTGACAGCAAAGACGAGCACAGAGCATAAAATATCACAGACGCTTAGAGAAACTGTTAATATGAAAGTCCTGGAGTCCATATTTAGAGTGACAGATATGCCCAGAGAGTGGGCATATCTGTAAATGTACTAAATGTGTAACAGAGGATTACATGAAAGCTGAAGTCAATCCAGGTTACAGAATAAATAACACAAACAATAATCTATTTAAATTAATTATAGTGTTATTGTCATTTTTAAAGATTGTGCAGTTGCAGCTGATTATGTTTACAGTGCACTGACTATCCACTACAGGCATGATGAGTTTTGAAATTTTTACCATCGTCCGCTGGAAAGATTTTTGGTATCAGTTGTGGAGGTTTGGTGATGTGATGCATGTAAAATTAGATAGATCATTTTAGTATCAGATTTGCGGACAGAAATAAAAGCAGTTAACTTGCTTTAGATGTTTTAAAGGTAATTTCTGGTAAGTTGTAATCGATGATCTAAATCTTCCGTTCCAGACTTATCTTTATCTACTTTATTAGGTATATCAATTTAAGAATAGGTTATGATGCGGAAAAGAGTGTAGGTTGTTTGGACTAAAGTGACATTAATTAGTATTTGTGCCATAATTAACAGTTTGCAAATTGGTGTTTATAATTACAAAGTTGTTCGTTGCAACAACAGGGAAGCTGGCAGTAGGTCATAAGGAGATTTTTACTGGGGAGACCATGTCAAAATTTGTTTTGTATAAAAAATAAAAACACATACAGGATTAACTTCTGTCAGGGTGAAATCTAAGCTTGTTGTCTTTTACATGTGGTAATGCATTATACCCAAAGACACACCTAATAACCGTTACTTTGTACAAACATTGACCTGACCGAGTATGCTTATGCATAATCATCCCTTATGGAACCTTATACTTCAAACGATGAGCTTCAGACAGCAGATGTAAAAACATTCTGGAATAAACATTGAATGAAAGAACCAAAAAACTTTCCAAATGGGAAAAATGTCCAGCGGACAGCGAAAAAATCTCTGCAGCAAACCAGTTTGGCAACACTGTGCATGTCTCTTTTTGCACCAATTTGCACCATGCTTCATCAGCGGATTAAGTCTAATTTTAATCATGTTTGGGGTGCGGCTGTGGCGCAGGGGTAAAATGCACAATCCATATTCACATATTCAGAAGCTTCAGTCCTCGATGCGGCCTTCAAGGGTTCGACTTCCAGCCCAGGCTGGACTGTTGTTGCATGTGTTCCCCCTCTCTCCACCTCTTTCATGTCAGCTTACTGTCGAAAAATTGTCAGACAAAAAAAAGGCCACTAGTTCTGCTAAAAAACATTTAAAAAATCATGTTAACATGAACTTAAAAAAAAATCAGTGTGTGTGACCTCAGTATTTTCAGCCTCAGGAAGCGAATGCAGTAGACTACATTGGCCTTGAAGATGAACTTGCCGCCCTCCAAGATGATTCAGTGTCAGAAAACTACCAAACATATTTGTGAGGTTATAACATACAGTCTAAGCAGAAAGGTATGCCAAGGTTCTAAAAAGGTTTCAAAACCACAAAAACGTTCAGTCATACTCTTCCTACAGGTGGATGTGTTTTTAATAAGATGCTAGAGTACATCTGGATGTAGAGAACATAGAGCAGCAACATTCCTATCCCACATGTTGCTGTACACTGATAGTCAGCTTGCAGAAAGAAGGCTACTGTACTACGCTCTTCCTTACAAACGACAAATTTGTCTATATGGAAATATTTCTGGTTGTGATAAACTCGGACAGTCATGGGGTGTGAAAAGTATAGGGACACCACCCATCACTCTTGAAGGTAACAATATTTCAAACTGCTGTCATGATTTTGAGCTTGTTTTGTCACTTCTGGCCAGAGGTGGTAGCGTAGTCTAAAAATTGGCACACTGTAACGTTTACTACTATACAGTAAATCCATACATACATACTCTACACACACCAACACATATATATTACATATTATTATCATAAGACACACCACAAATATTATATATCAGCCTATATTAGTACATATATACACACACACACCATATATACCACACACCAATATTACCCACAACACACACGGCTACCATAAAACACACACCATATCTAGCACACAATACACGGTATGATACATATGTATACATGAAATACAAGTATATACAGATGGTATACAATACATACAGCTATAACATATGTACACAGTACATACACGTATATTACATACTGGATACATACAGATCTACTGCATAGTAGCAAATGTATAGCACACATACAAGTAATACATATGGATACACACATACGACCGCTAGATTACATTATGTATACAACAACACACCGACACACACATACAATACACTTACATACATACTACATACATACAACGACTACCACTAAACACAACATGAAATACAGACATAACACCACCGTAACAATATGTATCTTATATTATATTATATATAGGTATAGGATATAATAGTATATATACACGGAATATATGTAAACGTAGAATAGCTTGCCACATCTCATGGTCTGAAGAAAACAGCAGCTGTTGCCACGGTTGCATTTTTCCTTTTCATGAGTGCTGCAGTCATTTGCTTCTCCAACACAATAGTTTTGTTTAAACATAACTTATCCTTAATGAAATATTGTCATGGTAGGATAAAGTAATTTTTCAACCAGTTCAACTGGTTCTTTTTACGGCACTATTGTGTGACATAATAATTACCATAATACATTTCTTGAAATAAAAGTAATGCTTTCATTTTTCTTCTTCAATAATTTTACCATCAGATGGTAGATATGGTATCATATTCAAGTGAATTCTTCCCAGCAGCTTTGAGCAGAGGGAGAATAATTAACGGAAAACACGTTCTCAAACACACACATTACAACACACATGTGCACCTGAATGGTACTTCACTCCCACGTAATATTCTCTCTCTGGTTACACCACCTACACATAGCAATGATACTGTATTGTACACACACAGAAAACCACCCCCTCACTCAAATGACATGAAATTGAAAACACAGAACATGCAGGTGGAGGGATACGAGTACAAATAGGAATGGTGTGAGCTGTGCGCACAGATTGCTTCAAGGCGACTGCTCTTTTCTAGCTTCCGCTACTGCCAAATCCCTAGACAAAACACTCACTTATACACACACACACACACACACACACAGTTGCAATGATGGTACTAAAACTGTACTACGCGTTTTCAACGGTATGACCCGAGGGCCAAAACAAACAGCACATAACAAAAATAGAGCCAGGACTGAAATGCGATTGTCTTTTCTGTAACCAGAATAATTAGTGATCACTTCATTTAATAGTTAGAAAAAAATCAATTTATCTGATTTTTAAAAATGTATGAATCTATCTAATCACACAAATGCAGAGCAGTGGGTTGCCGATATAGTTGGGTAAAAAGAAATGCTTAAAAACAGAAGTTAAGAAGTTAAGGTGAATCTTCCAGTATAGAAGCAGGGTGTGGTCAAGTTTCTCTTTAGGTGGAAAATGTATTTTTTTAACCACTGAGTACAAGGTAGGATGTTTATTTTCCTTATTTTGATAATGTCAGAAATGCCAAGTAATGTGACATTTGATGTTGATCCAGAGGACACAGATCAACCCACAGTTGAAATCAGATATTTACAGATAAACTTTTTTCCTCACTGTCTGACGTAAAACCTGATTAAACTTTTGCTGTTTTAGCTAAGTTTAGATTACCAAAATTATTTCTTTTTGTTAAAATCCAGAATAATGAGAGAATTATTTTTTACATTTTTGTTATTACTTTTTCACAGTCAAGACTGAAATCAGAGAGGAAGAAGATTAGACTTTGCAAATGCACTAAGAGACAAATATCTTAAGTTTTGAAGACACGTCCTGTGGTCTGATTATACTAAAATTGAGTTGTGTGGCCATGGGGATCATCATAACATTTGGAGGAGAAAGGGAGAAGCTTGCAAGTCCAAAAAAAAGTACTGGGTGGCAGCATCATGCTGTGTGGGTCTTTAGGACAGGAGGGACAAGGCCTTTAAAAAATAGATGGCATCACGAGGAAAGAACATTATATGAAAATACTGAAGCAAGATTTCTTGGTTAAGAGGTAAATGTTAAATGCCAATCTGCCTCATACAGGAGTTCTAAAAAAAATCAAACAAATTTGTTCACAATGTTTTAAAACAATGTTCTCGTTATTCAGGCATTTAGTAAATAGAAATATTTATGGTAAATCTCACATAAAACAGAAAACGATTAACCTTATTTAATTTCAGACAGGAAAAAAAAAGTTGTGTTTTTTTTTAATACAGAATATGTACAGTAAATATTTGGTTTCAAATGTAATTCCTTTGAAAAATATTTTTCGACTCTCAGTGTAGGAACAGTGATCAGACTTCTTTTCTTTTCACTTCATGACCCGTTTCTAATTTTGTCTGTTTCCGGGTTTTTTTAAGGACTACAAGCTGATGAACGTTTGTTTTACTTTAACTATTTAATGTATAAACATTCAGCACAAAAGAAAAATAAATATTTGATGCATGTTTCCTGATATAGTTTTTAATTCAGTTTAAAGTGAAAGAATTTCAGTACATGACTATTCATATTTATGCAATAAAACAATCAATGTAATATTGCCATGTTTCAATCACTGGCCAAATGATTGGTGTATCACTACTTGAGAACAATAGTAGCAAAAGTAACTAAACTGTCATCCAAAATTAGAGCTATTGTAAATTATAAATCAAGAACATGTGCAAAGAGCTAATATATGTGCCTTTGTTTCAGGGATAAATAACCACATGTGCAAACTATGAACATGCCTAAGGGCTCCACAATCGATCAAATATATCTAGAGATGAACCCAGAAATTAGAAGTGGGTAAGAAAGCCCAAATTTACAGCTTGCACTGCAGTGTCAAGGTGTTTGGGCGCTCGAAAGTCTGAAGTTTTTCCAGTTATTATGTACCACAACTGCTACCAGATCACACTAACAACAACAGTTTTCAATGTGGATGTTGTGGATGTGAATGTTACTGAGCGATAGTTCATTCTGGCCGCAAGAAGGAACATGACTTATGACCATGAAGGGCTAAACAGAGTACACCAAAGTTGTTCTGTTTCCTCCTACATAGCTTTTTACCTTTGTTATGAAATAATTTGGATTTAGAAAAGTGCCAAATATTGGATATCTCCAAGTTATGGTAAGGATTTACATTCTCCACACAGACTGATGTTTATAGTCAGTAAAGCTAACGGTGCTAATCATATTAATTATTAATGTAAGATATTAAAGACAGTTTCTTTATATACACATGGTTGGAAGTCGCATCTATTTCTGATATAGATTCAATTCGCGTTTCATGGCAGGAAAATGAGAAAAAGTTATCTGAATGCTATTAATAATGGTTCTTTAAGAGATACCTGCATTAGCTGAAATCTATATGGGTGGGTCAGAGCTTTAGGAAAACCACAAAACACTGTTCATTTCATTTGTAGATGTATCTCTTTTATTTACAACGAAGTGTTTAGCAGAAGTTAAGGTTCAAGACCACATCTGAAACACTTTCCGGAAATGTTTATAAATGTCTTCCCGTGCCTCATAGGGTTGGGCGGTAATAAGGTATACCTGCGGTATCTTTCAAAAGCAACAGTATCAGTTTCAATACAGTCATTACAAAAGATAAGGATTCAATATAAGATAATTAAATCAATGTCTAAAAATTAATCTATGTCCAGCAACACTTATATGTGGTTGAATTTTCAGTTTTACTTCCACAGTACTGAGACTTTTGATAATGTTTATGAACGTGACGTCATCACGTGACAGCGTGGAGGAGAGAGGGAGAGAGAGAGAAAGATGGCAAGTCGTGCACCACATGACCTCGTCGCTAAGAACACGACATCTGCAGTCTGGCAATATTTCGGGTTCCTAGCAAATGAGAAGGGGGAGCCAGTAAATACTG
Source organism: Crenichthys baileyi (assembly GCA_036173005.1). Classification (NCBI taxonomy): domain Eukaryota; kingdom Metazoa; phylum Chordata; class Actinopteri; order Cyprinodontiformes; family Goodeidae; genus Crenichthys; species Crenichthys baileyi. Next base: position 355,028 of record JAHHUM010002634.1, read on the forward strand.
ATAAGGCAATATGTAAATTATGTAATAAAAAGGTGACTGCGAGGGACGGAAACACGTCGAACCTAAGGACGTATCTCATAGTTAACCATCCACTCACTGCTGCGAGGATGTATTTGGCCCCGAGTTCAATAACTGCAACAGTTTCAACACCTCCAGCTGATACCGATGCAGGACCAAGACCAACCACAACTAAGTCCACCACCACTTATACACAGCCGACAATAATAGGGGCCTTCGGGAAAACAACGAAGTACAAAAGGGACAGTATCCGTTGGAACAGATGCAGTGACAAAATACTTGGCGAAGGAAATAGTCTCTTTCCACACGGAGGAAAAAAAGTTATTCAAGGACATGGTAAAAGGTCCTAGATGCCCAGTACGAGCTACCTGGACGGAAACATTTCTCACAAACAGCCGTCCCACATTTATATATTAAAGACGAGGTTCAAGAACTGCTGTCAGAGGCCGACAGTTATTCTTTAACAACTGACATGTGGTCGTCAGTTAACGTGACTCCATATATGTCCCTGACTGTCCACACCATTACACCTGAGTGGAAACTTGAATCCAAATGCCTCCAAACAACATATTTTCCTGAGAGTCATAGGGCGGACAACCTTGCTGCAGCGCTAAGAGCTACACTTCAGGACTGGCAACTTGACCAGAAAAAACTTTCAGCCATAACCACTGACAACGCTGCCAACATTTCTGCCGCAATCAGGTCCCTGACATTGGCCGTGGCTTAACTGCTTCGGTTACAATCTAATATTTTGTCAGGAGAACATTATGTGACCAGTTCCTCTATCTTCCCCATACTCCAGCTATGCAGGGACAATGTGTTGGCTGTGTCAGAATACGACCTCCAGCGAACAAAGTCAATCAAAACTGGAATTTAAAAAAAGCTAGAGGCCAAGTATGAATCTGATTCAGTGCGCAAATTAATGCGAAAATGCACTTTCCTCGACCCTCGTTACCGTGGGGGATATGAGACTGATGCCAACGCATTGGCTGAGACCAAGGCAGAATTACAGGCTGAGATCGTGAGCTTAGGGGACCAAGCACCAGCAGGTCCAGTGGTCATCATCAGAGTGGAAGAGGGAGAGACGCAACCTGAACCCCCACTGGGTTCTGCAAAAACAAGCCGATGCAGTGGCAGGTCCCATCGGCAGCGTAGAAGGAGTCGGAGCTGAAATAACAGCCTACTGTTTGGAGCCCGTTATCCAAACAGACGAAGACCCACTTCTGTGGTGGAAATGTGCTGCCAGGCGTTTTCCCCTGATGTCACGAGTGGCCAGAAAGTACCTGTGCGTCTGTGTCACAAGCTCGCCGTCGGAACGGGTTTTCAGCACCGTGGGAAAAGTTGTAAGTCCCCAACGTTCCCTGTTAAATTCAGAAAAAGTTAACATGCTGGTTTTTCTGGCTAAAAATCTTGACTAAACCAGTTGACATTTGCCACCCAGCTCACTGCTATTATTCGTTTCTTTTACTTTTTCCACTTTTTTAAAGATCGTTCATTTTGTTATTTAAAGTTGTTCAGGCTGTGATTTAATTTAATTGATTTGTGTGCACATTCTGCGCAAAAACTGTTTTGGGTGGTCAGGTTAATTACATTTTTTTTGACTGTTATATTTGCACTTTTTAAGCCGTTTCTAATAAATGTTAATATTGTGACATCATATTGTTATTGTTTCATTATTAGTGTTTGGTATTTAATTTCTGAACGGTGTAGGCACAAGTCAACAGTTTGGTGACGCTGTCTCAACCTTAAGTCATAATTTTTAATTAGTCATGGTAATACCGTTTACCGAGGTAAAATATGGAGGCGGTATGAAGGTCTCAGAATTTGGATACCACCCAACCCTAATGCCTCATTCTTCTCAGTTACAGTGCCCCCTTCCTCTTTTTTTCTTGCCCATTGCTTATGTCCAGTCATTAAGGCTGTTTTAGAGGCTTTAGTCCTCAACGCGGTAGTCCCAGCCCCGGCGACAATTGCCGCATGTCTTCCCCTCTCTCTCCGCCTTCGTTTCCTGTCTATCTACTGTCAAAATTCTTTTTTGAAAAATAAAGGCCACTAGTAGTCGCAAAAAAATCTTTAAAGAAAAAAAACGGGCTGCTTTGTATTTTCCTCACATAAATTTATTTTCTCTCCCATGGAAATTCACACAAACATTTACTGTACTGTATATTTTTCTGCATATTTCAACTATTTAGCTTAACAATCGGGCTGCATGATTTCAATTAGCCTTCATGTTGGCTGAAAAACAATTATTCTTTCTTCTCTGGAGTTAGGAGGTATCTGCCAATACTCACAGATTTTTAGTTCAGTTCAGTAACAGCAGTTGGAACCAAGCTGTTTTTATAAAATCTGGTCCTACATTTAGGGACTAAGAATCTTCCATAGGGAAGAAGCTAAAACTCTCTGTGAAGGGGATGAGAGTCATCATATAAAACAGAAGTGGCTATCCACTTTACCTTTGTGCTGTACAGGGATGAGACTGATTGATGGGGGTCTCCGATTAGTCTAGACAATAATTTCATAACCTGCTGAAGGGAACTTCTCTTTTAGAGTTGTGTGGTCAAACCATGACACAAAGGAAAAGAATAGGGCTGATTTGATAAAGGCGAGATAGAAAAGAGTCAATATGGTTAGATCAGTATTAAAATGGCAGATTTTCCTCAAGCAGATGAGGCACTGATATGACACTGCCTCACAGTTGGCTTCAACATTCTGGGGTCTTTCTGCATGGAGTTTGCATATTCTCCCCGTGCATGCGTGTGTTTTCACTTGGGACTTCGGCTTCCTCCCGAAGTCCAAAAACATGACTGTTAGGTATATTCCCCTTAGGTGTGAAGGAGTGTGTGCATGGTTGTTTGTCCTATATGTCTCTGTGTTGCCCTGCGATGGACTGGCGACCTGTCCAGGGTGTAGACTGCTGGAGATAGGCACCAGCACCCCCGTGACCCACTATGGAATAAGCGGTATAGAAGATGAATGAATAGTCCCAATGTATTTGTAAGAATGCACACTCTCAGTGGCCTGATCTTTAATTAAAGTGACTTTGTGATTTTATCCTAAAAATCAGGGATCATGTCTTCAGTCTTATCAGTATTAAGACAAAGATAAGACTCCTCACACCATTTAACAAAGTCGTTGATCACTGGGCTCTGGCTGTTTTCATTCTGTTGGAGCAGACTAACAATGACAGAATCATCAGTGTACTTTATGATGAATCTGTTGTTATATCTGCTCTTTACACGTGTTTGTATACAGTTTGTATACCACAACAAACCTGCCAAGAGAGGGCCGCCCAACCAAAACTCACAGACTGGGCAAGGAGAGCATTATCAGAGAGGCGCAGAGACCAAAGATAACCCTGAAGGAGTTCCACAGCAGAGACTGGAGTATCTGTCAATTGAACTGCAATAAGCTGTACACTCCATAGAGCTGAGCTTTATGGAAGAGTGATTATGAAAAGTAAATACTTGGTGTTAAAAATAAGAAGGCACGTTTTAAGTTTACTAAAGGCTCCCCAAATGTATGGAGGAAGGTGCTCTGGTCAGATGAGAGAAAAATTGAACTTTTTGGCCACCAAGGAACACGCTATGTCTGGTGCAAACTCAACACATTCCATCACTCCAAGAACACCATCCACACAGTGAAACGGTGGGGGCAGCTTCATACTGTGGGGATGTTTCTCAACAGGAGAGACTGGGAAACTGGTCCGAGTCGAGGGAAAGATGGATGGTGTTTAATAAAGGATATTCTTAAGATAAACCTGTGTCAGTCTGCCTGTGATTTGAGACTGGGACGGAGGTTCACCTTCCAGCAGGACAATGAACCAAAGCATACTGCTAAAGCAACACTTGAGTGGTTTAAGGGGAAACATTTAACTGTATTGAAATGGCCTAGTCAAAGTCCTGACCTCAATCCAATTGAGAATCTGTGGTTAGACTTGAAGATTGCTGTTCACAAGCAAAAACCATCCAACATGAAGGAGCTGGAGCAGTTTTGCCTTGATGAATGGGCAAAAATCCCAAGCGGCAGGACATAGCAATCTCACAGAGACCCATCCAAAGTGACTGGTAGCTGTGATTGACTCAAAAGGTGGCTCCACAAACTACTAATTTTTAGCGGGGAAAAGTTATGAACACTGCGATTTTCTGTTATTTTTTCCAGTATGTTTGCTTCACCATAAAAAAAATCTTTAAACTTGTAGACATGTTCTGTAAATGAAATGCTACAAACTCTCTCACAATCCATTTTTATTCCAGGTTGTGAGGCAACAAAACATGAAAAATGCACTGTACACAGTGGATTCTGGGCTCAGAAGAAAAATATTAGATGATAATACATGACTATCAAATTAAACAAATAATGTGAAGAATCTTTACCACCTTTATCAAAAATTAATATCATGAAGATGTAAAGTTTAAACTTTTGTAAAGTTTGAACTTTACCAAATGGACATTATAAATAGACATTATAATAATATAATATCCATATCAACATAACAGAATATTTCCTAATGAGTGGCAGTTTTGATGATTAAAAAACAAATCTATTTTTGCTTACAGTGAAATCAGTATGCCCTAAATGCTGCAGAAGAATAAATATGGATAATTCTAAATTATGTATCAACTCCTTGCTCTATGGCTATGCTTGTAAATCATGCACCTGTCATAATCTGCCTGTTTGGGGTTTTGAGTTTGTGTTCTGTTAACTTTCTCTGCACTGCCATGTTCTTCTCTTGCTTCATTTCAGTTCATTCAGATTTATCACATTTATTCTGGTGTTTAGGTTTCTGTTACTTCCTTGTATTCCTATGTTATATGTTTTAGTTTGTATATCCTTATAGATCTGGTTCCTCCCTGTTTATGTTCTTTTGGCAGTCTAATTGTTTACTTATGTCAGTTTATTTAAAAGGTTTTCTGTTACCTCCTTTCACTCCTTATTCCCTTCTAATTAACTCCTAGTGTTCATTGGTCCATTCTCCACTCTACCTCAGAACATACTCCCTTATTTTCATTGTTCTCCACTGGTTCCTCCTGAAAACTACCCTGCATTCTACCCTGACTTTCACTGTTCTGTCTTAGACCCGCTTGAATGTTCCATTGTCCTGCCTGCATTTGTAAGTTACTGGTTCCAATTACAAAACACATTCATCTACTCACCATGCTGCGTCCTCGCTCTTGTCTGCACTTTGGTTCTGCAAAAACCTCACCCATTATGATAGCGGCTGCACGGGTTGGACAGACGTTCCATCATTACCACAACCCTCCCTCGGCTCACAAAGCTGGGTCAGCCTTTGTGGGCCTATAACTATCTAGCTTGGCAAGTCAGAGGCGTAACAGAGGTTGGCTGATGTTTACCTCTTGTCACATTAGTCCTTTCACAAAATACATGGAGACAGCTAAAATACTCCTTTCCATTTTCACACAACCTCCTTGGTCCACATATTTCTTCCAGCACCAAAATCTCATGAGTCAGACAATACCAAAGTCTATGAGCCACGTTCATCCTTTCCCAGCTGCTAGCCCGAAAATGACTGACAAAAACAAAACTGAAAAACAGCAACTACTAACCAATTTGTTTTTAACATAACATTTTTATGCTTTAATCTTCTTGAAAAGGGAGACGAATAATAATCCACTGCAAAGTCACACTTTGCTAATGGCAGTTTCAGTGTTCTGGAACATCAATGACCAGCGACAGCTCTGACAACTCTTTCTCATATGGTAATAATCATTAGGCCAGCAAGAATACCCTGGACTGATAAAGGATGCCCCCACCAACGGTTTTTAATTATATTCTTTTGGCCACTGACTGCTGTGATCCTAGTTTTATGAGACTTAACAGCTGCATTTTATACTGTGGATTACAACATCTTAATATCTCGTTTACAGCATTTCAAAGGCATTCGAGGTACTACTTGACAAAAAGGACTTTTGCTTTTTACTCCTGGGGTCCTTTAGTGGGTGATCCTCAAGTGGCTATAACATCTTTTAAGTGCTTTCTTGTATTTGTGTTTTAAGTTGGTATGGCCGTTTGGCACTGTATCAACTAGAGGGCAATACTGAGTTAGGTTTAGAATATTGCTGTCCCCTGACTCTCACCATTCAATCTGATTGAGCTTGAGCTATGTTGCAAAGACGAATTGGACATAAATTCAGTCTCTGGATGTACAAAGCTAGTAGAGACAAAGACCTGTATCTGTAGCTATGGTTAAAGGTGATTCTAATAAGTATGTACTCAGTGATGCTGTAGTAAAAATGCATGCCCCACTTTTATTATTATTTATCATTTTATTTGTAAAAAAATAAAAAGATTGTTGATTGCTCTTTACAGGCAATCAGCACTGACCAGTACACTCGCAGTCACAAATACCCTGAGTCTATGGCTTAAAATAGTATATCACAGGGTTGCATGTTTACTCAATCAATCAGAATCAGTTACCCGCTAATATTATGCAACAGCTTCCCATCATGGTCCCTGTATTATTACAGTGTGAACACAGACAGACTGCATCTTTTATTACAGCATGAGTGCATCATCTCATATGAACATGGACATTTTGCAAAGGACTGCCTACTTGCCCTGTTAAAAACACAGATTAAGGCAGTTGCTTTACTCTCCGAGCCAACAAGCTAAAAATCTTTTTCTTTTTGTTTACACTGTCTTGAGTAAAAATGAAAGGATGAAAGGGTTAACATTGAATGCACAGGTTGTATAATATTTCAGTCATGGCACTCTTATCCTCTGACCCATATTTATCAGTATTTTTTGCCATTAATCTCTTCCTGCAGTTTTTCTTAATCTCCTGCTCCTTTTCCTTAAGTCACCCATTTTCAATTGCATTATTTTCCACCAATCTCCTCTCCTCTGCTCTCGTTGTTCCAGTATATTCTGTTTATGAAATGTTTGCAGAACACGAATGTTGTACACAGTGTTTCCCTCTAATGAGCTGCCAACATGTGGGTATTTGTGTGTGCCTGCGAGACGTAGTGACAAGCTGTACAGCGATGTCCCAGATTTAAATGCTGTCGGATTCTGCAGCCACGTTTAGAGGGACAGAGATTTCTACTTTCTAGCACCTTTCTACCTATAGCCCTGACAATACGTCATAAATAAGTTCTCATATAAACTTAACCATGTGTTCCATTGTTCAGTTTGTGCTCAAGACCTAAACATCTGGTCACATTCAAACATTCAATACAGGGCCATGCAAAAATACTCACACAGGGCCACACAGGGCCATGCAAAAATACTCACACCCCTTGAACTTTTTCCCATTTTGGTTATAACCACAAAAATCGAAATATTTTACTGGGATATTACATAATAGATCATCACTAAGTGTATTGGTGAATAATTTTCAAGTGGAACGAAAAATGTTCCACTTCAACATTTTTTTATACTAAACCTTGTAAAACCATCTTAGAACCAGTCCCACCTGGCAGGTGTTTAGGGGTTTGTCCCGCTTTAACATCTACAGAAATGTTTGCCCATGCTTCCTTCAGACAGCATCTGTGGACAGCCTTTTTGTTTGAGTTGAGGTGAGTTCCTGCCTCAGATAATAACTTCCAGATTTGCCCATTACTTAGCTCCTTTCATTTTCCAATCAACTTTGACCAGCTTCCCTGCCCTTCCTGAAGAAAAGCATCCCTGAAGTATGAAGCTGCCACCATCATATGTCAAGGTTGGGAGGGCGTGTTCAAGCTGAAGTGTAGTATTAGTTTTTCCTGCCACACATAGCACTTGTAGGTGAAAGATTTTGACTTTGATTTGACCATAGCACCTTCTTCCACAAGTTTGCTATATCTTCTACATGGTTAGTGGCAAACTATAAACAGGACTTCTAATGGCTTTCTTACTCCCACCATTTCATAAGGGTCTGGATATGTGAAGTGCAAGACAAATAGTTGTCCCATGGACAGATTATTTGCAGTTCCTGCAAGGTTTCATGGGCTTCTTGGCTTCTCTGAATAATGGTCACCTTGCCCATCCTATCAGTTTAAGTGGACGACTATGTCTCGGTATGTTAAAAACTATTGCTATTGTACTTTTTGCCACCAAGTAGTTGCTGTCAGTAGTTGCTGTAAATTCCCTGCCCCGCCCCTTTATTTTACTTATTTATTTCTTCTTTTGCTCTTTTATATTTCTCCTTACCATGGCTACACTTGCATATGTGCTACACTAGCATTGTTTTGTTTTGTTAATTTTCTACTTTAAAAATAAAAAATAAATAAAAAGTCTTTACAACGAATGCATACCATGTCTTTTGAAAATTCATTAGTAAAATAGATATAAATTGTATGTCATTTTCCTTTCACGTCACAAATTTAAGCTACTTTGAGTTAGTCTATTACTTACAATTCCAACAAAATACTACAAAGTTTGTAGTTCAGTGGGAATGAATACTCTTGTATCTGACTGAAATATTGGATTTTCACCCAGTTTCTTCATTTACTCGTTTGATTATTGATATTATCACACAAGGGAATGATCCATTTGTCTTATAGTTCTGTTGTTTAGTCAGTGGCCATGCCCTTTCCAGGGCATACCCCGCCTCTCACCTAATGACTGCTGAAGATCAGCACCAGCTTTGTGTAATTAGTTAAACATTTACAAACCGCATCACTTTCACCTTTTCAACAACCTTGTTTTATATATATATATATATAATATATATATATATATATATATATATATATATATATATATATATATATATATATATATATATATATATATAAACTTCATTAGAAACTACTTTGGGATTATTTAAGTTGCAATAGACACGGAGACGGAAATGAAAAGAAAATTTAAAAGGAGAAAGAGAAAGAAGTGGGGCTAAAACGAAAAAGGGAGAGAAGGAGAAAATAATAAAGTAGAGAAAGAAAGTTGAGAGAATACAAGGTAAGACCCTAGATGACTGCTACTACACCTGCAGAAGCATATATAACAAAAGCAATGTTACTGAAAAGTGCACGGTACTAATGAATGCAAGATGTATTTAGTGGTAACTGCAGCTCAATATAGAATATCTGTGCATCTATTACCACCTGAATCCAAACACCTGCGGGTGTAAGTGTGAGCATGCTTGAGTATATAAGGTTTCTCCATAAAAACACGGAGCAGATCTGAGCCACAGACATCCAAATGCCACCCAGAGCATGGAAACCCTGGGATGACCACCGCCGGGACTACCGCAACCCGCTCAGTGAAGAGCAGAGGAGAGTCCCAGGGGAACCACCCAGCAGCCACAATGCAGAGCGGATCCAGCCATGGACCCAGAGACCCGAGGCCCTGGGGCACATCACCCCCACAAGCAGAGGCCTGACAGAGCCAGGGGCCCATGACCCGACAAGCAGTCACCGGGAGTGAGCCGGCACACACCAAAGCACCCAGCCCCGGACACCGAGAACCACCAATATACCAGTGGGCAGAGGCACCAGCCACCAGCAGGGAGTGTGGCGGGGAGGAAATAGGCCCCACAATTGATGGAGGGCCTATGCTGAACCAGAAAAGGGAGCAGCTTAACACCCAACCTGACACAAAAACATGTGCACACAGACACAATCCTTATAGGTACACATAAAAACACTCACACACCCAGCTTTAAGACACACAACAATGGACGTCGTACACTCACTCACACTCTCCATACATAACTCTATACTCCCAGGTTCAGGTACCGATACCCCAGAGTGGCAATCAGCCCCCGGACCCAGGAGGTGGTCCCCTGTACCCAGACTAGTAACAGCACCGCCCAAACCCGAATGAACCCGGCCCACACGGCCCATAAGGGGGAAACCACAAAATAAAAATAAAAATAAAAAATGCACGGTGGCGCAGTTGGTAGCACTGTTACCTTGCAGCAAGAAGGTCCTTGGTTCGATTCCCGGCCAGGGGTCTTTCTGCATGGAGTTTGCATGTTCTCCCTGTGCATGCGTGGGTTCTCACCGGGTACTCTGGCTTCCTCCCACAGTCAAAAGACATGCCTGTTAGGTTAATTGGTCTCTCTAAATTGCCCTCTAGGTGTATGAATAAGTGTGTGCATGGTTGTTTGTGTGTTGCCCTGCAATGGACTGGCGAACTGTCCAGGGTGTACCCCGCCTCTCGCCCGTAGACTGCTGGAGATAGGCACCAGCTCCCCCGCGTCCCACTATGGAATAAGCGGTAGAAAATGACTGACTGACCGACTGAAATAATAAATTAAACTAAATTTAAAAAATAAAATTTAAATGAAAATGCGCCAGCCGGTTACCTGCACCTGGGCCAACCAGCCACCCCAGGCCGAGCACAACCCACCAGCCGCCCCACTGCAGGTACAACTTTGTTTTAAAAGTTAGTCGTTTTAATTAAATTCTGGCATGAAGACTGTAAATGGAGACAAATGTGAAACAGCAGGAACAATAGAAGGTAAATTAGCTGGCAAACCTCTCCATCCCAGGAAAATCACTGCCATCTTGATTCCGATCTTGTCCTATTGTCCTATACGTGTTGTTTAGGCAAAAAATGTAATTGTTTTGCTCTAAAAAAAATATCAGTGGTAATGTCAAAATGAAGTATCTGAACTGCAAGATGAAGATTAGCAAGACTAGGTGGTATAACATCTAACAAAGCAGTTCAGATTACAACACACAGAGATTAGGTTAATTCTTCATTCTCTAACATTTCCCAAAATTACAGCCATATTAATGCATTATGTCACTGGCAATATTTCACCAACTAAACCTTTCATGTTCACAGTCTATTGACTGACTGGGATCAGCTACAAAACACCTGCATTAGATCTTCTTCCTTGACTGCAGCCAGGCAGACCTGGCACAGTGTTTAAACGGCGTGGAGAGAGGTCTTGGCGAGCTAGACTCCTGTTGCCATTTTTGTTTCTTGCTCTTCCTAGCGTCTCACAGTAAAGGAAAACATCCTCATGAGTGGGTTGGAAGACACAAAGACAAGGATTTTGCAACAAGGATTAAGAGGAGGAGAGCAAGACGACGCAAGAATCGAAAAAAGAATAAAGACAATGATCAACACAAAACGTATCATTCACCTTGGGCGCCTCCCCACGTGTCTGCGTGAGGACATATGTGTGTACGGGCTTATATAAGGGGGTGAACAGCCTACGTCAATGTATAAATACCCACGATGCCGCTGGTGGAGCAGGGAGAAGGGTCAGAATGAGTCAGCATGCCCATATCACTCCTCCTCCTTCTGCTTCCCATCAACGCATCCTCTTTTGTCCTCCTCCAGCTCAACATCTACAATTTTTTGGTACAGTTATACAAAAGCACAAACGATTTTACTTGGCAGGCAAAATCTGACCTCCAGTTTGTGATGACTGCAATATAAGTAATGTTGCAAACAAAACAATCCATTACACTTTTATCATGTAAAAGACAAGGTTTCCAAAAGAAAACAGTAAATTGTGAAGAGGAGGCTGCTACCAGAATACAGTGATTGCAACTCTGTAATCGTTTAGATTTAATTGTTTGAGGACAGAAGTGTAAAAAGTGTGGCCTGGGGCCATTTGTGGAATGGGTTTGTGTGGCCCCTAACTACAGTTCAACAATAGCACCAATGTGGCTAATCTTTGCTTTTACATGCAATTTAAAATCTTCTTAAAATGGAAAATATTGAAAAAGTATTCAACTTTCACTAACCATGTTTTTTGTTTTATTTTAATATCATAGCTTAAAAACCCCCCACAAACATCCAGTGATGTTTATTCAAAAATAGGCCATTTATTAAACTTGTGAAAAGACAGCAAGCATTTCGAAGATCCTTGTCACGTTGTTGCGGAGAACAGACTGAAAGAAACATGTTTAGTCCAACAAAACACAAATGAATCGATTGAAAAAATGTTTTTAAGAAATTGAAATTGTATGAAATTGTACACCTTACTTTTAATCAGACAAACATTTGAGTCCCTCTTTATTTTTTCAGATCTACACTGACTTATAAACCCATTTTCTTCAAAAATCAAACAACTTTTATAGTTTCTTTAAAATATTGCATGTTAAGTCAACAATCAAATTTCAATTACTATTTTGCACTTTTATTTTTGAAAAAAAAAATAGATTTTTGTTGCCTGCGAATTTTTGCAACTTGACAGTTTCTGTCCGCATGACAAAATGTTTGGACACAATAAAATAATACATTGGAAAACTTGATGTTCACATGGATTCAGATTGAAACTCTGTACATCATCTGAATGCTTCAATGACAAAAGGAAGAAAAGTTGAGATCTGAAAGCCAAGTGATCCATACATTCACTAAATAATCAATATACATGTGCTACGGTACATGAGTTGTCATCCACATCAATGATGCAACTAACTGGATAACCGAAGGCACAGGAGAAGAAGAAAATGTTAGCAGGACTCCAACATTGTTGGGCTTTAAATTACTTTGCTAGATTTGATCACTGCTCTAAATGTGGAAAACATTTAGAAAAAAAAACCATGAGCCATAAGGGAAGGGGCTGGGCTGATATCAAGGTAAAAAAATAAACAAAAACTACAATTCTCAATCTTAACATTCCTATAAGATGCCACAGAAAGTACTGTTGCAAAAACTGTACACTAGATAAGCGGAAGCTAATGCCTGGTTCAAACGGCAGGATTTTAAAATTGTTGGCTGATTTTCAAAACCTGAGAGACGCCACACGTGACAATAAAAAAATCTTAGGTATAACAGGTTCGGTCCTAAAGTGTGTGGTGTTCAGCCACACGGCAAGCGCAACACACCATACATGAACAGATTTCACTCACAAACATTCAGATTTCAGACGGGAAATCTAACAAACCCTCTGGAGATCAAATGTGGGTTCAGAGTAATTCCATTCATGTTTCCATCTCCTTGCCTTCTGATTGGCTATATGTCACATTCAACAGGCTGCTTGCTCGTTTGTCATCAGGGAACACCCCACAGGGTAGGATATCTGGGCAAGACAATCCAACAAGGTCAAAGCTGTCCTGACGTCCTTCCGAGCAGACTAGATCACTCTCAACACACCACACATGGCAAGAATGTCTCAGAAAATAATCTCAATAGCCGTAACAATAATCTGGGCATGTCGGAAGGGGAAAATCGGGATAAAAATCCTGCCGTGTGAACCAGGCATAAAGCAGCCCCATCCATCACTCTTTTATAAACTAATTAAAACAACAGCAAAAAAGCTACAGATGGCTTGTTGAGCAGCTGATTGCAGGCTGGCTACCTGAGCCAAACAGCAGTCAGCTGTAGGCTGCCTCAGGTTTATCACAAACTAAGTAACGTCAATATCACAAGCTGGTTAATTAGCTATACTAATTAACCAGCTTGTGATATTGATGTTACTTAGTTAGGAGTTGTTTTTTTATGCACATATTAAAATGAAAAAAAAAAAACTACAGGAAATTGTCATAGATAATGCTATTATGCCTGTAAAAGCAAAGAATAAGAGGAGCCTTTCTATTTAAAATAAAACCGATTAGATCAGGGTAAAAGCTTTTACTTTTAGATTTCCTGTATGTTTATGTAGCTATGTCTTTGGTAACATGTTTTAGAATCGGGTTAATACTGTTTTTGTTTTTCTTTATTTTAAATTTTGTTTTCTTTTATAGCCCCTTATTCCCCTTCCCATTCATATTTTTTTCTGTAAATAAAAAGATACTGTGGTATTTTTTACTTATTATTTTATTTATATTTTTTTAGCATAGTTTTTGAGTATTTGTGTACCAGGAGAGGGGATTCCAGGTGGCTGTATGTGAATTTCAGCCAAAAGGTTTCTGATTGACCATGACACAGGTATCTCTCAAAATATAATAAGATGATGTTCAAGGGTTATGACTTCATAAAGAAAAAGATTCGTCGAAAGTCAAATATTATTTACACCCTTCTAAATGATTAATGTAAAAGCATTTATTGGCATTACAGAAATCGAATGCTTCTTATAGTTGCACAGAAGCTTTTTGAGTTTTTCTAATGGTATTATTGACCATTCATCTTTTACAATAAGCTCCAAGTTGTCAAGGTTGTAAGGCCTCCTTGCCATCACCCTAATCTTTGGGTCCCTCCACAAATTCTCTCAGAAGTCAGTACTCTGGCTGGCCACTCCAAAAATTTAATATTACACAGAAATGACTTAATGACTGAAGACCTCTAAGCCTTACATAATCATTAATGAATTATTAAATAAAAACATTAAGGTAATATGAAGGTTTCAACACCAGGTGATTAAGAACAAGGCTCTATAATAATCAAACACATGGAGCAAATTGCATCCGACTGTAAACCATCCCACCACATTCAGTTTCATTGAGACTTTCAGCTGATCATCACTCTTGAATTTGAATTGGCAAGAAAGGAACTAACATTTATAGAAGCAGTATTAATCTTGTAAAGCTGGACGAGCAACTATTCCAGTAATAAGTCATTCTTTTACAGACTTTCGCCAAGTCCTTTTTGTTTGTTTATTTTTTTGCAAATATTTAAACTGTAATTGTGACTGAGAATGTTATGGTTTTTAAATTAGATCTGTGAAAACCAACCCAAAACACTCGCTGTGAAAATAATTCCATAATGTGTTGCACCTTCAAATGAAGAGAAGGACAAGACAATCAATTTCTTCCTTTTTCAGGAGTCTGGCCAGCTTCATGCTTTGTTTTATATCTGTTTCAGCACTGTGCCAGCTCTGTGAAAGTTCTGGCACATTCTGATTTTATCTGCTCCAGCAAACACCTCCATCCTTATTCTCTCTCTCACGTCATTCATTTCTCTCCTTATCTCTCATTCACTGTCTTGTCTGAATTTATATCCATCAGACCCTGAGCAGACAAGCTCCATGGAAGCCTGCCATGATTCACACCACTAAAATTATTTTACGGAGAAGTAGAAAGACTATAAACTAATTACACGCCAATGCGTGAGGAGGTTCAGCAAAGCTGATGCAAAATGAGGTAATAATTTACTGACCTGAGCATTGGCAACCAACCAAACTGGTTACTGGAGATAGACATTGAAACCATGTGGCCAGCTTCAAACAATTTGTGAGAGCAGTGGCTTATTTCTTTTTTGCAGCAGCAGCAGCAGCACTAGTAGCCTTTATTTTTTCAAAGTAGGCAGATCTAATCTAATCACTTTTCAAGTGTATTTCTGCTTTTAGGTTAATTTCAACTTTTTTATCACGTAGCCCTCTGACTATAAAACAAACCAATATCTTGTACTTTGTCTGGCCCTAGTGACATTTTTAGATGTAGTTAAAAAACCATAGGTTACCAGATATGCAAAGGTCCGTGTTTTTTTTTTTGTGCTGTATGTAAAAGTGATCCGAGTTAATAGGCATTGGATGATATTAGATTATCTGAGTATTTGCCTCTTTAATGCACTGAATATTATCTTTTACTCATTCTGCTCTTCACTGAGTAATACCGGGAGTCATTCAATGAGAAAGTAGCTGTTTAATTAGTCAGGCTATCTGCTCAGCTAGGCAGTCTGCAGTGAACATAATACCATTAACTGTGCTCAAAAAGGTTCCAGTATTTTTAGCAATGAGAAATATTTTTAAAAATTAAATTTTTCATTCTTTTAAGCAAGGGAAAAGAGTAGTACCCTTTCTTAAGCCAGCTGACTGGCAGTGCATAGCCACACATGGAACTGACAAAATCAGCTGTTTGAAAATATTTCCAAGTGCAAAAAAACAGTTATGTAAAGCTAAAGGAGCGCCACACATCACTCCTATTAACAGCAACATTGTCTTGTAACCATAGTTGGCAAAATGTGTAAGGTACTAAGCGTGTTAAGCTTGTGTTACTCTGTAAAGAGCAAATTAGCAAAAATCTATAACAATCTGCTCATTAATCACTTGAAAACTACTAATACAATGAGTTGTTTTTTTATTCTATATTTGGGATTTAGTTTATGTTTAAAAATTGAAATAATAATTGCCCTGTGGGGGGTGCTCCAGGAGTACGGAGTCGGGGGCCCTTTACTAGGGGCCATCTGGTCTCTGTCCAAGCAGAGCAGGAGTTTGGTCCGCATCGCCGGCACTAAGTCGGACCTGGATTTCTAGGTGCAGCCAAGGGCCGGAGGGGGTCTGGTTTGGGGACCAGTGGACTTGTCTCTTCTCGACTGAAAAAGGGTGGCTTGACCTCTTCAAGGTTGGAGGGGAGTTATTGCCTCAAGTGGAGGAGTTCAAGTATCTTGGGGTCTTGTTCACGAGTGAGGGGAGAATGGAGCGGGAGATTGACAAACAGATCGGTGCGGCTGGACGCCTTCCTCGGGAGGTGTTCCAGGGGACATCCCAGGACACACTGGAGGGACTATGTCTCTCAGCTGGCCTGGTAACTCCTTGGGCTCCCCCCGGAGGAGCTGGAGGAGGTATCTATGGAGAGGGACATCTGGGTGCCTCTACTGAGTCTGCTGCCCCCGCGACCCGGTCCCGGATGAGGCGGAAGACGACGAGTACGAGTATGAATAATAAAGAAAAGCTATAAATAACATTATTAGAACTCTAACAATCAATGTGTTATTTTTGCAGTAGCCAGAATAATTGTTTCTTTTGTTTCAAATCAAAGCAATTTAATTATGTTCTACTTTTGTTTATTTGTGTGTAAAACTGTACTACAGTCAAGCTGTAAATTCTTTACTTCATGTCAATGCTTAGATGCAAAGATGATTACTTTTCTAAATGCTAGTGTAATACAGCAAGCAGCTGTTAATCATCCCCACAAAGTATGATAGAATTACCCATAAAAAATATATTTTAGAATAAATTATTAATGGCAATTTTGAAAGATAGTACGTTCAAATGAGAAAATGCGATTTTTAACAAGCTGTTCATGTGTGAGCAGAAGAACTAATTGTGAACCAGTGTGGCATTTATTCTGTTAGCCTTTGCACTAACAATAATTGATGTGTGCTGCAGTGTGTGTGTCTAAGTGTCTGGAGGGCTTTCTATGTACTCTTACTGCAGAAGTACATCTACCTCCGCAATCACTGAACATGTCCAGTCAACACACACACAGAAACACACATTATCCTGTAACCCTTCTGTATTTTACATCAACTTTCGCTTTTTTCTCCATCCCTCACTTCTCCCTCCCTCTGCCCTTCACTGCCACTTCCTTTCAGCTTCTCTTAACTCCCCCTCAAACAGAACCTGCTGTTTTGGGCCAGACGGCAAGAAAAATACCGAGGATAAGAACAACAGATTGGAGAAATGCAAAGCGGGCAGTATGTGTGTTTGTATATTCCTGTTTCCTGTATTTAATTTGCAGAGAAGCAGTCATTATCCTCATTGTGATGCTTTATCTGGCGATTTCCTCATTAACTCGGGGAGAGAGAATGGTATGAAGAGGATGAGGGAGAAAGAGTGGGAGAGAGGACGTGGAGGTGAGAGTGGAGAGCTGCGGATTACAAAAGAGCTGATGAGATGTTTGAATGCCGAATAATGGACAAATTACATCTTACAAAGATGTCAGTATTCACAGAAAAAAATAAAAACAACACTTATCACATTATTGCTATTAATAAGAGCATCTTGATTTCCGAAATAAGCCTTCCTCAAGGAGTCTGATCTTTAGGTCTGAATGTTCTTTAAACAAAAATGATTTCCAAATATAACTTTTGGGATACATTTTTCTGATTTATCCAACTTACTCTTCAGCAGTTATAATATAGAGCATTACAATTCACCTGTGAAACGGATTCAAATACAGAAGCTGATATGATTTCCTCACAGAACATTATGTACAATGATGGACTCACAGTTTCATATGAGCTTTAAAACAGAGGTCGATCAAATTTTAAAGGTCGAAACCAGCATCCAGTCTTCCTTGAAGTCTCATTTACTCAGTTCTTTCCAAAGACTATAAAATATTAAAACCAATTTGTGTAAAGTCAGTTTTAATTCAACAATTAAATGCAGCAAACACTGAAGGTTAAGGAAAAAAACTTTCTACAGGTTCCTGGATAGAAGTACAATCTCTCAGTCCAATAGAAAATTAAAATATTACAGGTAGAGATGGGAATATTGCTTTCTTTAGAAATGGCTACCTTGTTATTCATCCATGCCAGATTTGTGAAGAACACAATGAATAGTTGCCATTTTAAGCAATTCTCCCACCTAAGCGCCTAACTGAGATGTTAAAGGTTTAGGATATTGTTTGATAACATAACTCTGCTTTAAACCTCTCTATAACATTCTCCCTGGTCCATCTCTTGTGTTGTTTTAGTTTTGTTGTTTGTTCGCGAATATTCTCCAAACCTCTGAAGCCTTTACAGAACAGCTGTATCTCACAACTATTCAGTTTAACTGATATTAAAACATAACATTGCAGACTTTTGAAGATGTTAGATCATATTTAGGGGTATAAAAGTAAAGAGGGCTGATAAAATGTGTTTTTCTTTATAATAAAATTTGAAAACTATGTTTCCTTTTAAAATACCAATAAATACATTGGAAATTGTAGTAATAGCTTGACAAAATACCCCAAAGGCTATTACCTTTACCCTGTATCTGCATGGCGGACATCAAATTCAGAGCAAAGTTTAATCCCGGTACTCAAAGCAATAGCACTCATATTTTGGAATAACGTGGGATATGGTATCACTGTATTCAACCATTGAACACAGGGATTAAGAAATGATCATGCAGGATTCAAGATCAAAAAACATGGAGGAAAGAATGGATCGTGTGGTTGAGGGACTAAATTGCTGCACTACAAGGGAGACTGGCTAAAAAAAAGAATGTGAAAATTGAAGTAAAGACAGAAAAAGAGGTCTGAGATGCCTGTACTTCTGTCAGCATGTGCCCCTGTTGCTAGGTTACCATCAAGAGATGAAAGGGTGAAAGTATCGCAGGAGCAACAGTGACACAGTTAGCTGGTCTGGATCAGAGAACACACACACAACTTTAAAACATACAAAAAATGGAGTGAGACACAACAGTGTCTGGATTCCTGTTTAGATTTTGCTATTGCAGATATGCACCAAAGCAAAGTCAAGATCACTTACAGATTTATTCTGTAGATGATTTTATTAAAACAGGAAAAAACTGCAGATCTGAATCAGCCTGGCGTTATGTGAATATGTAATTTCCCTATAAAAGCAAATAACTGGTTGCTGGTTTTTGAAATAGCAGATATTAGGTTTTTTGCATCACTGTTCATGAGTTTGGCCCACTCTTCTTTGCAGAATTGTTTTAATTCTGCCTTTTTGCAATCATTAATAGCCTGTTTAAAGTCACACCACATCTCATTTTTTTTAAACTCCAGACTTTGACTAGGTCACTCCAAAACCTTCATTTTACCTTTTTTTGGGCCATTCAGACGTGGATTTACTGGTGCTTGCCTTGGATCATTGTCTTACAATGTGTTCACAAACTGATCCCTGGACATTTCCCTTCTGACGTTTCTGGTACAGATATGGTTCCATCTATTTCATCATTTAACAGTATTTACATGTAACAGACCATGCTGACTAATTTATCAATTTAGAGGCAAATGAAGCTTGCTGAGACATCATAAACATTCATAGCTGAGTTTAAAAGGCCCAAACATCTTTATTCGTGAAACCTGCAAAAATATAAGAACCAAAAAAACTAAAGGAATTACATAACCCCATTCTCTCAATTTGTAATCCAACTTGTCATACAATCGTAGTCAGTTTCAAAGAACACTTTTAAACCCAGAGTTGCGGCTTTGTTCCCTCAGCAGTTAGTAATCCAGGTGGGCCATCACACCCACACACCATGACTCAGGTTTTAGACATTTAGCTCATCTCATCATGCACACCAATTTGCCCTGACTGCAATGGACAATGGATAGAGTTCAATCCCCTCACCTACGCTACAGACATCCAAAAAGGAGTGGGGCATAGGTCCTGTGATAATGCAAGAGCCAAGTGTTGGAATAGTGAATAATTAAAGAAAAAATGAGCAAAGGTGGCAATTGATTTTTGTGGTGAGAGTGGAGTGGGTGGAATGCAGTTAGAAACACCCGGAGAGTATAGTTACACAAACGGAACAAGGAGCCAATACTTTACTTAATATTTTGTGAAGGAGAAAAAAATATGCAGAGCAATAAAATGACACATAACAAATAAATTCCCAGATTGGTGTCAAGCTAATGTTGTATTATTCCAACACAATGTTTAAGCTTTTCCTTAAAGGAGCAAAGCAATCTGAAGCTTATACAATATGTGTGAAAAGCCTTAAAATAAATTCATCTTTCACTGCAGTAGCATAACCTGAAATTTGTATAAAAATACAACTTTTATTTGTTTTCATAAAATCACATGCGGCACAATAATTACCATTAATATAAATAGTTTGTACAACCCTCTTTGTCCAATAGGACAGCACATAAGCTTCTCCTGTAACATTTAACAAGGTTGGAACATCAAGAGAGAGGGATCTTGGACCCTCTTTGCACTAAGATCCTTCAAATCCATGAATCCTTTCCTATGTTCTCTTTTTTTAGCTCTTGCCACATGTTATCTTCAGGAGTTAATCTTGTGTCGGGCAATGACAGAAGGTTAACATTAGATTGATGCTCCGCCAGACAAAAAAAGTTGTGTCTGGTGAACCATTTCTGTGTTAATTTGGCCATATGTTTCAGATTATTATCCCGTTGAAAGACTAGATGATGACCCATTATCAGTTTTTTTAGTAAAAACCACCAGATTTATGATTTTTCAAAGAATTCATGCTGTCATGTTGTATACTGTGGTTCCTGGGGCCTTTGGAAGAGAAACAGGCCAACAGCATCACATATCCTCTACTATGCACAACAGTGAGCATGAGGTGTTTTCCTCCATACTGATCCTTTGTTAAACTGCTAACCTACCTGTAGTGTTTGTTGCTGAAGAAAATTTCAATCTCAGCCTTATCTAATCAAAGCACATGGTATATGTTAAAGTCTCAGTAGAGTTTAGCACACTCAACTTAACCTCTTAAGCCCAAAGGGGTTTTGTAAAGTTTGAGCTCAAAATAACGTGCAAATCTAACAAATTTTTTCTGAGAATTGACATACTCTATCTAAACAATCATTATGTAAATAATTAAGTTTTTCAAATGGGAGGGATGATTCTGGCCTTCCTTTGCTGCTGGTTGAGTAAAACCTGGGTGGATTGCGACAATGTATTTTTGGAATCGGTGAGCTCTTTGCTTACAGCACACATGCTGGTTGTGTGAGTAGAAGCCCTGTGGTGAACAGCTGAGACCGAGTTTTGCGGTTAAGTCAATTTGTGAACATTTATTTTCAGATTCAACTGCCTGTAGTTCTGTTTTTGATGTTTGTAGAAATGGTTTTTATCAGCTTTTCACCAAGATTCTACCATTTCTGTGGATACCACATGTTTATGTTTAACTAATGAAACTTGCAGTAAAGACAGTAGAAGAAAACAAGCGTTAAATTCTGCCCCCTGCACTGGGGGTTGAGCTTAAGAGGTTTAATTACGTCTGTGATGGTAGGACAGAAAAAAATGTCACTTTCTGGATTCACCCATAAACAATGTATGGCATATGGATAAAACCTAATAGTTGTTGTAGACCAAAAATACGCCACCATTCACTTCACTTTTCTGTCAGTGAGATTCGGAGACGATCCTGCTTATTGTGAGTAGTGATAATATGAATATGGGGTCTCTTCTCATAAATATTTCATGCGAATAAAACATAAATGCATGGATTACTAATTAGTTCTTAGAAACTTTGAACTATTTAAAAAGTAAAGTAGGTTACACATTGAAGAAATCCTTCAGTTACACCTATTTTAAAAGGATTGCACCCAAAATTCTACCACAGGTAATTAAGTCTTAACATAGGATGCTTTCTACATTGCATTTCTACTTTCTACAAGTACTCAACTTAAAGGCTCAGTTTTCCTTAATTTATTTTAATGTGTGACTACGCTCCTGCAGTACAAAACAAATTAAAGTTTATTGTGTATAACAGAGTCTGAGAAACACAGCCAGCTTGACCTAACATAATTGCATTATATACAGTCACAAGAAGTGGGAGTGTGCCTTGCTAAACAAAACCAAACAGGACCCCTTTGATCAAGAAAAAAAAATGTTCTAAACTTGTACATGGAAACCTACCATCTACCACAAACACGCCCAGGGAATTTCTTGTGACCAATGACCTCACAACAACGATAAAGGAAGCAGAAGCTTATGTGACCATGAGGTAGGTTTCCCAATTACAAAAACTTGCATCTACCGTACTTATCAGTCATTATTTTAAAACTCTACTTGTGGAATATAAATGAAGACTGGATATTCCGAGATAATTAAACATGATGACTAGAGGCCAGTTTGTCCATTACCAGTTTGTCCAACTATCATTGCTGGAAATTGCAACAATGATGCATTTTATGGCTTTTTTCCCTCACTTTGTCCTGAGTCTGTCAGTAAATTTCTACCGCTACTTCCATAGTGGGTTGCGGGGAAGCTGATGCCTATCACCAGCAGTCTATGGGCAGGAGGCGGGGTACACCCTGGACAGGTTGCCAGTCCATCGCAGGGCAACACACAAACACACAGGGGACACACTCATTCACACACCTAAGGGCAATTTAGAGAGACCAATTAACCTAACAACCCCCAGCCGGGAGTCGAACCCAGGACCTTCTTGCCTTGACCTTCGGTGGCAACAGTGCTACCGACTGCGCCAGCGTGCAGCCCGTCCTGAATCTGTAAATTTTGCACCCAGGCTCTGGGTGAGGGGTCAGACAAAGAGTGGTTCAGACACCTTCATGAGAACCTCTAGAACGAGGCATGTGATGTCGCCAGTACAGTGGAGCCGGGGTCCCATCCTGGAACTAGGCCTGGGGTCGAGACTCGTCAGCGGGCGCCTGGTGGCCGGGTTACTCCTCACGGGACCTGACCGGACCAAGCCCAGAAGAGAGACGCATGGCCATCCCCCAGTGTGCCCTCCACCTGCTGGGGGAACCATGAGGGGCCAGTGCAAAGAGGATCGGTCAGTGGACCAAGGTGGAGACCTCGATGACATGATTTCTAGATGCTTAAAACTGGCTCTAGGGACATGGAATGTCACCTCGCCAAGGGGGAAGGAGTCTAAGCGGGACGTCAAGGGATATTGGCTAGAAATAGTTGGGCTCACCTCCATGCCCAACATGGGCATTGGACTCTCTTCTAATCTGGAGTGGGCCTCTTAACCCGAGTGGTGTTTCTTTATTGGACTTCTGTGCCAGGACACCCTAGGCAGAAGGTCAATGACCTACTTTGTAATCGTGTATTCGGACCTTCAGCCACATGTTTTGGACACTTAGGTGAAGAGAGGGGCTGAGCTGTCCACCAATCACCACCTAGCGGTAGGTTGGATCCGTAGGAAGAGGAGGAAGCCGGACAGACTTGGCAGGCCGAAGCGTATAGTGAGGGTCAGCTGGGAACGTCTGGTGAAGCCCTTGGCCAGAGTTGTATTCAACTCTCACCTCCGGGAGAGCTTTGACCAGATTCTGAGTGGACTATGTTCTCCGCCTCTATTGTTGATGCTGTCGCGCATAGCTGTGGCCGTAACGTCTGCGGTGCTTGTCGCTTCGGCAATCCCCGAACCCAGTGGTGGACACCAGCAGTAAGGGATGCTGTCAAGCTGAAGAAGGAGTCTTACTGGCTGTACTTGGCTTGTGAGACTCCTGAGGCGGCTGACGGGTACCGCAAGGCCAAGAGTATGGCAGAGGCAAAAACTTGGGCATGGGAGGAGTTCGGTGAGGTTTACCGGTCGGCCTCGAAGCGATTCTGGCGCCTCAGGAGATGGCTGGCCTTGGAAATCCTTGGGCTCCACCCAAAGGAGCTGGAGGAGTTGTATGGGAAGACTGGGTGTCTCTACTGAGTCTGCTGCCCCTGCCAACTGCTACCGGATGAAGCAGATCACAACTGCAAAATTTGATAGTGGTCAGATGCCATTGAATGTCTCATTAATAACAAGGAACTGCAGAGCAAGAAGACATGAGTGAAACATATTTGATACAAATAGCACCAATAAGAGGAAGTGAAACAAAATCTATATATAAAAAAAAACAGGATCATAACCCTGAAAATATAACTTGAAAGCAAATAATGATATTAAGAAACATTCAAGACAGCAAGATGAACTGACATAACTAGTCCATCCATCCAGTTTGTATACCCACTTCTTGGGTACAGGGTCACAGGGGAGCTGGTGCCTCCAGCAGTCTACGAGAAGCAGGACAACAGGACAAACAAGCATGCACACCCATTTGGATGTGTGCATGCTTGTTTGAAGGGCAATTCAGAGAGACCAATTAACCTTGCAGTCATATTTTTGGACTATGGGAGGAAGACGGAGTTCCCGGAGAGAACCCACGCATACATGGACAGAACATGCAAACTCCATGCAGAAAGACCCCAGGCCAGGAGTTGAATCCAGGACCTTCTTGCTGCATGGCAATACTGTTACCAACTCTAACCACATAACCAGTCAAAGTGCCTTAATAACATTACAAGTTTTTACCTGGACCATGTATGAACAAAATTAAAGTGCAAAGTTCTTGTAAGGCAAAATTCCCATTTTACAGCTAATCCTCATGTACTTGCTTTTTGTCAGCTTTTCTGAGCCGAGAGACAAAAACAAAACGCATTTATGTAAACAATCACAATAATTTTCACTAACTGCACTATTACTTACCAGCAAACACACACCCTGATACAGGCCAAAGCTACATATACTTACTGCGATAAAATTTGATGGATGCAATAAAAACGCAGTTATTTGCCTTGTTGGCTGTGGGGAATTATTGCATGGATCTGATAAAGCGGAAAACTCATATCCTTTTCAGAGAGGCTGTAAAGATTGCCTGGTTATCCGCTGAAGGACGACAACAATCTAAAGACAGAGGTCAATAAGGTGGAAAGGCAATGGTGTACAATAAAAGCAGCAGATGATAAAGTTCAGTCAACACTGACAGAAGTACTTGGCAAAAACCATTTTCACTGAGATTTTTCCAAAATCTCTTCAATGTGTGACCAATGTAAGATCTGAAAACCTCGTGCCTATTTACTTTTTGTTGCATTCGTCGTATGCTAGAAACAACCACAAGTGCAGTTTTTCAGAATACAATTCTTTGCTGAGATTTGTAATAACGTTAATATGGGTGTAAAGACATTCAGCTCACAAGATGAGACAACACTTAGACAACACTTAATCAGCGTGCAATAATTCAGTTCATATACTGTATATGTTTATTTATATTTAATCAGTTTTTATATTGAGGTTTTCACACTTGTGTCCATATTTTTCAAAATGGGAATTTTTATTAATTCTCTAACATTAAAAATTAGGCATTTCCACAATAAAATGTAGGTGTCCTAAAACTCTTCACTGTTCAATAATTGAAGTCAGATTAGACCAGTAAAGCCTGTTTTTAACTAAAAAATGGAGATGATCAAATGCAGTCAAGGTTTATTTTCAAAACAGTGAAAAAACCATTTAGTTTGGTGTCATATTAGAACCTTCAAATCAGATATTAAAGTACAAAGAAAACATTGGGGCTTATCAGTCCCCATCAATTTTTATTTCTGCCTAATAACAAAATGCTTTCACACAAGGTGTGTTAAAGGTGGTTGGGCATGTCACCAGATCATCTCGTTTGTCCCGCAGGTATTTCTGGAGTTTGTGGAATTCATGTTTTATTTCCTAAGCATTGATAGTCTTTTTTTACGCAGAGGCAAATTACACATTTGGAGTATTGTAGTCAGGAATTTAGAGTATGAATAAAGCTAAACTAATGTTTAAAGAATGTAAAAAAATCTTGTTTTAGAATGTTCCATTTTTATTTCAGTTTAGGTATTTTTGATGAAATATGGAGTAAAATATTCATAAAATGCTCCAGTTTCATATAATTAAAAATTTCATTGAATAGGATTTTATATTACACAAAATTTAAAATGATTGTGGTTCTGATCTTTCATATTTATGGTTAATTTCATTAAAGCTAGTGAGGAGCAAATCCCTCTTATTAAACTTGCTTACAACTTAGAAGAAAAGCAAAAAAGACTATATGCATACAATCGATCTTTAGTGACCCTAAGCTGGACTAATTTTTATCCTAAGCTTTATTAGCTTCAATTCATTTTGTTTCCCAACAAATAAAGTGAAAACAACTGATGTAAAATTCAAAGAAACCCAGAGACAGTTGGAAAACATAGAAATCTGTGAAAAATTTAGAAGATTTTGTGATTGTGTTCTAACTCACACACTAATAATTATGTGCAGGGTGCTTCATTTATTATATTTTATTTGTCTGACAGCGAACGTTTTTTTTTGTCCCCCTGGAGATCTGGACAGCCATTTATGTTCCAACACAGAGTTAACTGGGTTTTAAAGCTGATATAATGTTCAACAACACTTGACACTTAAACTTAAAATGTATCATTCATTCCCTAAGGATCATAGCCTAAAGTCTTCATCTCACAAAGCTGTGGATCTTTGCTGAAGGATGAGTTTTCAAAATAGCAGGCTAACGTCCAGTCATCCCATTATGTTGTTTATTCATGTTGTTTAATTTGAATCATAACATGTTCTCCTTGCTATTCCAGTTAGTTATGTAACGACAAAACTTACATGTTTCATAAACTAGTGCTTTGACTAAAATATTAGTGTGTTGCACTCATATTTATGCCACTGTCAGTCTAAGGGAGACTAGATTTGTTTAATCAAATTGACAAATTACCAAATGCGACAATATTCCATATTTTAATATCTCCAATTCCAGTGAGTTTATCCACATTTTTGTTCAGTTTTTGGAGATCGAGAAAGGCTGCCTTAAACCATCGTTTTACATGCATGTGTTTCGGGTACATAACATGCCTAAGACAGTACAAATGGACAAATGGTGGGTCATTTTTGACAGCTGGTTTTCGTACAAATCATTTTGAGGACAAAAATGAAATGACTGGCACCTGTCTCAAATTTTTAGGAGCCTTAAATGTTATTATACTATTTTGCACCTGGTCCTTACACTTTTTCCATCCATTTGAACCCGCTTATACTTTTCAGGGTCGCTGGGGGGCTGGCCAGCAGTCATTGGGTAAGAAGCTGGGTACACCCTGGACAGGTCGCCAGTTCAACACAAGGAAACACAGAGGCAAAAAAGACAAACAATCATGCATGCACGCACTCATATCTAAGAAAAATTTACAGAGACCAATTACCCAAATAGTCATGTTTTTGGACTGGTGAAGGGAGCCGTAGAACCCAGTGAGAACACAAGCATGCATGGAGAGAACATGCAAACCTTATGCAGACAGACCCCTGGCCTACTAGCTGCAACGAAACATTGCTTAAAACTGCTCCACTGTACAGCTCCTGTATGCTTTGTCTTAAAGCAAAATTACTGTATGACCACAGGTAAAGGTAATAGGAGGAAGTCAAAGACAGGCAACAAAAGACAATTGTCCAATCGAAAAAGAAAGAGACATAAATGTCGTAGAAAGAACAGACAGCGATGTTGGAAGGGTAAAACATGCAACCAATGTACAGAGGCTACAGTCCTCGATGCAGTCGTTCCAGTCGAGACCCGTTGACCTTGGCTGCATGTCTTCCCCTCTGTTTCCACCCCCTTTCCTATTGGTCAACTTACAAAATAAAGGCCACTAGTGCCACAAAAAAAAAAAAAATAATAACGGACAGGAAAATATTATTTGATATTCACTTTCAGGATGCTTTCTTGAATGTTTAAATTATTAAAATGTAGTTCAAAGTTCATGTGGAGGTTGTCTTATTGTGTGTGCTTGGCCATTAGAATGTCAAACAGCTCGATCCACAACTGTATGAGGCATACTGAGATTTTCCAAGGTGTCGCTGTAGCAACAGGCATGCAGTGAACATCAAGGACAACTGGGCCCTGCAGGAGATTGTCTGTCAATCTGTAACTCATATCATGGTACACACGCACAAACAAAGAAGCTGTCATTGATCAGAGTCTTTAGACATGTGAAAGTAGATCAGCGCAAAAGGAGCTGGTCCTTGGTGACAAGTAAAATTAGACTTTAACTCACACAAACTCTCTCTTGCACACCTGTGGAACATCAACCACACATACACAGAATCATAAGACGGTTAGCATTAATGGTCTGATAAAAAGCCAAACCAGAGAGAATCTGTTTTCTCCTCAGCAGCTTGGCTTTTTTGCGCTCTTTGTCTCTGTGATGGCAATGTGGAACACATGCATGAATGGTCCCAGACATTAGCCCTGCTCTCAAACATGCCACAGCACACACAGATCTTTAACACTATCCCACCATTAACTTACAGGAGAAAGTTATTATAGACTGCAGCACAATAGGTGATACTGTGCAAGAGATGATAGAAATCTTACTATAAACACAGCTAGCACTTTGTCCTTAAATTTAACTTTCTTTGCAAAATTTCTTACAGATTTACAAGATTTGCCTTTCTCTAAATAATTCAGATTTTTTTTTTTGTAAAGGATACATTATATATAACAACTGAACATCTATTGGAATTACATTTGTTGGTGATCAGAATTGGTCTATTTTTACAATCAGGTCAGGAACACAAAAATCCTATCTTTTTTTTAATGAGTAAACACACAAATCTTTAAAGCTTTTTAAGGATTTTGATGACCATGAAAGGAAAAAAATCCCTGAACATTTTCCCTTTTTGGACATTTTCTTTTAAAAAAGAACATAAATAGTCCTTTCCCATAGCTACCAGAGTAGATTTTATTGATATTTTATATCTGACAGTTGCCCCCATTTGTGTAACACTGTCTTATCATAATGTGTGAGAGTTAACATCTCTAAAAGTAAACTAAACATCTTACTGCCACCCCCTGTTGTCAACTCTTCAGTAATAAAAAAAATAACTATTGGCTGTCCTAAAAGTCACTAGACCTTGTTAAATGATTTTATTTTTTAATTTACTGGTCACCTGCATGTAATTGTAATAGATGCTGCAGGACTGTGGAGAGCCGTTTCATTCAAAATTAAATAAATACTGCTATTGATAAATTATTAATAAATATTCCATGAATACATATTCCCATGAAATAAAACAAAATAATTATGCTAAAAGAAATTTTTATCTTATTTTATTTAATTCACTTAAATATTTATTTATTTACGTCATAATGCAGTTCTATTTTGTGACACTTTTATTTTGTAAAGTTACTTTACCTATTTCAGGGACTTTTACTTTTTAACCCAGTTTTTCATTTTAAGCACTTTTTATTTCATGTGCTTATATTCAAATGAGGGGGCGGAGTTTTATCTGTGGGGCGGCGCTGGGACAGCAGGGCCGAGCTCAATTTGTGATTGTGGCCGGCAGAAGCATGCCGCTGCCTGCCAGAAGACAGCATGCTGGAGGGAGCCAGGGGTTGCCAGAAGGTGCCAGACCGGCTGTAAAAGCCTGCCACGGCGGTTGCCGCTGTTTTTGTGGAAGCGGTTTGTGCAATTCATCATCCTTTCAGCACGTCACACACACACATCGTGCTATTTATTTTCCAACTCATTAAAATACAGCCACCTTATGTTATGGGTCTTACGCTGTTTATTAAATAATAACCAATAATGACATCATAATCTGAAAGTAATTACTGACTAACAGGCAATAGTAACAATAACGACATCCCATTTGCCGATAATCAGCATTGGCTTTCACAAAAACAGCGGCAGCTGGCGTGGCAGCATGTTAAAGGCTTTTACAGCCGGTCTGCCACCCCGTGGCACCTTGATGCAGCCTTGTGGCCAGGGACTTCCATAGAGTGCCAGTGTGTTTTTATATTAAAAAACAACATTATTAATAAACAACATTTGTTTATCAGGCTCCCATCATTCCTTCTGAAAACTGACGATGGCAGACCTATTAACAACCTGTGACACTGATGTGTACATTTCAACATCTTTAAAAATATATTGATAGCTTTCCACTGTTTGTTTTAGGGTTTTTTTAAGGTTTAACCATAGATCAATATAATTGCTTTTTTCATGTCTCTGCCTGGTGTATCTGCTGCTCAACAACTAACAGAATCATCTTTATTGCATTAATTTAATCAACATTTTAAGCAGTAGAATTACGGTAATATTATTCTTTCACTGTTGACTACATCTTGGAATGCATTTTGTTTGTTTTTTAAATGCAGTAATACTGTCTAACTACTGTAGTTTATTCCGTGTTAACATAAACAATGAATGTCTCACTGGCCCATGCCTGAACAGTAGTAGAAATTGTAAACTCACATTAATCCGAAGGAATGACAAACATCAGCATCATCATAAGTTTTTTCACCTAGACTTTTTGATTCAAAGTATTTTGCTGTACGCAATGGCCACAAGCTGTTTCGGGCAAAAGCTTTTTGTGTCTGAAAAGCAACGGAGAATGATGGAGAAATCAATGCACCATAATGCTGCAATATTTTTGGCACCTTCAATAAGTGGACTGAGGCCCACTGTAAATACTGCAGCAGTAAGTCACCAATGACCACATAGTGCTGTTGTATAACAAGAACCTTTACAAAACATTGCAAAGAAAGTGCTTGAAAAGCTACTTGTATCAGGTCAAACCTGGACTGTATTATTGGTATACAGACTTATAGAAATCATGCAGTGCATCGACTGTATGTTGGCTGCGAGGCTTTGCAAAGCGTAGGTTATTGAAAGCAAAATGTCTGTAAAAGAACCCCTCCAGGCACATGGCGAAAGATGGAAAAAACAGATAATCTAAAACAAGGTGTGCAAAGAACGTTCATTTTAAGGACATTAAGGGGAATTTATTATCCATCAATCCTCGATGTCCCCTTATTTTTTTCAGGTTCACGGGGAGGCTTGTGCCTCCACAGGTCGGTGGGCACGGTCAGGGTACACCACACACAATCATGCATGCAAACGCACACTTAAGGGCAAATTAAAGTGACCAGCTGACCAGACTGGACACTTCATACACAGAGAGAACATGTAGACTTCAGACAAACCAGTCGAAGGAAATGAGAACCCAAATGCTATAAAATTCTGGAACAAAACACAAAACAAACAATTGTTTATTACAGTTTAAGTGATAAACTAAATGTACTGATTGTCAGTGACTAAAGAAGAGACAAAAAGCAACAAATATACAAATAAAATGTGACAAATGATTAATAGGTGAGTGACATTTCGAAGCAAAATCCAAGTGCAACACTGGCAGGAAAAAAAAAATACACAAAGAACAAAGGGTGCTAATATTAAAAAAAAAAATTGGAAATTTGAAAAAAAAAAAAAAAATATATATATATTATATAATAAGATGAAGTAAATAAAAACAAAGCACAAACTGAGCACCAGAAGGTAACTTCACAGAAATAAAATCCAAACCAAATCAGGGTGTGGATAATCTAACCCCAAAACTCTATACCCAGGGCTACATTGGTGGAGCTAAAAGCACTAAAAGTGCTGATATGTTTCTCTGTCTGGTACGTGGCAACAATCTGCCAAGTAGTAAACTGCCTGGGACAATAGTTTAATTTCTCACGAGGAATTTGACTTATTTTTTCACATTGTGATACCTCAGCGATAAATTATCTAATTGCAGAAAGCAGAAGATCTGCTCCCACACATACTGTACGTGGGAGAGGTTGAAGCTGCAGGGAGTAAAAGTAGTTTTTTACCACCAGATTCTCCTCAG
The DNA here is from genome assembly GCA_036173005.1 of Crenichthys baileyi. Classification (NCBI taxonomy): domain Eukaryota; kingdom Metazoa; phylum Chordata; class Actinopteri; order Cyprinodontiformes; family Goodeidae; genus Crenichthys; species Crenichthys baileyi. The sequence continues at coordinate 386,679 of JAHHUM010002634.1, forward strand.
TTGATATACTGTAATGATATCTCCAAAGATAAGCCAACATATTGGACATGTCATCATCAGCAGGACCAACACGTGTTGTACAAGGTTGCAGTTCTAACCAGTTCCTTACCATCATTATCCATCTATCTGAGCTTGCATCTTGGGATAACTGGTCCAGAAGAGTATCCTAAACATCTCCTTCCCCAGTGAACCCCTTCAGCTCATGCTGGGGGCTAAGTTGTTTCCAGGCAGGAAGCAATTCAGAGTCCTTGCAGTGGTTTCTGGGTTTGCCAGAGACCTCGTGCCAGTGGGAAGCATCAAGAAAACCCCAAAAGGGAGACACACAGGATGTATCCTGATCAGATGCATATATCACCTCAGCTGTCTGTTTCAATGCAGAATAGCAGCAGCTTTTCTCCAGGCTCCACCCAGTTGGCAAAGCTCCTCCTATCTCTAAACCTGCTGTAACACTGTAACACACTACAGTATCTCTGACGCTTTTGAAGCGCTCTCAATTTTAATAGGAGTGCATGTATACTGAGATTATAGAGTGGAATTACCAGTGTCCTGCTGCTTGTCCCCGGGTGCTTTACTTTAGTATGATGTCACTTTCCTTTTTTTTCTGATGAAAGGATCAACTGACCATCTGTGAATGAAATTTCAGTGCGCTATGACTTCCCCCAAGTGGTTAGACAATAGTTAAATTAATCAGATAAGTTTCGAGGTGGGTCAATCATTTAAATAGTGTAGCATGAAATTATGCAATGTTACTATTGGGTCATTGTTGTTATATTTGAGTTGCATTTACATCAGTTCTGTATCAGTGGCCCATATGTGCCCTTTACATGCCATGATTGAGCTCCACCGGTCATGTAGTGGAACATCTAAAAAAATCTGTGGCATCTTATGTGTATGCAACAGTGTTAACTGTGTATGAAGGCAAGGTGGGAGTGTTATTTTCCTATGACATCACATCTTTCAGTACCATTGAAACCAAAGCCCGATTTGCAATTGCGTGACGGGGGTATGTGGGAGTGTTACCCTACAGCACAAAGAGGTTTGCACTAGTTAACAAAAAAAACATTTTTTAAATATATTTTTATTTTAGCACATTCATCATTGCCAGTGCAGTCTTATTTTTTAATGCCTGACTGATTTGCACTTCAGCCACTTTCGAAAGCTAAACTGACATTCTTAGTGTGGTTTTGGGAATGAATCAAGAAGGCAGAAGAAAAAGTGAGGAACACAATGACCGAAACTAGAGAAGTAGAAAACGGCAAAGGGAGTGGGGTTGGGGGGTTGTAGCAAATGAAAAATGTAGAGCGAAGTCTTTTGCTGGGGAACACTTTAGATCTGAAGATATCGTAGTTTCATTATTGGCCAACATAATCATAATTAAATAAAAGCAGCAGAAAAGGTAGAATAAAATTCAAAAGACGCCCACGCAGAAATGTTCCTGCTGCCATATACTCCAACTTCAGGTCTCTTGTATTTACAGCTTTTTCATACCTAACCAGGTATCTTCACTTTGTCCCTTCACTATTGCTTACTGGTCTAAAGCTCTTTTTGCACGTGCGTAAATGAACAATACCAACCTGTTCTAAACAAAGAGAGGTAAACCAAACAAGACAGATTCCTTTCAGTAACCAACCCTAACTTATGTTACATGTTATGTAAGCTAAGCATTCTCCTGAAGCTGTCAGGATTGAAATGGTCCATAATTTTGTTCACTGATCAACACTTGCCTCTGTCAATAATCAGTCTTTGCTTGTTGTTGTTTTTTCCACTCTTCTTTCTTTACACATACTCTCCAAGTATGGCCTTCTCCTCCTCTTTCCCCATCCATCCATCCATCCATCCATTCAATAGAATAGATACTTATTGCCCAAATTGGGAAATTCTGCTCAGTGACTGAATGCATGACACTGGCCTTTTGCATCTTATATACAAACAAATAAAACATAAAAAAATAATCAAGTGAGATACACAATCTCCATCAGTGGAACACTTGAGCTATTTAGAAAAACCATCCAATCCGAAATCTAGCACACAGCCACTTATGTTAAAAACGGGGAGAAAAGGAGAGGTGGAGATAGAAGTGAAAAGCAGAAGTAGAGAGAGGAAAGAAAGGAAAATGGGGAAAAAAAAACAGGACGGAACGGGGAAATAAATGCAGAGCTTGTGAGGGAGGTTAAGAAGGTAAAATGAGTGAGTTAGAAAGGGGAGATCAGAGATGTTAGGAACATGAAGGTAGAAGAAAGACAAAAAACTGGATGGCAGTCAAATGCTTTAACCTTTTCTGTGGCATAGAGGACCTCAGCTATAAACCTCAATATGCGCTCAGGGCGCGTTAATGCATGAAAACTCCATTTGTTTTTCTGTGTGCATTTTATGTGTGTGTTTGTGTGTGTGGGAGGCGGGTTTTGGATTCTTCGGCCTCCTACCCACGCAGGTTGGAGTTGCAGAAGCACCTGAGCAGCGATCAGACGTGCAAATTTCCACCAGCTCATTTGAAGCTGTACCGAAGCATGAAACAGCAAAAAGAAATCTGGTGTTTACGTCCAGAAGAATTGTGCTCGGGGTCCAAAGAGCTGCTGGATGACTCCCAGTTTGGCAACATTCAAGTAAGCTTGAACAAACCTCCTAAATGGGGCTTTTTATAACTACATATTATCGGTTCTGAAGAGCACTAATAGCTGCAGTATGCAGTAGCTTCATGGGCTTGTTTTAGGTGCAATCTCCTCTTATGCACGCCTACACCATTTTATCTTCCCTCTTTTCTACCTCACCTTCCCTACCCATTATCTTCTGCGCCTGGCAAAAAATAAATAAAAAATCACTCCAGCTGGAGTATTATACCCGCACATCTTTTTTTTCACCCATTTTCAACCATCTGCCTTGTTTTATTTACAGTGGATTGCCCTCATGCCGCCATAACCATCACATAAAACTTTTTGTGTTGGGCACTATATACAGCATGTACATATGGGATTTATTAAGGATTCTGAAGAGGACATATCCCCTGTTATTTCACTGTCCACCTTAATGTCTTAATATGCAATGCTTTGCAAAAAATGTATACTCCTTTAACTTTTGTCATGTTACAACACCTCACTGTGTTTGACTGGGATTTTATTTGATAGAATAACACAAAACAGTGCATAACTGAACTGGAAAGAAAGCGGTACATACTTTCCTTCTACTTCATACATAATATCCAGTGAAACTAAATGCATTTAGAAGTGACCTAATTAGTAAATAGAGTCCACCTGTGTGTAATGTAATTTCAGTATAAATAAAAGGTATTAAGTGAATGACTCAGAGGTTTGTTAGAGAACATTAGCAAAGCAGTATCTCAAGCTTTAGACATCTCACAGAGCACTGTTAAATCCATCAGCCAAAAATGGAAAGACTGTGGCAAAACTGTAAACCTACAAACGCACCTCTCTAACCTCATAGACCGGGGAAGTATAGCATTATACTTGGTATACATGGTAACCTGGGAGGAGAGGCAGAGATCCTAAATTCACATGGCAGAATGTGTCGACAGTACGGTTGGTTGATGTTAACTTAAATTTATATTACGATATTTGGTGGGATACATTGCAATACCGATAAAAACTATGATGAAAAGCAGGGGTGGGCGATATGATGATGAGAATTAGAAAATGTTGAGGAGAAAGAAAGACCCTTGAGAGGCTGGTACCTATCTTTAGCGGTTACAGGCTGAGAGGCGGGGTACACCCTGGATAGGTTACCAGTCCATTACAGGGCAACACAAACACACAGGATAAACAACCTGCATACACAAACTTTCCTATCTAAAAGGGAAATTAGAGTGCCCAGTTAACCCAACAGTCCTGTTTTTGGACTCTGGGAGGAAGCCTGACACCCAGCATGCATGCACAGGGAGAATTTGCAAACTCCATGCACACAGACCCCAAGCTGAGATTCCAACACAAATAGAAAATAAATGTACTATTAAAACTATATGTTGAATAAACGGTAAATTACATTTTTAATAGTGCTTTTAAAAGAAAAACAGGTTTTTTATGCATCGTATCAGATGGCAGACGCGAGCATAAGGTAGTTAAGGCAGGGAACACGCTCAATTTAAGTTTGTTGTTATCATGAAAAATCACTGATGTTATCACGATGCAATGAATTTACAGATAACAATCAATGATCCAATAATTGCCCATCCATGGTTGACAGAACAACCGTTAGTCATGCACTCCACAAACCTTTCGGAAGAAAGCCATGTTGAGTCATGAGAAGTTTCTATTTAAAAAGTGTGCCACAAGCCACAAAGGGGACACAGCATAAGTGAAAAGAAGGTTCTCTGGTCAGATGATTCCACGCTTGAACTTTTTGGCCTACAGCTGCACCCAAGCTAGTGAGAGTTGAAGGGACAGATGGATGAGCTAAATAGAGAAAGACAGCCTGCTGGAGACAGCAAAAAAGACTTGAGACTGGGAGGGAGGTTCACCTTCCAAAAAGACAGTGATCCTAAACATACAACCAGATCAAAGTATATTCATGTGTTCGAATGGCCCAGTCAAAGTTCAGACCTAAATCCAGTTAGGAATCTGTGAAGATAAGTTAAATGTCCATAGATTCTCTCCATCCAAAATGATGAAGCCTGAACTATTTTGCAAGGAATCATGGGTAAAGATCTCAGGCTGATAGTTTAACCTGGTAAGGAAATGCCAGCAGCTGTAATGTGATGTAATAAAAGGTGGTTCTACAATTCACAGATTCAGATGAGCTGAACAGAAGTGCATGCCACATTTTCAGAGTTTTTTGGAAGAAAGATTGAAAACCATGTATCATTATCCTTTCACTTCACAATTATGCAACATTTTATGTTGGTCAGTCAAATAAAATCCTAAGAAGAAAGTTATATATAAGTTATACTCTGGATACAATTTCAGCACACTATACATAGTGTACAATTTGTACACTGTATGTTAATGCATCACATCATGTTACAGCTCTTATAGCTGTTCCCTTCCTGCACTTAACACAAGCATCTTTTAGCTCTTAGAAAATTTCATGCAGTCCTCCCCCAAATTCTATGTCCTTCCTACTTACATTACCATCCTCTGTTTCTCCGTGTTCTCTCAATGAATTTCACCCCCTTATTCAACGAGTCTCCCTCCACCTCCTTTCTTACCTTTGAATCTTTCCATGCATCTTTTTTCTATTTGTTTTTACTCTACTAATTCTCCATCTTTCCCCTCATCATGTCCTACTTGTGAGATGTCTCGCACACCTTGCCTTTCATGGTCTCCTCATTGTATCTCTCGCTAGCTCTCTAAAGGGATATTAGGTCCATTAACTCTGCGAGGAGACAGTGGAGGACACTTAACAGCCGTGTTAAAAACCAAAAGCCAACTCATGATTAACACACTCAAATGTGCATAGACACTAAGACACAAAAAGCTATCACACGGAAGCATTAGAGTGCTAGCAGTCTCTCACCAGCAGCCATTAGAAATAGGCGACCATTCAAAGGAACATGAAGCATAAAACATAAAGAAATCTGCAGTGCTAATTTTGACTTTGCATTTACAGTATTCAAATTAATCAAAGTAAAATCTAAAAGGATAAACTACTTAAACAAAAAGCTTGTTGATGGGCAAATAACTACATAATAGTCATGTTACCAAATTCAATATTAATGAGTTAAAAATCTCGAGGCATTGCACTCTTTTTAAACAAGGTCATTACTCTATTTTGTTTTTCACAGATGGTCTTACAGTTTCCTTATACATTGTCTCATATACAGTAGGACTCATGGTGGAATTTATGATTGTGAGCTGGGTAGGTCCTGCTGATGCAAAGCATCCCCAAGGCCTGACATTTCCACTTCTATGCCTTCAGCTAGTAAATATGGTTACGTGTACTGGTGTCCAAATAATTTAGTTTTAGTATCTGTCCAAAGAACATTATAGTTAGAAGCATGCACCCCCCTTCCCCAAACAATACAGTTGAGCTTGTGCAGACTCTGATTGTGGCCTACTTTCAGGGTAAACTTGCATGGCTAGCCAGACCTGGGCATTTTGACAGTTATTTTGAATGTCCTCCATTTTTAGACTATTTGCCAAACAGTGGAATGGCTGATTTTAAATTCCTTTTAGACTTTTTTTAAGCAACTTACCAGACTCATAAGCTGCTACAGTCGTATTTCTGAGGGCCTTAGACAGCTCTTATCAACGATCAATCAATCTTATCAACGTGGCCTCTCACATCACCAACCATGAGCACACCAAAATAAATGTCTAAGGCTTAAACACGGCAACCCTTTAAAATGCAGAGTAAAGATGTTCTAATCATGATTACCTAATATGATATGAATATGTGTAATCCTAGTAATTAAAATCGGGAAATAACTTGGAGGCGTCCAAACTTATTCCTCACCTGAAATTGTGTTTTCTGTTACACTCTATAGAAACATTTAAAAGGCGTTTTTAGTTTTTGGTGATATATATTCTTAGTTTTTAGCTACTGCCAATGATTTATTTGGCCTCTTGGATGGACTTTTACTTCCTTCATGCCTACAAGCACACTCAGATGGGATGAAGGGGACAACGTGATGAAAGCAAGAGTGTGGGTTACTCATAATTGATAATATCATTGCAATATTCAACAGTAATTTTGCAATGTTCTTTATTCTTGACACCATAGAGTACTAATACATGTTACGTCATATAGTAATACTGTACGCATAACAATCAATCCATTCCAATACCACAACAGGCTGGATAACTCAGGTTTAAACATAAGTCCTTCAACTTTATTTACAACTCCAAAAAAACTGGCAGGAAGAAATTACTTGACAGCTTTTCTGCAGACAGTGGATATTGTTTTCTGATCATTCGAATGGTCACTAAAGTAGTCTACTTTGACTGCTGTTCTGAAGAGTGGCTGTCTTTTTTCCCACCTGGTAGTACTGAGCACACATTGGTTGAACTGATTATGAACTTTACCACAAGATAAATGAACTGAAAACAGCATCACTACAAACCAGCTTACTCACAACATTTAGTTGAAATGTAGGCTGACATTCTGCATCTCCATGTGGTACTCCAGCTGCAAGGGCCTCCAGGGCCCCGCAGAGGATAGTGAGGGAAACTGAAAGGGTCACTGGAGTGTCTCCACACACTGTTCAGAATGTGTTTAAGACCAGCTGCAGAAACATGGCTTTGAACATTGACAGAATCTCCTCACATCCTCTCCATGAACTTTTTAAACTGCTGCCACCAAAAGCAGAATAACCAGCCAGTTACATTGCTTTTTGCCTCGAGCCGTTAAAATACTCAACCGCTGTTAAGATTATGCATATTTTCTTAAATGTGCATGGTCATATTTTGAAAGAGACAACAGTCAAAGCCCAAATGCACCCTGACCTGAGCACAGTAAGAGGAAACAAAGTGATGTTTGATGCTGTGGAACTGGTTAAAAACAGAACGTGATCTCTGTACAGCAAGTTCTCTCAAAAGCCTCAGATCACAGTTTCTAATTATATAATGTTCAATTAGGTACAGACCCTATATATTTTCAAATAAAACAATAAAGGCTTGACTAATGTGAAAACATTCGACACCACAGAGGCTTTCAACAGAACATCTGATTAAGTTGTGAAAAGGAAACTCACTAGGCCACATCCTTGCTAATTATATGCACTGTTACATGAGGCTGCGGGTTGTCTCTGCTACAGTCAGAGCTGGTACAGAACAATGTTTAGGATCCATCAGCATACTTTGGACTGGGACCCATTTCATTCAGGATAAAAGTCATTCCAAAATAAAAAAAAAGTATTTTTTTCTCCTCTTCTAACTGTTTAAAGTATCAGCAAAAATAGATATATGTTAATGTTGCAAAAAGAAACCCGACTTCCTTTTTTGCCACTGCAAAACTGTGCAAAGTGCATTTAACATAGCTGAATAGCATCTTGCTAAACCTACTCTAAATTCAGACAGAAGGACTAACTGTTCAGGCCTTCTGGACCTTTGGCTACAAATAGAGCAAACATATATACTACGTGTGAGATATCAGCTGGTAGATCCTGCCCCAGTCTCACACTCTGTGTGGTTCTCTGAGAAGAAGTGAAGCAAACCCAAACACTAGTGTCTCGCTTCATTCCTTTTCTGTTCTGTTTGACCTTGTAGAGAAATTCCCTGAATGACAATCTTCTCCAGGAGGAAAACAACTCAAATCATACATATCATTACATTCCCATGAAGCAGAGTAACTAGGTTGTTGCTGTTTCCTTGGACTCTCACTAAAACACACATTGCAATCACGGGTTTGGGTTTTGTCAAACAAATAAGTGGTAAAATACTTTTGTCTGCCATCCATTTCCCCTGCAGAGATACTGAGGGCCCCTACAGTGTATACTTACCCAAAAAGCATACCACTGACATCTTACACATCGTATATACACAAGTGCTAATTACCAGCTAACCCACTGCTGTGTTGAAAAGCACCTCCTACAGCCTACACAGGGCTGCGTCTGGATGTTTCACTGTTGCTAAGGAACGAGAAAATCCTTGAACATCCAACTGGCTGTAAAGACAGTAGGGGTAAAATAAAACCTAGACTTCAAGCAAACTGAATAAAGATACAACTGCCAAAAGCTCCTCCACATTTTTGTCATGTTCTTGTGGTAGATTTGATCATTTATGGAGGGAAGACCAGAGAAGAGGGATGCTGACTCTGTTGTTTGAGTCAATGGAAGCAATGAGAGCAGATTTAAAAATGGGTTTGCTATGTTTTTTTTTTTTTTTTCTTTGTCTGGTCAGATAATTTATTCATGACACAGGGTAAGACCAACACAAAGTAGTGCGTAATGTTGAATTAGAAGAAAAGAAAAATCATAGTTTTCAATAGTTTTGCAAATAACAACTGAAAAGTCTGACGTGCATTTGAATTCAGCCCCCTCTGAGTCACTGTTTTTGCTGCAATTACCTTGGCAAGTCAGTTCGGGCAATATCTCTACAAGATTTGCACATTTAGATATTGAAATTTCTACCAATTTTTCGGTTTAGAAATAGCTCAAAATCAGTCAGAATGGATGGGGAACATTTTAAAATACCAATTTTCAGGCTTGACACAGATTCTGTTTTTTGCAGTCTCTTCCCATCAACTCTGATGAGCTTACCCGACCCTGCTGAATACAAGCATCCCAACAACATGATGCTGCCACTGTGTTTTTACGCTGTGATAAAATTATACACAGGTGGCCTCTTTTCACTAATTCACTAATCACTGATATTTTCAGAGTTCAAAACGTCTGAGCTGTTTTACAAAGCCAACTTCCTAAAAGTGGGAGCAGATATTCTGATTATGTCAGATGTAATCACGGTGTAAATATCTACTTGCTTCGACTTCAAGATTTCAATCTTCAAGCGCATTTCACTGTTCCACCCATTAGCTCTGACAAACAAAACATTCATATGCATTAATTAATAATCATTGTTATTGTCAGTTCTATCTTTTCACTGGCATTTATTCTATTCCCAGAGCCTTGTGATGCTGTTCTCTGTGCCAGGCAAAATTAATTGCACACGAGGGATGTTGGGTGGCCTGTTTTAGGTTTAAAACTGAACACAGGAAACTGCTTCTTCAAACCAATTGTAAATGCATTTAAATAACAATGTTTGACATGTTTAATTTTTGAGTGAATTTGTGACTTTGAGGGGCTGGTCAAACACAAGAACAGAGCATAGTGTGTGTGAACTATTAATTGACCTACCTTGACACTGGAATCCCTGCTTGCCAAATCCCCTGTAGAGAAAACACACAGAGGAAAAATGTACACAAATGTTACAATCTGATTAACCAAACACATGGATTGATCTATAACTTTGGATATTTGCATAAAGCAAAATGTTAAACATTGATAATTAAAACAAACCTGTTCACACCCTCAGAGGTGTGTCGGAAACAGGCTGATGTACAGATTTTTTGTTTTGGTTTGAACAGGGCTCTTTTTGGAGTGTACACACTCAAGTTTATAGCTCTAATGGGAAGAACTGCAGCTGCACATAGGCTAAATGATCTGACACACATATCCACACAGAAAGACACACACACTCAGTCCAGTGCATTTTCATGTTGTAGCTACAAATAGATAATCTCCACAGGTGTGAAATCTCTCAGTGTACTCATTGTTCTTTTTCAAAATGCTTATTGAGATAGATAGATAGATAGATAGATAGATAGATAGATAGATAGATAGATAGATAGATAGATAGATAGATAGATAGATAGATAGATAGATAGATAGATAGATAGATAGATAGATAGATAGATAGATAGATAGATACAGCCAGTGGGATCTAAACTCCCGAACATAATCTTTTAGGTCAAATCACTTAGCCATTCACAAATTAAAAAGCTTGTCACAGGTCTGAACTAACAGCCATTCTGGGACTGGCGCAGAGATAATAATAAACGGGACAAACTAGGACAAACCCCAGCTCTAAATTAATTGAAAGACCTGAGTGCAGATCTGTGCAGATGTCTAGTAAACCCGAGTGGCCTGTATGGATGGTGACATGTTTGCACAGGTTACTGAGAAGCAGAGGGAGTTCTAGCATGAATAGTGCCCCAGGCAAGTCCCTTCTTTTGTCTCCCATCCTGCCACTGCCCTACACACAACCTAAAAAAAGAAATATTACCATTCTGAAGCCCATCTTGCAAAAAAAAAAAAACTAGTCTTCATTTAACAAGCATTAAGGACTTAAAATGTTTTTATCTGCTTGACATGAAGCTTTTGAATTGGATACCAACCCCGGCATCATTAGCCTCCTGTTGAAAACAGTCATGTTTTCTTACACTACTTAAAGAATGACCAACACTTGGGGGAACCCCCTTTCTATTACCTGGAAATGCAAAAAAGTAATAGTGTTGCTCCCTATTTTATGCCACCCTGGGTGGTTAGCCATATCACTCATTGAGCAAGACATTAAACATCTGCCACTAAGAAATTAGAAAAATTGGCACTTAAACATGTGTTTGTTTAAAAGACCATTTTATCTATTTATTGTTAACCTCTAAGGTTATCCCAGCTGGCAGGCTTGCTCTTAGAAAATCTTTTCTTATCTGCTCTCTCTTCCTCAGCCTACTTCATCCCATCAAAAGGTTGGTCTGCCGCTACTCTTTCTCTTTTAACACTACAGCCCACATATTTCTCTGTCTTCCTTTTTTGCCAAAATGTGCAGATATAGTATCAACAAAAGTGATAAGAGCTGAAATCGATGGTTATTTTAGGAAAACTGCAGCCATTGTAAGCCACCTCCGTACTGAATTTCCGGAGGGCAGCTCAATTGAGTAGTAACGTGTTTGAATGTGATTCACTTCTTTATAAGCTCGAAATGTTACTATATAACCCAAATAAAATGTGGTGCCAGCATTATACTGTGGGAATTACTATTCTTAAGACAACAGTTTAAAAGCCCAAATGCAACAGATAATGAACGTCCACCCTCCCCCTCCTCACCAGATGAAGTCAGTGCAGTGGCTGCAGAAGGTGGGCTGCTTGAAGAAGCGCGCGATGAATTTGTGGTCCTTCACCTCGTGCACGTTCTTCTGCCGGAGCGCACCCTGGCGCGCGAAGCCCCGCATGGGCTGTTTGGGTCCGTCCTCCCCGTCGCTGTTGGTGGCCGCCGAGTCTGCCATTCTCCCGAGTTCAGGGGCTCCGCTCCGCGCTGTTCAGTTTAAACCGCTCGGCAGGTCGAAGTTGTTGGTCCTCCGAAATGGTTGAAAGAATAAAGAAAAAACGCTAATTGAAGCAAAGGAAAATATTTTTAGTGTTGGTTGGATTAGAATTAATAGAAGTGGCTGGTTGTTGAGGCGATGCTGTGTTGTCCGTCAGCGAAGTGAGCTGCTGTCGCCGCACTGGCTTCCCTTCCTCCTCTTCCTCCTTTTCTTCTGAAAGCCCCGACAGCCGCTGATAGAGAGGCGAGAGAGAAACACGCAGAGAGAGGAAGAGAGAGAGGCAGAAAGGGTTTTTCGCAATTTTCCTCAACATTTATGCCTGGTATTGAGATTAAATAAAGCCTGCTTGTTTCCTAGCTTTGCTCTTAAAACAAGGCTGTGGTCGAAACAATTTGAGGCTGTATTCTTTCACAAATAACATAAATACAATTAAGGAAATGGTGTAAGAATTTGAAATTCAAGTGTTAATGTCTTAAAACATCTAATTAAATTTGAGGTTCACTAAAAACACATTTTTATAGAGACTAAGCGCTCAATTCAAGAGCAAGCACAACTCGAGTTCTGACTCATCCTTAGAATTTGCTGTCAAAAGATTTATTTTTAACATCCTGAATGAATTTCATTTCACAGTTTCCCAAGATGCATTGCATAAATTTTCGTACTTCTGCATATTTTGTCATAGTACATAGTAGAACTAGAAACATCAGTGTATTTATTGGGATTTGATGTGACTGACCAACAAAAGGTTCTGCACAAATTGAAAGGAAAATGCTTCATTATTTTCAAAATTACGTACAACTAATAGTCTGAGGAGTGTGGTGTGCATTTATATTCAGCCCCCCTTAATGTTATAACTCTAAATAAAATTCAGTACAAATTATAAGATATGGGCAACTGTGCTGTGGTGGAATGTCATCAGACCATTTGTCTGTAGCTGGTAATGGGGAAATAATCTCTTGACTTCACACCACAGCAGATTTGTTTTATTATTAGCTGTGTTAGCTGCTGCTGATGAGTAGGGCTATGGCAGTTCGAGGCTTCAACATTAGATAAAGTGTAGGATGTATGTGTGCTGAGATTAAGGTCTCTACATTAACCAAAGAACATAGTCAGATAGATCCCAAAAAGGGCTCAAGAGGGCTTATTTTTTGAAGAGTTTATCACCAACATTACCATATAAAGTGTACCTTGCAAGCTGTGCAGGTGCCTATCACTTTCATGTTTCATGGCACAAAAAAGAAAACTGAGGAAGAGATTCCTCTACAAAATTTTGACATTTTATCAAACCCCTAATCCTTTGGCCAGTTTATATCCTGGAGGTGTTGCAAAACTTCACTTACTTAGAAATGAAGCAAACTAATGTGCATAGAAATATTTCTAAATTTTCTACTTTTTCTTTCATCGAATTCTCACATGGATAAGCAGGATGTGTAGGCACGAATGAAAAAGTCCAACAAGAACAAATAGCAGTGTTTAAGCTGTGTCTATACCTCTTTCTATGTCCAATGTCTCCAGTGTGCTAGGTTTTAGTGCACCAGGCAGCCCCAAAGCACATAAAATGCACCCAGAATGCATTGCGGTGTGACGCCTGCGAGCATTCCCTTTTGCCTTCAGGAGTCACTACATTAGTAAATAGATTCCACCAGCATGTACTTTATTCTCAGTGTAAATCAAGGTGGGAGGATCCCTGGAAGAGTACCACAAAGACAGAAATCCATAGAAAGTATGACTTGCAGTGTGCCAAAAGCAAAATCCAGTAGAAGGTGCTTTAAAGAGATGAATGAAATTCAACTTTTGGGCATACATCTAAATTACTAGGTGTTGTGGGAAGGGCTAGCACCCAACTTCACTTTTGACATGTCATCTCCACTTGGAAAGAAGGTGGAAAATGATAACTTTTCCTCCAGGGCAGTGACCCTAACCAGCCAGATACAATGGAGTGGTTTAGATCACATCATATGTGTGGCTTAGAACGAGCCACTCAAAATTCAGCTGTAAATCCAGTTGACAATCTGTATCAAGGTTTGGAGCAAAGTTAACAGTCAGAGACACTATCCATCCAATCTGATTGACTGAAAAAGGGGTGGGGGGTGGGGGGGCAAGAATTTCAGATTTAATCATAATTTCACAGTCACTGTTCACAAAGTTTCTATCAATACTTGTAAGCAGGATTAAACTCTGTATCTTATACAGTACACTGCTAATATTAACTTCCACCTTGACTTAAAGACAGAAGAGCTCATTTTAGGTCCAAAGTCCCAACTGACTGGTCTGTGCTGTCCACACACACACACACACATACACAAAGAGAGTCAGCTGGCTATGAGTGACCTAGATGAGATTGATTTAGCTGCAGGACAGATGACAGCGTACACGGTTCAGCTTGGTCTCATCAAATCAGTGTTTACTGTAGATTTAGCCACCGGTTCAAACGGCTCTCTGTTTTTAACCATATTGGTCTCCATTTACCGCCCTCACCTCCTACATTAGAGGCACATCTACCATTGTGGTTGCATAACTGTATCTAGACAGCTTTGAAAAGAGGAGAGCAGCTTAATTTGCAATGGTTACAGGCATCTAGAGAATTACATACCTATAAGCAGCTGAAATAGTATGTGTGTGTGTATAGACTGTGGGAGCACCTTGTCATATAGCTTCAATGATCTCTTTTATATATCTCCACTAACTAGAATGTAGTGTAGCTTTTCCTCTGGACTGTTAAACTATAAGATCGATAACAGTATTCATGGCAAAAATTTCCATATTCAATACCATTGTTGATATTGGGCTGGAAACAGCTGGACAGTGACTCATTTTTTCTTATATTATGAATGTATGGAAAATTATTCATACTTGGGTGATATTTTGTATAGTGAAAGTAAAATGATACATGGGTTTTAAACATGTTTACAAATAAACATTATAATAAACATTGTGTCATTTTCTTCCATTCCTCTTTGCAAATTAGCTTAACCTCAGTTAGATGGATAATCTCAATAAAAATCAAGTCTGGGCACAAATTCTAAATTGGATCTAGGTCTAGACTTTGATTGGAACATTCAAACACATGAATGTGCTTTCATCTAAGCCATCACAGTGTAGCGTGGTCTGTATGTTTAGGGTTGTTGTCCTGCTAGAAGCTAAACCTCCATCACGGTCTCAAGTCTTTTACAGTCTCTAACAGGTGTTATATCAAGATTGCTCTATATTTAGTCGAATCCATGGTCCCATCGATTCTGACCCGCTTGCCTTTGTTACATGCAATAGTGCATGTTGAATGCATTTTCCTCCTGAGTCCTGTAGAGGTTTAAACTATTGATTTGGTTTTAGGTTTTTTTTAGATTATAGAAAATGGGTTATTTGAAATTGTCCGTTTTGTTGTTTATTACTATTTGATTTTACTAATAAAAATAATTTTGCATTACTTTTTTGTCTCGTTACTTATTGTTACACTCATCATTCTAGACAAATACAGATAATGTAACATCTGTCTCTACTAAAAAAAAACAATGCTGCCACCACCATGCTTCACAGTGGGAATACTGTGTTAAAGGTAATGTGCAAAGTTTTTAACACATAAGTTATTTGAAGATCTAATCTTAGCAGAACACGATCTTCCATATGTTTGGCCTATCTCCCCTACATGACTTGTGGCAAACTGTAAAGTGGACTCATTAAGACTTTCTTTCAGCTCTGGTCTCTATTTATTAGATAGATGGATTCAGAAGGTAATTGGTTGCACTGGATTCCATTTACGAGTATCAGAATTAAGAGCGCTGAATGCAAATTCATGCCAAACCTTTCAGATTTTTATATAAAAATGTTCAAAAGGTATAAAGACCTCTTCACATCACTATGCTTTGAGTATAGATTTTAAAACTATTAACATCAATGTAGAGGAAAGAACTACAATGTGTTAGTTTGTAAAAAAAACTGTTAATTTAGTTTACCATTTCTTGTCTATAAATCAGTAAAGCCTGTAAAAGGTATTGATTTGCACTGCCATGAAACCACACCATGCTGCAAGGACACATGTCATCATTAGACTGTGGGAAAAAAACATGTCAGATTAGGAATGGTAGGATTTGAAAGGGCACGCAGTGGACCTCAGCACAGATAATGCCCCAGAGCATACAAATTTAGCTAAATACAGGCAAGTTTATTGGATGTCAGTAGAGAAATTCAAACCATCCTGGGAAAAGATGACCTCTACAGGATCTTTTAAGGTGGAGAAAATGCTGCAATGGCTGCTTAAGCCACCTATTTGTCATGTTTTAGCTTGATTTCAACTTCTAAAATTTACAGTAATTAAATGCAAAATAGACAATAATGAAACAACCAAAAATGTTTAATTATTATGTAAAAGAATGCACCTGCTCTGGTCTTCAAGCAGAAATTGACTGCTAAGTAACATTTGAGCTCTAATTTACTTTAAAATGCTACAATTTCCAAGTCCTTTGTCAACACTGATTCAAATGTGAGACGCTGGGAATCCTCTTATTTGGCCCATTTATAGTTTTTTTGTAGATGAGACCTGGATATCTATAAGGGTTGTCAGTGCCCTAGTTTTGGTTCTACCTATGTGTGACCAGTGTTGTGATCAACCAAAGCAATACAACATACATTTCCTTGTAAGAAGATCAATTATTGAGGTGCCCATTTTTTAACATGGAAAGCTTTGTCATCTGCTGGCGTTCACTTTTTGGAGTATGCAGCCAGGAGGGGAAGACATCTTGGGACTCCAGCGACCCACAGTGAGAGCCATCATACACAGACAGAGGAAACATGGATCAGTGGTGAACATTCCCAGGAGCTAGTCAAAATTAAAGTAGAACACATTAACGACCCATGGAGGAGGTCGCAAAAGTACCTGGAATAGCATGTAAAGCACTGTAGGCCTCACCTGCCTCAGTTATGGTCTGTTACTATCACTCAACAATAAGAAACTAGGCAAAAACGGCACCCATTGAAGAGTTCCAATGCCAAAACATTTCTAAAACGTTAAAGTGTGACAAAAAACTGCTAAGTAAAAAATGGCACTGTATTTATAGAGGGAGAAATAAAAATAAATTAACCAGACAGACAATAATTACTATAAACACAGCTAATAAAACATTGAGTTGGTCCAGATTTGTCAGCTTAGAAATATTCTGGCGATGACCCCTATGACAGACCACAATGGCCTAGCATGAATCCATCTGGTAAATATACAGGGGTTGGACAATGAAACTGAAACACCTGGTTTTAGACCACAATAATTTATTAGTATGGTGTAGGGCCTCCTTTTGTGGCCAATACAGCATCAATTCGTCTTGGGAATGACCTAAACAAGTCCTGCACAGGGGTCAGAGGGATTTTAAGCCATTCTTCTTGCAGGATAGTGGCCAGGTCACTACGTGATACTGGTGGAGGAAAACGTTTCCTGACTCACTCCTCCAAAACACCTGGTGACTGTGCAGGCCATGGGAGATGTTCAGCTTCACTTTCATGTTCATCAAACCAATCTTTCACCAGTCTTGCTGTGTGTATTGGTGCATTGTCATCCTGATACACGGCACCGCCTTCAGGATACAATGTTTGAACCATTGGATGCACATGGTCCTCAAGAATGGTTCGGTAGTCCTTGGCAGTGACACGCCCATCTAGCACAAGAAACAGGAGAGTTGAGGTGCACATTTAATTCTGCCGTGATTTGGGCAGCCGTGGTTTTATGTTTTTTTTGTATACAATCCGGGTTAGCACCCGAACATCCCTTTCAGACAGCTTCCTCTTGCGTCCACAGTTAATCCTGTTGGATGTGGTTCGTCCTTCTTGGTGGTATGCTGACATTACCCTGGATACCGTGGCTCTTGATACATCACAAAGACTTGCTGTCTTGGTCACAGATGCGCCAGCAAGACGTGCACCAACAATTTGTCCTCTTTTGAACTCTGGTATGTCACCCATAATGTTGTGTGCATTTCAATATTTAGACCAAAACTGTGCTCTTACCCTGCTAATTTAACCTTCACACTCTGCTCTTACTGGTGCAATGTGCAATCAATGAAGACTGGCTACCAGGCTGGTCCAATTTAGCCATGAAACCTCCCATACTAAAATGACAGGTGTTTCAGTTTCATTGTCCAACCCCTGTATATTCTGAATGGCTTTGTCCATCATCTTGAGAGCAGAGTCCTCCTCAGAGATGTTTTGGAGCCTGTGTTTTAATTTCTCTTTCAATGTTTAAAATGCACCCCTTTCTCTTTTCTTTTCCTCGAACTAACACTGTTTATTTCTTGTTATTTCCTTCTGTGAGGAGACTGATTTGTTACATAAACCTTCATCATTAAGTGACTTCAGCACAGCTAGCTTCTCACAAACGCACACACACACACAACAATCACACTGCTGTATTATCTTCATTTATTGCTAAGAACGTTATGCATTTATCTTCATGTCTCTGAGGATGTTTAGTCCTCTTTATCTCTCAGTGGATCTCCATATTGAATCTCATTTCTGTGTGTATTTTTTGAGGACTAAAACACGGCTCAAACATCATTGATCTGAAACCACAGCAAGCTTATTCTTCTGCTTTCACGCCACATTTGCATAACAGCATTTCTCTCACTCTTTCTCTTTGGCTGTGTGCCGGAGTGTGTCTCTGTGCGGCTGAATGCATTCGTTGCACATCGCTGTGCCTAAAATTGTTATTGCGTGTCTGCATGTGTGCATGTTAGCTGGGTCCTTGATTGACAGCTGCAGCGGCGGCACCCAAAGCTCTTGGGCAGACGTTTTTTTCTTTTCTTTTTTTTACACTGAATCTGTATAAAAGTCAGCAGCATAATTTACTTTTCAGATGGAGTGCTTTTTCCAAGAGACTGTGATAGGAGTGGAGGAAATAATTATTGGATCCCCTGCTGATTTTGTGTGTTTACTTACAACTAAATGAACAGTCTCTAATTTATTATGGCAGATTCATTTTTCCTGCAGAGAGACAGAATATTGGTCAAATGTTCAACAAAAACATAGTACACAGGGTTATTCAGAGAAATATGAATTTGATCTCTAAACAAAACATGAGTAAGAACCTGATGGACAAACACTCAATGATCTTACTGATTCTTCTATACCAACTCCATTGGCAAGTGCTGTTCTCCTGGCAACAGCTAACCCAGACTCATACATCGGATTGTGAGACAAAGTGGCATGATTTCTCACTCCAAATAACTTGTCTCCACTGCCCTAGAGTCCGGTCCAGTCTGCCATGGAAACCCAATCCAGGACACACTCTAGGCACCGTTCTTAAGCTAATCTGAAAGCCACATGAAGTTTGGAGGTTTGTAGCTACTCACTCTGGAGAAAGTTGCTGACCACTAGATTCCTAAGAGTGACCCATTCTTTTACAAATGTTTGCAGCATACCTAGGTGTTGGATTTATATGTATATGGACATTCAAATAATTGGAAAACCTAAATTCTGTGTTTACAGAGGTAACCAAATACTTTTAGAAATAAAAAGTGTCCATCGTGAAGTTATTTGACAGTTTACGGTAAAGCTATGCAAATAATTTTTTTTAATTTTTTTTTTTTTTTACTTTGGTATTTTTCCCTTTTTTTTTCAAAAACCAAAAAAATATTGGGGTTCAATTCTTTCTAACTAAAAAATATTAGCTGGAATAATTTCCCCCCACTGACAGTAGGTGCTTTTTTGGGTTTTTTTTGGGGGTTTTTTCCTTTTTACATATGGGGCGGGAAAAATTAAAAAAATCTTCTTAAAAAAAATTAAATTTAATCTTTCACCGTAAGGCAATGATGCCCTGCAAAAATCTATCCCAAAGTAAAGGGGGTTGGGTTTTGGGGCAGATTAGCCACCTGGATAGTTTACACAAACAGTGCAAATATGTATATAAAACTGCTTGAAGATTAACTAGTTGTGGGTTAAAATTATTAACCTATTTCAGATAGGACAAGTCCATACATAGTTTCACTAGCAATAACCACGCCACAAACATATGAGGTTTTTTAAAGGAAGGGGTAGAGGTGATGGATGGATTGGGTGTGAGGATAGGTCATCTGGGGAGAGTTGCTGATGAGGGCTTGGGAGGAGAAAATTTAACATTGGGGTGCAGTCTTCAAGAAATGGCCTCTCCCGAACATTCTTAGGACCCCCCAGATGGAACCTGCCACAAAGAGGAGTGGATCAAGATGAAGAATGAGACTACGAAGTAGGGGAAAGGATGGTGGTGATGGAATGAAGAAGAAGATGAGAGAGGAGGTGAGATGGGGTTGAGGGTAAGGGAGGTTGCGGTTGAAAGAATGTGACAGACCATGAAGGATGGGGGAACTGGGTACAAGTAGTCTGCTGGGTAATTAAAGGTGCGAGGCCCTGCTCCGGAACCTAAGTTGATATATTAACTTCTGCAAGACCCTGTAGGGACATCAGGATCTGGATAGTTAATTTCCTGTCAAATGTATCAGCTGAGAATTTGGAGACACAAAGACAGCTGGTTCTTCAAAAAGTATATAGTATTTCATACAGCCTCTTATTTCTCAATATGAAATTTTTTTTCGTTATTCTTTACATGTAGAAAAAATAAAAAGTTAAACAAAACAGAAGCAGTCCAATTGAGCATATTGTCATGATTCTGGGCTGTTTGGCTGCATTGTTTCTGCCTGTCTGCTGCTCAAGCCATGATGAGGATTATTTTCACCTGCTCTTTCCCAGCCAGCTCCTAATCATCTCTCACCCACTCCACCTGCTCACCTGGCTTTATAAGCACCACACTGACTGACAAACGGCGCCAGATTATTGAAAGCCTTTGTGTGAGTAGTGTCCAGCGGGCCTTGCTTCCCTGCTTGATCTTGTCTTTGCTTCTCGGATTTTTCTGTTGTGCCTTGCCCTTGTTGGATACCTCACTGGCTTCTGCTCTCTGGTTCGTCTGCCTCCCGACCACCTCTCCCTGCCTTCCCTCCGGATCTGTCTGCCTGAATCTACCTTCATGTGCATGACTTTGTTTCTGTTTCCTGGACCTTGATTCAAGCTTTTCCCTCGAATCCTGTTGCTCAAATCTGCTCTCCTGGCTCTGACCCGGTTTCTGTCCCCTGACCACCGCAACCTGCATTTCCACTGGGTGAATAATCCTGAAAACCTGTAGGACTCTTTCTGGCAGTTGCCCTGCCATCACCCTAAGGAGCTGAAATTCAGTTTATTGGTTCCTTCATGGATTCTGAAAAGGTTAGTGACTTTATTTCTGAGTTAGTTACTATTCTCAGTTTTTGGCTCAGCCACTAACCTGTATGTCTGCCGCTGGTTGTTTCCTGCCGAACATCATCCAGAGCTTTTAATCGATCTTTTGAATCAGATCTGTTGTGTCAGGCTGAAATTTCAGGTCCTCAGAACCTCCCATTACACATTTTGGGGAATTTCATAGCCAATTGCTTGATGAATGAAGCTATAGCACATTTAATTCAGGCCATTTAATCTTAATTCAGTAAAATATCAATTGTCTTCAGTTCTAAAGTTTAGAGGAGCTGGTTTAAAACACAACAAAACATCTATGTGCTGCTGTGAAGATTTAAATGGACACACTTGTATTGGCATGTCTGGTAAAGGCACAAAGACCAAAATCGACGCATTCCTTAAAGGCATCTCAGAATCGTACTCCCCTGCACTGAAACAGTAGTCTAATACTCCCTCACACCGCTCTTCTTGCTGTAGCTAACTCCCACTGTTGTCCCGAGGAGGGTGTAAACAATGTTTCTGTTTCGCTTCTCACACTTGAAGCCATGTTTCAACTGTCGAACTGGAAGTCCTTTTTAGGATGGGGTGGGGGGTTTAATAACATGCACAGAGCCCTCAGAATGAGACACTGGATAAACCTGTGGGAAGATTCAGAGATTTTGTATTGATGAGTTGCACATTCACTCTGCAATTGGAGGTTTGTAAATACCCTAAGAGGCTGCTGATTCTGTTACAGGACTTTCACATAATTCTCAACAGGTATTACAAAGACATTTTTTTTTTTTTTTTACAAAATGTTATTTTGCATTTTTGTATAAAAAAAATGCAAACTTCTCAGTTTCTCTCATCCTCCACATGATACAATCATGGCTGAAAAAGAAGGGGGGGGGAAGCATTTTTCTATTTATTAAAAACCATGCATGTGTACTTAATTTTTCTCAAACCCTCCTATTTGTAAGTAATTTTAGTTTTTTATATATCGACATGGGTTGCCTACATGTTTTCGTACACTTAGGCTTAGATTTGAGAAAGGATCAAATTATTTTACATTAAACCCCCCAGAAATGACAAAGGGTGTACTTTTTTTTTATCATGACTGTATACTTACACAATGTAACAGTTAGACTAATGATTCAATTTACAAGGCCTTGCAAAAGGATTCAGAGCCATTTTTACATTTTGTCACTTTACAACCACAGACTTCATGGATACTGTGATACCCCAAAATAAATTCCAGACTTCAGGAATCGTCTAATTAGAAAAGTTTATTTTTTTAATGTCATTTAGCCTCAACGTAGGGGGCACAGGAAGCATGTGGAAGAAAGTGTTCTGGTGAAATGAACTATCATTTTACTTGGGGGCAACCATTTTGATTTGATCAAAAAAAGCAAAAATGGTAGTCATCATACGATTATTAGTGTGCAAGAAAATGTGGAACATGAAGGTGAAACGGCACTTGATAGGAGACCGGGTTAAAGGTCAAAATTAGCACATTGTAGTTCACTGCAACAGTGTTTCGTAGTCTATATACAGTGTCTTACAAAAGTATTCATACCACTTGAACTTTTAAATTTTTTTTGTCATGTTACAACCATAAACTGACAAACACAAAATTATGCATAATTGTGAATTAGAAGGTAAATAGGACATACTTTAGAATTTTTTTTAACTGACATCTGAAAACTGTTCTGTAAATTTGGATTTAGACCCTCCAAAAATTTAGTGTATAAAATAGGAGAACGCCACCCCCACATACCTGACCATTCCTGACCATCCTCAACAACACTGTAACTATTGTGTACCACTTCTTGTTCCTATAGGAACCATCATTTCTCCAAACCTGAGATGGTCCTCACACATATGCAATGTTTGGAAGAAGGCCCAGCAGAGACTGTACTTACTAAAGAAGTACAACCTTCCACAGGAGCTGCTGGTCATCTTCTACACTGCCATAATTCAATCTGTCCTATCTTTTACTTAAACCGGGTAAGCAGGGGTCCAGACTGAAAACCGGAAAGACTAAAAAGGGGACTTCCGGAAGAATCATCAGGTTTCAAAAGACTTGAGCCTGAGGTGGAGCATATTTAATTGGACTCTGCAGCATGACTGGAAAATTACTGAGCTTTTTTTATGCAAGGAGCAATGGGCAAATATTTATCTCAAGACGTGGAAAGTCAATAGAGACATACTCCAAAAAAAAAAGATGTTTGTAACATTTTTCTTTCACTTCTTTTTAAAGCATTACTTTTGTTTGCTTATCACCTAAAATCCCAATAAAACACAAACGGTTGTGACTGTAATGAGACGATTTGTTAAAAAGGTCCCTCGGTATAAATACCTTTGCAAGACCCAGTCTCGGCTTTCATTAGGCAGGACTGGGCCCTGTATTATCCTATATACAGTTCAGTAATTCTTAAAGAAAGACTGGATCTCATGGGAACAACAAGGTTATCAGAGAGAAAAATAATGAGGGGACATTTTTACCTCCCGCCTGATGAAGATTTTGTATCTCTCATCAGGCAAAACACACCCACGCAGCACCTCATTATGACCTGGCTCTTGCTCTTTCAGTCAAATATGACGCCTCCCATGTATTCTCAACCTTGTTAAATTACTAGACATCGCCCTCTAGTGGTTATGAGCTGCAGCGTTTGGTTCAGTCCACAGTAATCGATTCAAATTCACAGTTCACACGAATCATCAATTTACACAGAACTGTTGATTTCTGATTGGTAATTTTTATCTTTAGGGACCAGCTTTCCTTTGGGTTTCTTTATTTTTTACCCCTCATCTTTTGCAAAAAAATTTTTAGTTTTTTTTTTTGGCTTATATGGTTCTACTTTTAAAAATTTGTATTTTTACTTTTGAAGGTATCTTTGCCACGCAAAATAATAATAATATAAATAATAATAAGAATGTTTCAACAACAAAAATAAACGTTTACAGATTGGATAAGATTTTAGCTCAGTTTAGAAACTACCATCAACTGCCACTATAGGGAGACAAAGCAACATTTAAGTCCTATGAAGCCTGGCTATGACCTGACGCCCAGATTGCTGCACACAATGTATACAGAAGAACTAATCCCTTAGATTCACTTTTACCATAATGGTGAAAGGGATTTTGGTTTTAAACAATCTAGTTTAACGTTTTTTTTGTAGGGAGTTTAAATTTTTCCCCCCAAAGGCTGTTTTCGGGGGCGACAGCCCCAAGGTAAAGGGCATGAATGACCTATAAGAAAATTTAACGGGTTTTGGAAAGGGTTTGGGGCCTTTTTGGGCCCCTTTGAAATTTTGGTGCAGGTCCCTCTATAATTTTAAAAGTAATGGGTCATGGTTTTTTGGTTTGGGGTTTTTAATCCGTTTTTTTTTTTAATTACATGCAATTGGGGAAAACTCTTTTAAAAATGTTGACTTCGACAAAATAGCTTTTTTTTTTTTAAAGAAAAAACCCCAAAAATTTAACCCAAAATTAGGGCATTTCTTTTTTTTTTAAAACACGGGATTTTTTAAAAATATTAACCCCAAATTTTTAATTTTTGTTTTAAAATTTTTTTAAAAATTTGGGCAGACAAATCTGTGGAAACTAGGACACAAATAAAATTAAACTCCATCAGTACAGTCATTAATTATACCTATTTACTTTCCGCCTCTAAGTCTCCTTTAAATGCACTACTCCCACCATATATAAAAAAGAAACACTCAAATTGCAGTACTAGTTGCACAAAACAATCATTCTTTTGTTCTGTGCTTTATTTTCTATTGTTTTCTATAGTTTGTTGGCCTACATGTGTGACATTCCCATTGTTAAGAAGCACAGAATTGCAGAAGCACAGGTTTTTCCTTTAAAAACTGTTAAACTCAACCCATTTGGGGTTATTTTCCTAAACCAGCCCTAGGTTAACTGTGGAGCAATTTAGGTCTGGGTGGGCTGATTTACCTCAACAGAGTTGGGTTATGGGTTTGACCTAGCATGCTGGATTAGGCTTTCAATCCAAAAAGATTGGTTAAAGTGACTAATGTTTCCTTTAAAGCTACAGATTTCAAAAAATTTTTTTTGGGGGGATATCATACTCTGATAGTGCCTTGTTTTTAGGTTTAAAAGGGGGGTTGGAAATTCACGGTTTGAAGTTTTGGCAGGAGGGGGTACTTACTTTTCATCGATTCCTTTTTACGGATCGGCTCAATCTGAAAATACAATTTCAGTACTCTATGATTATCCCAAGTGGTCAGATAATTATGAGCCAAATTAATGGAAAAGTAGGGCAAGCTGTCAATTTCATGACAAGTTTTAAGCATCCAGCTTGCCAACTGAGTAAATCTGCATCAATGTGTACGGTATGTGCACGGTAGTGTGGCGTGAGACTTAGTAATGTTATTGTCTGGTTACTGCTGCAATGTCTGAGTTGCAGTTGCAACAGTTATGTAGCAGAGCTGCAGAGCTGAAGTATATGTGGTATCTATCTGGCAGAATATTTTGGCATGTCCAAGGAAATCGATTGTAGTGGGGAACTTTTTTTGGACACATAAAATTACAAAAAAAAAAGGCCTTTTCTACGCCCCAAAAAAAAAGGCCCGCTACGAAAGTAGAATGGGGGGGAGTCCCAAACTGCATTTTTTTTAGACTTTGGAAAAAAGTTTGGAAGCCCAAAAAATACAAATGAATGAATGGGGAGTACAGATTTTGATCTGGGCATTACCACATTTCTGAATGGTTTTGCTTCGGCCCCAGAAAAGTGCCAGAAAGTACAGGGTCTTTTTCCCTTTGGAAAAGCAACGCTCCCTCATGATGTTTTGCGCATGTCTTTTCCCCGGGGAAAGGACCCCAAAAACCTCTGTTTTTCCCTCCATACGAAAAGTGAAACCCTTTTCAAGTTTTACACAAAGGGGAAAAGCAACAATGGCAGATTTATTGCAACCCCACATTTGTTGTCTAATACTTTACTTTATTTGCCTTCAGTGTATACTTCCCATTTTCCCTTTAAAAATTTACCCTGATTTTGGGAAAAAATTTAAATTTTTTTTTTATGTATTCATTCCCGAAATACTTTGCACTGGGATTGGGAAAAAATTGGGCCCATGTTTTACTTTAAACCATCCACTTTATAATTAGTTCTAGGTTGTGCTAAATATTTGCAACTAAAATGCTAATCTTTTTTGAAGGGAACAAATTCGTACTCTAGTGTTATCCAAAATAATTAAAGCAACACACATTAATATTATTGTACAGCATAATTTCACAATTTTACATTTTCTTATTCCATCCCATGGAAAAGGTTCAGTGAAGTCTGATCAGGTGTCTGTTTAGTTGAAAAATGGCTGCCTGTGAAGAATGACAAGACTTCTTTTTAGTCTCTTCTCTAATACAAAAAACTGGGTGACAATTTTTTACTCATTGTTTGGCTAAAACTACCCTAACCTCTATCCCAAAAGCATATACCCAGCAATTGGGTTTATGCTTTTAGACCATAAACCCAGCAATTGGGTTAAAGAAATGACCCGGCAGTTTTTAAGAGTCTAAGTTAGAACATTTCTGATTATTTTTAAAGTACAAACGATGTGGATTAACATTTTTCCGACAGGGCTGACTATCTTCAACCAATTCATGGAAAAAAAGACAAAAGAATGATGAGCTATGACAGGAATTATAAATAAAGTTTTGCATAAACTACTTGGTTCCTGTTTCTGCTCTGTCACTTTCGATGAGGACATTCATTCTTTGAAATGTAAACCTAAAAATTCCTAAGAACTGTCTCTGTGTGAGTGGTCTTCTGAGAAGAAAAAAGTGATTTGCTTGCTGTCTGACCAGTTCCCCAAAGGTGTACATTTAATGCAATGGCCTTACTCTTTACTCACACATTTCTGTTCATATAGCAAATATAAAGCTCATGTTAAAGGTCTCAATCAACGACTTTGTAGAAAATAGCTTTTGGACTTGTGGTTTTGTTCTTGTTCGAAGAATATATTTTAAAAAGTTTTATAGCAGGCTTGTCCAAAGTACAAAGAACTGACCTGGACGTAATTCACTGAATAGGACAAGCAAGGCAGTTGTCCTCTATTGTCGTCTTTAGGGTTATTGGTTTTAACACCAAAGTAACTGAGAAACTGGAAGTGAAGCGCTTAGGAAAAAGAAGAAGTGTGCATTCCATCAGGTGGGTAATGTTGACAAAATATATATATATGTGCACATAATAAGAGATTTTTATATATGTAATGTAGTTGATTTGAATCACAAATATATTATTCTCATACCTAGTTTCAGAGCTGACGGTCAACATCTGATGTTATACTGGTTCTGATTGAACAGACAGTGCATTTTTTTGCACATGGATCTGCATATTGCTGCATATCATCACCACTGCAAAACACCCCAAAACGGTTACATGAGCATCAGATCCAGACCGTGGACCAAAGCAATGGTTTGAGGGGCATAGCAACAACTTTCAGCTACTTAGGTGGCCTCCAGCTTTCCCAAATGTTTAGCAAATCACCCATCCTGGCAACATATACCACAGACCACCTTCAGGGGTCCTGTGGAGTCCATGCCCAGAGGGGTCAGGGGTGTTTTGGTAGCAATGGGTGACATACACTCCAGTAGTCTGGGCATCATAATGTACTCGTACTCGTACTCGTCGTCTTCCGCTTATCCGGGACCGGGTCCCGGGGGCAGCAGACTGGGCAGAGACACCCAGACGTCCATCTCCCCGGACACCTCCTCCAGCTCCTCCGGGGGGAGCCCAAGGCGTTCCCAGGCCAGCCGAGAGACATAGTCCCACCAGCGTGTCCTGGGCCGTCCCCTGGGCCTCCTCCCGGTGGAACGTGCCTGGAACACCTCCTGAGGAAGGCGTCTAGGAGGCATCTGGTATAGATGCCCGAGCCACCTCAACTGGCTCCTCTCGATGTGGAGGAGCAGCGGCTCTACTCCGAGCCCCTCCCGGATGGCCGAGCTCCTCACCCTATCTCTACCCTACGGAGGAAGCTCATTTCAGCCGCTTGTATCCGGGATCTCGTTCTTTCGGTCGTGACCCAGAGTTCATGGCCATAGGTGAGGGTAGGAACGTAGACCGACCGGTAAATCGAGACCTTCGCTTTTCAGCTCAGCTCTCTCTTCACCACAACGGACAGTACCCCCATTACTGCGGCGGCTGCACCGATCTGTCTGTCGACATCATAATGTTTAATCTGATTAGTCCATATATTCTGAAATAAAAGTTATCACTCATCTCCT
Organism: Crenichthys baileyi; assembly: GCA_036173005.1. Lineage (NCBI taxonomy): Eukaryota > Metazoa > Chordata > Actinopteri > Cyprinodontiformes > Goodeidae > Crenichthys > Crenichthys baileyi. The sequence continues at coordinate 414,831 of JAHHUM010002634.1, forward strand.
AGACGCAATTTCTGGACTTATGAAAAGTACTTCTTTTGATACTAATCGTTAGTCCAGAAGTCCAAAAAACACAAGTTCTCTCTATGTTAAAAAAAAAAAACCTTCTACCTCTAGACTAATTAGCCTTCTGCATTAGCAGGGTGTTCCAAAAACAAAATAATATGTCTGCTGTGCCTGGGTGAGTTTTCTGTTGTACAGTATAGCACTAAAAGGAAGTGATCAGAGAACGTTGTAGGCTAATTATGCTAAAGTTGGGATCAAAGTCGCAGATACTAAATTAAAGGGCTATTTCACTCTAATTTTTAGGCAATCTTGACTACAATTAATCATCTCTTGTCAGGTCAAATCCAAACTAAATAATCTGACACTGACATTTTTGTTAGTTTGTATATCTTACCCATTCTTTTTAACATAGTAAAAGTTAAAAAAAAAACAAAAACAGATCAAAGTTTTTAAGTTTTTGTTATAGAAGGGCTTGTAAAAAGAGGGATTTGTCCAGGGCACAAGTCATGCAAGAACCCCCTCTGGCAGAACATAGCAGCTTTTTAAATGCGCATCTTTTTACATGTGACTCACAGATTAGCATTGTCAGATCTTGAAGCTACTCCACCATTAGTTTGTTTGTGTGTGGCAAAAATCACAATGCTAGAATCTAGCTTCGTAGTTGCTAGTCATCATATGACTCATGATTCAAAACAATGGCTTGTACCAACTTGCACACGTTAAGCTAGACCATGCCTAAAGTCAGGCGGATCTAGTTCAAACCTGTACTGTGCCGTGAGAAGACACCACCGAGTATGAGACAAGCCCCGAAACCATCTCAATGAACACGATGAACCTTTTTTCTCTTTTTTTTATGGCAGGTTAACTCATTTTAGATCATCATCATTGTGCTAAGTAATCCAACAGTGATATTAGCATTCAGACAAAACCAGACAAAGTATGAGGCAACCTTTATCTCAGCGTAATCATCCAGAACTTGCCAAGAACTCTGGCAACAACTTGTCATTGTGCTTATGGTCTGGCCTCAAATGACCTGACTGACAAGACAAAAACGCAACAAAACCCCAGGACAGCCGGCATATCTTGATACTAAAATATCTATTTATATTCTGTGTCTACTTGTAATTACTGTAAATGTTTACTGACATCCCTTTCTTCTGAAGTCCTAAACAATCATAGAGAAGTTTCATTTCGTTTTTTATAGTTTTGGAAACCTTATAGGGAGTGTACACTGAGGACGGACAAACATGGGCAAAAAGTCTCTATCTTTTATAACCTTTACAATTTTAGCAACAGCTAAATAAAATTATCCACAGCATGATGTCTATGTCACTTTCATTTCATCATTTAATTGCTTTGAAAGTGAAAAGTTACATACGGGACATTGCATGTCTTTGTGTAAGCAGACACTGTCTTTTTATAAACACAAAAACAAAGGCGGCAATAAGATTTTATACATAATAGTTGCCTGATACAACAGTTATTATAACAGATATACTAATAAGTTAACAACGATGCTTCAAAGATCAATATAAATAAACTGAAGAGTTTCAAATGTGTTTTTTTCAAACATAAACAACAATAAGGGTAAAATACTGAAAAAGATGTATGCAGGTGCATCTTAAAAAATGTTTGATAAGAAATGTTATGTTATGGTCTGCACAATCATGATGAACACTGCTAATATGACAGCTCTCTAGCACAGTTATTGCCCATCTCCACAAAAAGGAAGCCACAAAGGTCGTAGGCTAAGTAGCTGACTGTTCACAGTGTGCCGTATCCAAGCATAATAATGGAAAATTGAGTGGAAGGAATAGCAGCCATATGCAGGACCTTGGCTACCACTGTCACATTCCTTGTTGTAAGCCAGCCCTGAACAAGACATAATGTCAGAAGCTTCTTACATGGCCTAATGAGAAAAAAACTCTGGACTATTCATTTATTCATTCATTCACTCATTCAGTCATTAATTTATTTATATAGCACTTTAAAACAACCAGCTAAGGTGACCAAAGCACTTCCAGTAAGATCATAAAAACTTAGGCAAAATGAACAAAGGAAACATAAAAACATACAACCATAAAAGCAGACCAAAGGAAAATAAGAATCATAGCTAAAAAGCCACCAAACTACTTCATCTTAAAAGTCTGTCTGAAAAAGTAAATATTTAGCTTAGATATAAAGATGCCTGTTTCAGTGGTGGAGCGAAGGTCTAAGGGAAGTTGGTCCAGAGTCAGGGTGCTGCCACTGAAAATGCCCGGTCACCCACACGCTTAAGTCTAGTCCTTGGAACATCTCAAGTTGATTTGATGACTTGCCATGTTCTGCCATGTTCAGAAAGATGTAGAAATTAATATAAATAAGGTAGGGCCAGGCCATTAAGAGCTTTAAAAACAAACAATAAAAGTGTGAAATAATTTCTAAAAAGGACAGGAAGCCAGTGTATAGAAGGTAAGATAGGGGTGATGTGCTCATGTTTAGAGGTGTTGCTTAAAAGACAGGGAGCCACATTCTGGACAAGTTGAAGACATTTGAGGGAAGACAGAGACCAATATAGAGTCAATTGCGATAATTGAGTCTAGTAATAATAACAGCATGAATTATCCAAGTCAGGAAAAAACTGTTTAACTTTGGCCAGAAAGTTTAACTTTGGCCAGAAGACGCAGCTGGTACAAATTTAATTTGACCACAGAGTCGATTTGTTTATTGAATTTAAACTCCTGATCAATTCTTACCCCTGAGTATATAACAGTGTTATTTAATTTAAAAGGCAAAGCACGGACTGTTGCTCAGTGGTTCAACGTCCTCTTTTCAAATTAATATAATTTTAGCATTTTGTTTGCAAATCAAGCTCCCAGAGTCCAAGATGACAAGTGAAGAGGCAGAAAAACCAAGTTGCTTGAGCTCCAGAGTGAAGTTTCCACAATGAGTGATGATTTAGGGTAGCATGTCAGTTGGTGTTGGACCACTCTGTTTTATGAATTCCAAAGTCAGTGCAGCGTCTACCAGGATATTTTAAAGCACTTTATGCTTCCTTCTGCTGACAAGCTTTGTGAAGATACTGATTTCATTTTCGATTTGGACTTTGTACCTGCCCACACGGCCAAAGGTACCAATTTTGGTGGGCTGGTATGTCAAACAAACTCACCTGACCTAAGCTCCATAATAAATCTATGCAGCTGAACTGAAGGCAACACCTGATCACCTACATGCCACATTGCAATGATGTAATTCATGCAAGAAGACCTCTGACAAGTTACAGTGTTGCAGAGTGAAGATCCTGTACAGAACATGGACAAACGTTTTAGAAGCCAACATTTCTGTGTTAACAATCCTGTTTTTATTGGGCTTATGTAATATTATATATTATAATGTCAAATTATTTGACAAATTGAAAGTGGGGTTATCAGCTGTTAACCATAACCATACGAATGAACATTAAAGGCACTTAAAATGTCACTCTGTGTGTAATGAATCTACAGTAGCAGTGTTTTATTTTATTGTTGTTGCTGCACATACAGAATACAGTAAAAAAAACTGTTTGCTGAACTGAAAATTGTGTGAAAGAAGAAAATAAGGTTAAAAGTTTCTTGTTTAAATGACCCCAAAACACATTTCTAGCCTGTTACTGGAAAACCTATGCTTTTCTCCAAAAAAAACATTGTTCAGTTTCTTTATCAGATTTCCTTTTTGTGTAATACTTTGAGTTCAAAATGAGTTTCACAGGATGTTATAAATCATGGCAAATTTTTCACATTTGTTGGGGTTTGTGAGTGGGTTGGTGTAGGTGTGCCTGTGTGTTTATTAATCACAGGTCAACTCATACTGTTCAGTGGAAAGCCTAATCTGACAATTACCACCTTAAAAAAAAAAAAGTATGAATTACTGTTCAAAGTTTAGGGGGAGGAGGAATAACTTGCTGCAGCTTTGACAGTTTTTTTTCTGGGTAATTTTGCAACTATCTGTATTGGGGCTTTGCTGATTTCTGAGAGTTACAGAGCTAATTATCAGTATCACATTACCATTTCAAAAATGCAGCATAAAGGCTTTCTAAAATTCAAAAAAGGAAAATTAAAATTTCCAATTTTAACTGGGTTTCTAGGAGGAACAAACATATAAATTGTAGAGTGTAAGTAGAAAAAGCCGACATTGCTTTTTCTTTGTTTGGTGGGTTTGTTGGGGTTTAACTGCTTTTTTCCGGAGGGGTACCCCAAAAAAAAAATGTGGGGGGCCCTTTGGGGATTTGTTTTCAATTTGCGGGCCCCTTTATTTTTTAAAATGGGTTTTAAGCATTGATTATCTGGTAATCGAAGCTTGCTCCATTTTTTTGTGTTTTCCCTTCCTCTCCTCACACTAACCTCTTTAAAATATTTGTGCATAGTCCTTAAAAAATGCAAAATTGTGTTTCAGTTGTCCTAGCTGCTAATGCTAAAGTTCTGGCAATGCTAAGATGGGAGCCACCATAAGTTCTGCTGTTCTTGCTATACAGCTAGTTCTGTTTGTGCTGCGAAGCTGGCAGTGCTCATACACACATTAATATTTGTATTAGTAGTAGGTAAAAGCACATGTGGGACTTAGAGAGGTTGCTAAATAGCCGCTATTTTCTTTGTTGTTAACTGAACCGCTTATCTTGGATGTGACTTCTGCCATCCATCCGCCTAATTGTGAGACCATGTGTTTTTCGTTGCCATCTTGTTAGTCCATTACTCCGTGTGATGGCTAGTTATCAAAACATTAAGAATCAATTGTCCAAATTGTTACTGATTTCTATTTCAACAAAAAAATGTTTTATTTTCCCTTCTGCTTTACGATGCGAACTGGTTGTCTGAACACCTAGCAACTGTTGTTTTTTTGTTAGCTTTTAAAGGCATCCATTCTTATGTGTCCTTATGTTGAGTGTGTGGGTGTGAGTCTTTGTATGTGTACGAATGAGGATGGGAATGTGTGATTGTGACTGGGTGTGCCTGTTTTTCTGCCAGGTTGGGTCTTGGGTTACCCTCTCTCCTGGATCATCTTAGGCCCCCCGCAGTGATCCCAGCAGAGGTCCTACCAGGCTCTGGGGAGCCTTTGGATCTCTGTGGCTCCAAACTCCTGCCTCGGGTCCTGGGGAGCAGGTCGGTGGCTCTGCATGCCCACTGTTGAATATTCTTAGGTAAAAACCTTAAATACACAAGCGTGCTGACACATACACCCACATGTGTTTGGATTCAGGTTTTTACAGATACACAGATATAGGAATATACTCCATATTTAGCTGTGACTGCAGCCAAATACATCCTGTGTCAATTAGTAATTTGTGCTTTTCAGTCATGTTGCTGTATATCCATTTGTTTTTTGTCCCCGTGTTTTTTTCTTTCTTTTTCTCTCTCTTTCTGCCAGTGTAGAAGCAGACTTCCAGGAAGTAATCTTGTATTCTCTTTATCTTTCTTTTTCTCCTCTATTCTTATCTCCTCTCACTTTTAACTGTTGCCCCACCTCTCTCTCTTTTTCCCCCTTTCATTTCTGTCTCCATGTCCATTGCATTTGAAATAATCCCAAAGCAATTTCTAGTAAAGTTTTTTATATATATTAAGCGGAGCGTTATAGCGTTAGCCATCATGCTCCACTTGTTAAAGTAAATCTGTTAGCCTTCTTCTTGACACAACAATTCAAAGTGCTTCTCTGCGGACAAGACACGAAAAAAAGAGAAAACATAAAGATATCTTCGCTGTTGCTTAACTACGTGTGATCTCAACGGGCTTAACAACTAGCTGGAAGGGTGTAACTAGGATTTCTGTCCAATGTTACCGCGGAGAAACGACTTGACCCTCTTCATTGTACTGAAACACCTTTCTGACTCTGCAAATGTTATCGGGGTTGTGATGGCTATTTGAGTTAACTCAAGGGTCTCCGAAAAAGTACTCTGAAGGCCGTTCTCTGTCAGCATCCTCAACAGTGATAGGGCAGAAGTTAACCCTTCAAACTCCGCACTGCTGAACATCACCATCAGTTCACCTTTCAGTTTTTCTTTGCAGATCATTGGGAAATGTTCACATGCTGCGTCCAATTGCTTCAGTGGAAAACAGGTGTTAAAATCCGAGAACAGATCTGGGTTATTAAGTTCAAATTAATTTAAATGTCGGGCCTTCTCAAAGCGAGCCTTTGACTGGTCAGTCATTATTTTGCAGCACTGAGCTGCCACGGAGGCACAATCTGAACTCCTCATCCGGCGTGGTGTCGGAGCGCCTGCATCTGATTTTGGTTGCTGCGTCGTCAGCGACTCATTCAGATCATTTATGGACCGGGTTAAATCCTCCAAGGCCTGTTTTGTTTTTGTAGGATCCGTGACACGTTTTTGGAGGATGTTATAGAGAATGTCCACATGCGTAAAGGCCTGGTGAAAAAATGACAAAAAGAAAATAAAAGTTTTGTTCTGGAGCAGTGTGTACAAACAATGAGCTTGTTGGATTGACAATACAATGTGCGCATGAGGAAAGGCTTCCAGCCGCCTAGCCTGCAAACCGGAGGACGCGCCGCTCATCACCACAGCTCCATCATAAGTCTGGGCAATTCGTTTATTTTCCAGTTTAAACGGCTGGAGCTTGTCTTTCAGAAGCTTTTCAAATCCCTCTGCAGACCTGTCCTCAAGCAGGAAAAAGCCCAGAAATCTCTCCACTGCTGTGCATTCAGTGATGTACCTGAGCACAATCAAAGACTGGCTCACACAAGCCACATCTGTGGCTTCGTCTGCTTGCACTGCAAAAAATGGCGCTACTAATATTTCATCCCTAATATTTTGTTGATATAGCCTAAAATGCAATCAAGGTGCTCATTTTGGCTGGTTTTAGAGGTGTATTTGGCCACCTGTGTATTTGACAGGTGATCTGCCAACTGATTGTCTAAAAAAGAAAACTGGTTAACCAGATCCAGAAAAACACCCCGATTCAGTGACGAGGAAGATTTATCAGACCCACGTAATGGTAGCTCATGTGCCCCGCAAAATTTATTGCAATCCAAAATCCGTGATAACGCGTGTCTGTTTTTTTTCACCATCTTGTTGTGCCTCTGTACAGCGATGCTGTGGCCCTCATCCAGCTGACAGGCGATGTTAACCCTGCCCAACATGGACAATTTTACACTGTTCCCAATGTGACTTGTGCTGGATTCGTGTTTTTTTATTTTGTCCTTTAAATGTTTCAGATCAACAATTCCTTGTTGTGTCCAAGCTGTGCCTCCTCCAAACAGCAAGCACGGAAAGCAGAAAAGAAAATTTTTAGCTAGACTTGCCATTAGCCAGTCCTTTCGCTGAAACCAGGTAACAGAAAAACTCCGGTTTTGCCGCTTTTCTTTTTGCTGGATTTGAATATCCTTTGGTCTATCCGTCCCCAACCTCTTCACTTCCATTTTTTCCTCAAAAGACATTAAGGAAAACGGGTGAGAAATTAAATAATCCACCTCATTTACGTTAATCTTGCTCGCCATCATACCCACTCAGTCTCCACCAAACCACACCAACGTACACTCGCGCTCGAGGCACGTGATTGTACGTCCACCCTTATTGGCTAAAGCCTGTGGCCTTGGGCTGACCCTGGGCTGAACAAAATTAGCCCCAATGAGCCGCAAACTGAGCGGTCGTGACAAGACATCTGTCAATCATTCTGAACCAGGAAAGACATAAAATGATCGAGGCTGTGAGAAATTAGCCCTTTGGAAAGACTCTGTGATTTTCCCCAGACTATTTAGCATCAGTTTTGTTGTAAATTTCACAAAATGTTATACAATCTTTTTCATTTGTTTTTATTAAGTATTTTAACATTTTTATTTTAAACAATAGGAAGGGCTTAGCCCTGCTAGCCCACTTACACCAGCCATTCCTGGCTACATGTTATGTGTTTTGGAAGGTGCTGCATTGAAAAGAAGTCTTAGTGAAAACAAAAACGTTCAAATGCAGAAATTTGCAGGTTATAAAACAAAACAAAAAAAATTGCTACAACTTCATAAAGTAGCTCAATTTTTAAAGGGTAATTTTAAAGAGTACATTGCATCATCTTTTGCTAAGGTGTGACAGCAACTCAGAGGGTTACTTTCACTTTCCTTTTACAAGAAAACTGATAATTTCAGGTTCAACAGTACAGCCAGTCTTCTGCAGGCACAAGTGCAAGCTTACCCAAATAAACATAGATCATATCCATGTTAGCACTCCTTCCCCCACCCTTTTTTACTATGCAGTGACACATTATGCAGTGTTATTATAAACGATAACACTGCAGACAACTGCAGCTCTCTAGTAGACAACTGCAGTTATCTGTCACTGTCTGGGTGAGTTATGTTTGAAATGTGTGCTTGTTTAGCTTTTTAGACCTGAAACTGTTTTTGGGAACTGTGTCCTCTGCTTGTAATTTTCCTTGAAAATAGGAGGAATTGACAGTTGACCTCATCTTGGCAAACATTAAAAATTTTTAAATTGGTCAGGGCTTTAGATTTCAGTTTCAACCTGACAACTTTATTTCAACATATCAGTCCCAAACCAACCAACGACAAAGAAATGTTGATCTCATTGGGATCTTAGGAATTGGATTTACAGAACTTCAAAGCAAATGCAATGTTTAAATATCTTTACCCAAGAAGGATTTTTATTTTATTTTATCACATCCCTAGACATAAAAACCCGTGGGGTGAGGTGAGGAACATTAGAGAAGATCCAGATGAACCACAGGAATGGTCAATGGTCCCTTTCTCTGTACGTATGCTCCAACCTTGTGAAATGTTATAAGAGATTAGAAAACAGAAGTGGCTAAGCCTTCAGGACTTTAGGAAACAATGTGTGAGCAAAGAGCAACCCACAAATATAAAACATTTTAATTTAGTCATTATTAGTTGTACAACATTTATTAGTTCCTGTTATCCAGTTACAAACCTGCTTGTCCTCTCATAATTAATTCAAATGTGAACCAACCAATACTCTAAACAAGTATTAGCTGACCTCAGAATTAAATGTTCTTAAATAAAAAAAATAATTTGATTTTTCTATACTTTTCGGTGTGAGACTATGCTTCTGCAATACATGATGTTATTAAATAGCTTTTCACACATCTTTACCAAGGGGGCTAATACATGTGGTGGGCATAAGAGGCCTTAGAGTCTTTCTCTTAGTGGAGATGAGAAAAACAATAAACTAAAAAAGCATCTTATGGGAATGATGTAGGGACTTGTTTTTCTGCTAAAACATGAAGTTCTCTAAATGTAATAGGCATGTGATGAGCTGCTTACACCACTGGAGGCCACAGATGGGAGAAACCAATGAAACAGGGGCCAACAATTAATTAAAAAAAATACAATAATTTCTTCGACAGAGCAGCATTAGCTCAATGACATCACAAGCCATTAGATTACTTTAATATTTCAGAACAGTTGGAGCCATTCTTTAGTCTTGCATCACTGTGTAATGTTACTGCATCTAGTTAGCTTTTAAATTAAAGCCTGCATAAATGAATTCTTGTGGATCACATTTATGCTTAAATATTTTTTGGACCTAAGGACATAAAGAACATTATATATGTCATTCCATAAAAGCCCGAAGACAACAGTTAGACTTCCAAGAAGAGCTTTGACTGCAACAGGAGCCAAGTTAAATTAGTAAGTCCAAAACATAAGATATGCTATGAACACAGAAACACAAAGTGTGCACTTGAAAGTGTGCTGCTTTCTGCCTGCGTTTCAAAGACAGAATTTTCTTTGACACTACAATATCAGAATGTGTTTTTTTAATGTAATACTAAACACTTTAAACCCTTTAAACCATCTAAACCTGTGCACATTATAAAAAAAAAACATGAAACAAGAAAAAAGAGGTTTTGGTTAACCTAAGCGGGGGGAGAATCTTGTTTTTATATAAATTACTTTAAAAAATAATTTATTATTATTAACAGACAGCAAAAAAAGGAATATTTAAAAGAAAATTATCTTAATAATGTGCAAAGAATTAAGACATTCAACTGCCAACAGTCCATCAATTTGTCTATCCTTGTACTCTTAAGTACCAAACCGTATTTTCATAATGGTCGTGAAGGTCATTGAAAAAACTTTCCTCATATTCACATAAACAGCATTTTCCATTCAGGATGGAGAGCGGTGGGGTGGTGGTGGGTGTAGGGTGGAGCCTGTCCGAGCTGTCACTACGGGGTACGCTGTTGACAGATCATCGGTTCAGCAAAGAGTGGACACAGAGACAACACAACCATGCAACATTCATACACATAGTTTATAGTACTTTACAGGAAAATAAAGTAACAATAAAAAACATTCAAAGAATGCATTTAAAATTTAGGTATCACATAGAGAGAAACATAAAAAAAACACATTTAAATCAAATTAATATCTTAGAAATTATAAAACAAATTGTACTGATAATGAAATATTTGGTCTTTATGGGGAAGTTGGAGTAAACACTAATATTTTCTGTCCTGGTTTAAAGGAGCTAATAGGTTTGTAACATCCCAAAGCTGAGGAGCATGGAAACTAAATGCAGTCTCATCTTGTTTACAGTGGTGCTCCTGGGAACACTTGAGCGGACAGGTGTCTGATGAAGCGAGCAGTCAACGTGATGCATTCCTGACGAGCAACTCTAACCTGATTTTTTAGAGCTTTATAGACCATGTGCAAGACTTTAAACTCTATCCTTTGACAAACAGGGAGCAGGTGAAGTGACTTAAGGACTGGTTGGATGTTTCATTTTGTCGGTGTCAGGATTGTTAAGGCACATTTACAAAACACTAACCTGAAATTAAAAGCATACAACAGTTTTTTTTCTGTATCCTGTTTTTTCAAGGTGGTGGTAGGATGATTCCGTAATAATCTTTAGGTAGATTACTTGGTTTCTTGCATGCCTTATCAAGTCAAGCGGAATGCTGGTCTCCAGCCTTGCATTTTAAGGGGCCAAAAACAATTGTGTCTTTTCCGCAATAAGATGGAGAAAATCCTGACATAGCCACTGACTGATATTATGAACACACTAACTGAAAGTGCTACCATGTTTTCTTTCTGTTTTGATATGACTTAATGTTAATTCAGCTCGTAATATATTATAATGCAGTTAGAGTTAAATGAGCGAGGACAAAACTGACAGAAAAAGTTTTTTTTCTACTTCATAAACTTGGCGCTTTGCTTTGAAAGTCACAAAATTGAATTGAAGTGTTTCAGCTTCTCTCTGCCCAACTTTCTCAGATAGCCGGGGACATTTGAACACAGTGAGCGAGCAGGTCACATGTTACAGGGGAGAAAAACACATGGAATATTGTGGAAAAAAAACAGGTTCAAATGATCAAAAAATGATCTGAATGGCCTATTTTACAATTTTGCTAGCCGTAGATGTGAAAACAGGGCACGATTTTTACTAACTGCTGAGACCATTTTTATCTGCATATGTTATTTGGAGGTATAGCTGACAGAGGTCTGAAGGAATTTGGTACAGAAGTCACCTGCATTGGCTTTGAAAATACAAAAATCTTGGTGGCTGGTCCTCCATCCATCCATTTTCTATACCCACTTCTTCCATACTGGGTTGCGGAGGAGCTGGTGCCTATCTTCAGCAATCCATGGGCGAAAAGTGGTGTACACCCTGGACAGGTTGCCAGTTAATTGCATGGAAACACACAGGACAAACAACCATGCACCCACCCATTCACATCTAGTGGCAATTTAGAGAGACCAGTTAACCTAACAGTCATGTTTTGGACTGTGGGAGGGAGCCAGAGTACCCGGAGGGAACCCACTCATGCACGGGGAGAAAGACCCCCAGCCAGGAGTCAAACAGAGGACCTTCTTGCTGCAAGGTAACGGTGCTACCTACTGCGCCACCGTGCAGTGGCTGGTCCTTTTATATCGAATCCAGTTGCCCTAACCAACCATAAATTAATCTGCTAAAAATTTAAAAATAGTGTTATATTGTAATCTTTCCTCCCTTTATTTATTTTTTCTAACTATTTTAGAGCGTTGTCGGACTTGAAGTCTCCTTAATATTTTCTAAATACAGTCAGCGATAACAATAAGAAAAAACATTCATCTGTATCTGTTTAAGGAATTCTGCTGCATAAAAAATCTTTTTTAAGGGAAACGGGTTTTGCCATTTTTCTTACCAGTCTAGATAAGCAAACCGATTTTTTTGGTTTTCATTCATTTGATTGCTTTTCCCTTTCCATCACAAGTGTTTCAAATGAAAGTTAGGTTTTACTAAGGGAAAAATGACAAAAATCTACAATGTCTTGTGATTCACAAATCTTAAAGAATCTTTAATAGGTGATTTTGCGCTCATCTCAACCTGCATTCACTGCATTAAAAACCAAGACTTTTGGAGGCCTTGTTGAATGATACATCTGCTGTATGAACTGGAGCTGGAAATGTGTTATGTCTTTCTGTTATTTTCAAGGAAAATTGCCAAGATGCTTCTCATTTTTCCTAGAGATTTCAAATAGGGGAAGTCTGTAAATTAATTCTGCAGAAGTCCGAATTTTAACTCCCGCACAAGTCACTGGACTCTGATTTTACCAGGAAACTATTTACTTCTGTGTTGACATCATACATCTGTTTCTGTGAGGACATGTGTGTGCAGACCAAGACATTCTGCACCTTGGGGAAGAACAACCCATGGTTTACTCCACGTCTCAGGAATCTGCGCAGGGATAGATAAGTAAGAAGCTCACAGCAGTGGAGATTGGGCGCGGTACAGGCAGGCCAGGAACATACTAACAAAGGAGATCAAAGCCTTTCTACTGGTGATGCTTCGGCTGTATGGACCGGTCTGAGGAACTTGACTGCCTATAGGAGACCCCCACCCATCCTGAACAGAATCCTCGCCTGGCCAACCGTCTGAATGGCTTCTACTGCAGACATGACAAGAAGCCATTCACACCTCAAACCATCTCCTCCACATCCCATTCAGGAACAAATTCTTCCCATAAAGCAACCAACCCCCTACCTTCAGATCCTCTGCCTGCACTAAAGATCTCTGAGGAAGACGTAAATAGGCTCTTTCAGCGCATGAAAACAAAGAAAGCTGGAGGACCTGATAACGTCTCCCCATCATGCCTGAAAGCCTGTGCAAATCAACTCGCTCCAATCTTCACCCGGATCTTCAACAAGTCACTGGAGAAGTGTGAGGTCCCCTCCTGCTTCAAACGATCCACCATCATCCCAGTGCCCAAGAAACCCACCATCCTAGGATTAAATGACTACAGGCCTGTAGCTCTGACGTCTGTGGTCATGAAATCCTTTGAGCGGCTGGTGTTGAAGCACCTGAAAGACATCACAGGCCCCCTGCTGGACCCCCTGCAGTTTGCTTATCGAGCAAACAGGTCGGCAGATGATGCTGTCAACTTGGGCCTGCACTACATCCTGCAACACCTCGACCGTCCAGGGACCGACGCCAGGATCCTGTTTCCTGTTTGTAGACTTCAGCTCGGCCTTCAACACCATCATACCAGACATCCTCCACCAGAAGCTCACTCAGCTCAACGTCTCAGCCTCCACCTGTCAGTGGATCAACAGCTTCCTGACGGACCGACAGCAGCAGGTGAGACTGGGGAGCATCTTCTCCCGCACCAGATCAATAAGTACTGGTACCCCCCCAGGGGTGTGTTCTATCCCCACTCCTCTTCTCCCTGTACACAAATGACTGCACCTCAGCGGACTGGTCCGTGAAACTCCTGAGGTTTGCAGATGACACCACTGTCATTGGTATGATCCAGGATGGTGATGAGTCTGCATACAGACAGGAGGTGGATCGGCTGGTACACTGGTGTTGTCAGAACTACCTTGAACTCAACCCGTTCAAGACTCTGGAAATGGTGGTGGACTTTCGGAGAACACCACCACTCACCATCCTCAACAACACTGTGTCAGCTGTGGACCACTTCAGGTTCCTAGGAACCACCGTCTCTGAGGATCTGAGATGGTCCTCACACATAGACACTGTTCGGTAGAAGGCCCAGCAGAGACTGTACTTCCTGAGGCAACTCAAGAAGTACAACCTTCCACAGGAGCTGCTGGTCATCTTCTACACTGCCATCATTCAGTCTGTCCTGTCTTCATCCATCTCAGTGGGGTTTGGCTCATCCACAAAACAGGACAGGTCCAGACTGCAACGAATAATCAGGTCTGCAGAGAGAATAATCAGGGCTGACCTTCCCTCCATCCAGGACTTATACAGGTCAAGGGTCAGGAAAAGATCTGCTAAAATCTCTGCAGACCCCACACACCCTGCACATAAACTATTTAGAGTTTTACCTTGCTACAGGGCGCTGTTTACTAAAACCAGCCACCACAGACACAGTTTCTTCCCCCAGGCTGTTTCTCTGATGAACATTTAATAGAGTACCAAACAACAGCACACTGAATTTGCCAATGCACCTTTGTATATGTGTATATTTGTATATATGTATTTAAGGGCATAAATATATCTTAAAACACATTTAAAAAAAAAAAAAAAAAAAAAAAACCCAGAGAGCAAAGTGTACCGGATTCAAATTCCTTGTTTGTATGTACGAACTTGGCAATAAAGCTGATTCTGATTCTATTACATTTCAAATCTATAAATATGCTAAGTAAAACATTTTCCTTCTGCAGATTTTACCTCAGCTAACCTACACACCCCCCATCCTTATTTAGCTGCGGCTATTAATAACATCTGTCATCATATCATGATAAGTTGAAGTTACGATCTCAAACTCCAACAACAGAGTTGACATGTGAGGGACTGAAAAATTACCAAAAACATAAAGCTGAAGGCAAAACAAGTGTCAGATTCATTTTCTGGAAGAGTGAATCCTTCCCATTTTAGTAAGAAGTTTCTCAGTGGATTAGCAGTTCCTCAGAAATCATGTCATCAGAACCTCTTTATAATGATAGTGAAAGTAACGCTGTTGTCGTGTTTCTTTTTGCCACTCATTTACTGCAGGTGCATCACTGTGAGCTGTTTTATTTTCAGAAAAAAATGAAACACAGGTGTTTCTATGAATTTCTTCAACCATCCTGGAGCCAACTGTGGAAAATAACCCAAAACACTGTAGTTAACATGCCAGACATGAATAGGGCTCCGTAATGCTTCCACAGAAAGACAACAAAAACAGAGAAGATGCTGCGGATCAAAAACTCCATGCAATAAAATCATAATTTTTGAAATTGCTGGGTTTGGGTGTCTGTACAAAAATGCACAAATTACGTTTCAAGATTTTGGTTAGTTGGAACCAGTTTTCCAAAAAGTACAGCTCAACACACTAATGTGCTCCTGCTGATGACATTTTCCAGTTTGCTGAAGTGTTAGGCTAATGTTGGCATCCATACTTTCTGTTGTGATCTGTACTAATTTGGCTCATATGGAGTTTTTAATGAAAATTCAACATGGAAGACTCACCTTCACCACCGCCACTCCACCTGGTTATTCTTCCATAACGCTCCAATCAGAGACGGGTCCGCTCTTCTCCTTGTCCAATCATCTCCCAAGACATGATATCTAAAGACCTTCATCATGGAAGACACTGCTCGTTGCTGAGCTTTGACCCTCCTCCTCCCCTTTCTCCATCATCTGGCTCTCATATTCCTTACAAACTTCTTCAGGCCACTCCACCACTAGGATCAGATTCCCGGGGAGGAAGGCGTACCTAATCCTAATCCTAAAATGGTCTTTCTAGCTCATGTCATCCTCAGACTACAAGTCTTACTCCAGGGTCCAAGCGCCAAATAAATAATTTTTATTAATAAACCTGCTAATCATTATCTCGTTTCTCCCTTTTTGAGTCTTTCCAGGTTGAAATCATATTTCAGTGCAGTTCCAGTTAAACATGTACGAACAAACCTTACAGAAAATGCGCCAAAAACTTAACACTTTGCTTAACAGGTGTTCCAGTGGTCCGATTTCTGAACACAGCACAGAGAGCAGGTCAAATGACAAACCAGGAACTGCAGCGGCCAATACAATTTCTCTTTGCTTTACTGATTCCCGTTCCGATACTTGATTTAAAGGATTGCCTTCTATGTGCTGGAAACTCAGTGGCTTTAAAGTGCTATAAAATAACACACTATCAGTATGAACTCATTCATTAATGATATTCTAGATGCCTTAAATATTACTAATGACTAGTCTCTTTTTTTGTTTGATAACAAAGCAGAGTGCAGAGCAGGCTACATGACACAAGAAGACCAGGAGGAGCCACAGCAGCCAAAACAGCCAAAACAGCCTCTCTAAAAAGGCTCTCTTATGGTGAAGAGTGAAAACAAAATATTATGTACAGTTTACAACAATTTTCAAACTGTGCGCACAGAAATTGTGATTTAAAAAAAATCATAGGTAGAAATTGCAGCAGCATGGCTGTTAGGCATGGCAGCAAACATAAAGACAGTACAACAACACGTATCAGTGGGTTTAGCCAGGAACTTTGATGTTGATCGTTTAATAAATACATGATTGGGAACCCAACTCAATACTTGAGATAAGATCTGGACATCCGTAGCTTAAATATATTTGCTGATATGTTCTTGGTACCTCATTGAATGAGCATCTGTTTTCAGTTCTTGGAAAAGACAGGATGATGAGAAAAGAGGGAAAGACTTGGAGGGGAGAAAACCAGACAGCATGTGATCTATCCATCTTCCATTTTCTTGGAAAGTTGAATTTCAGCATAACAGGGGAAATGCTTTCTGAGGAGATCCCTGCTTTCTGAGGAGTTTTGATGTCTATTTGAAATGCTCCGAAGGGTCTTGTGTTTCCCAGAAACATTGAGAATTCTCAGATTACAGTTAAGACAGCTTTGCTTTTACATTCGCCTGGATTACAGAGTTCATCAGGCATATGCCCTGATATTTCCCAGACTGCACAGCAGGTTTATCTGCTTGGTTTCACTTTCTCTATTGTACAAGATAATACCTTTCCCCTGTAGGCCTTACAATAATCAGCAGAGATTCAATGAATTGCAGCTGCAGCAATCCTTCCTCTTTCTCTTAATCTCCATTATGTTTTGACAGATAAATACAGGAACTACTCGATGAAATTTATCATCCTGGAACTGAAGCCAAGTTTTCTCCAAGGCCTATTGGGTCTTGTCTTCTTAAACATTAAAATCAGTAACTTTGAGAAGGAGCAAAAAAATAAAATAAATAAATAACATAGGCCATTGTTTTTAACTTCAGGTGACCGATGTTGACATTGATATGTTTTGACTGGAAACACTTCAGTTTGTTTGCCAAATAAGCTGATAAAACCACAAACCAAGAAATATTTCCTTACAAAGATTATGAGAAAAGTCTCTTTTTAAATGTGTTATACTCTTGCTATCAATTTTTGTCAAGTCATGTAATTAAAGATGAGGGACTTTTGGGTGATTACTTAGCTGAGTCAAAAGGAAACTGCAGAACAATAAAAAGTGACAATGTTGTATGGCACTCTTTATAGTCTATATCTGATCTAAATCACAGATCAGAACACTGCCAGAACATCTAAAACACAGAGCTCTTAAGGAACATTCACGCGTTAGAATTACATCTCTGAAAGGTTTATTGCTGGAAGTTAGGAACATGACACGGAAGCAAGAAAAACCCAAACGTGTTTCACAGAAGACAGTGAATAATCCAAGCAATAAGGAAAATATTTGCCGTCTTCATAATGAAAGTACTCCCTGTTGTGTAGCAATACTGAAAGATGGGAAGTAGGTTCCTTTTTACTGGAACACTCATTGCTGTCGGTATATGGACGTTTATTGACAAAAGCAGCAGCAGCGGGATTATGCATAGAAGGAGTCCAATATGTTTATTTCCTTGTACAGTAGCAACACTGCTTTTCCTTGTGCTGAGGTTATCATAGACAGCAACAGTTAAACAAGGAAATTATAACAGGTTTGTGGGGAAACAAAAGTCCCAATATGCAGACGAGACTGACGGAAAGGTTTCAGAATGAATGAACAGAGTGATGGTGAGCGAAAATGGCTGCACCTCAGTCATACAAAGGTTTTAATTATTTTAGACAAACACAGGTGTCACACAGCGCTTACACATATGCACCTATTTGTGTTCCTGCATGTGACCTTCTGATGATATCTTGCTCTGATGGCTACAAGTCTTTCAGATATAATGACTAGCATAACTTGCTTTCAAAGAAAAATAAAACATGATTTTACAAATAATAATAAACATCTGAAAAGGTGTAACCTTCATTTCAAATCAATTCAATTTACTCTGACAGCCCTTAAAAAAAAAAAAAATCCAGTTCAGCATTCTAAAGTCACCCAGTTTTTAAATAGAGACCATCGGTGTGTAATTTAATTCAGGATAAATCCAGCTCTTCTGTGAAGCCCTCAAAGGTTTATTAGAGAACATCAGTGAACAGACAGCATCATGAAGACCAAGTGACACAGCAGACAGGTAAGGGATAAAGCTGTGGAGTCTCCAGGCAAGGTATGCATTATTTGGAGAAAAAGCCAAAAAGGCCCATGGTGGACTGATTGCTGCAAAGTCAGTGACTCAAGCATTCAACTGGGTATCACGACCAGAGACAGAGAACCCAAATTCAGCCAAACACAAAGTGATAAGTAAAAAGGTTTATTCAGAAACTCAGGATCAGAGAGCAGAAGAACAGCAGTCAGCTTCCAGGAACCACTGAGAACAGAGAGACTAGTTAGTGGCTGAATAAAACTCAGGATCTGCAAGGAGTTAGATAAAGCCACTAACCTTCTCAGTCTGGGGATGAGGCACAGAATCCAGAGGAGGAAGAGATCCAGACAGTTAATGAGGAAGCGTCCAACAGACTGAAGTCGGATTGCCGACTGATCCAAATCCTCCGGGGAACCAGCTGAAGCTGTGACAGGAACACAGAGAGCTGTGATTGTCCTCTTGACAATAAGTCCAGGCACACTAGAGAGCCAGGCGAAATCAGGCTGAATAAACCAGTGGCTAGGCTGAGACGTAAATCCAGGGACAGAAACAGGGCGAATTCCAGGGCTAGAGGCATCAGACAAGGGGCAGGCAGAGACATAAACCGAGGCAGAAAAACAGTCGAAATCCCAAAATCCTATCCGTCAGACAAGGGGCAAGCAAGAGGGAATAATCCGTAAGGCAAGGCAAGTTTTGGAACGAGATCAGGAGGAAGGAACGGTGGATAACTACTCACAAATGTTTTCGAAAATCTGGCACCGTCTGCCTGTCAGAGGGCTGTATATAACTGCAGCTCCACAGGTGTGTGGCATGACGGTGATTGCGCAGCAGCGCAGCAGCAGACAGGTGAAGCAGATGAGTTAATTGCATGACTGAGAGCAGAGCAGGCAGACGGGCCAGAATCATAACACTGGGTTTTCCTAGATAGAAAACATCGTACCAATTTCAATAACAAACTAAACTTGATTGCATTTTTTAATAGCTAGGATTGTATTGGAATGTCTGAAATTGACTTTGAAACTTTCTAAATGATTGGGACTGAAATGACTTAAATCGGATGGGTGCTGTTTGCTACGTGTTATGTAGAAGACTCAGCAAACATCTGGAACAAGGTGGTTTGGTCAGATAAGACTGATATCTAACTTTTTGAAGTGTCACCCCAAACCCACTGTGAAACATGGTGGTGGCAGCATCATGGTTTGGGAATGTTTATCTTGGATATAATCTATGAATGAGGCAACTACAATAGGCACTCAACAAATCTGGCCTTAGTAGAAAACTGACAGAAGGAATCCTTAAGAAATCCTGTTTGCAGTTTGCAACAAGCAATAAAAGGGACACAGGAAAAATGTGGAGTAAGGTCTTCTGGTCAGAAGAGACCAAAATTCAAATATTCTGCCAACATGGAGAACACTATACATGATGGAGAACTTACAGTGCACATCACCCTAGATTCATTTCAGTTCAATTAAATTCAATTATAAAATACTTTATTCATCCCAAAGGGACATTAAATGTTGTTGTAGCTCATTTTATACACACACAAACACACCATCCCCATCTGTAAATATACGTAATCATCCCCACAGCAACATGCTATATGGGAACGAGGTCAGAGGAAATGGAAAGATGGATGGAGCTAAATACAGGTCGGTCCTGGAAAAAAAAAAAAGCCTGTTAGAGCCAGCAAAAGACACTAAACTGGGGCGGATGTTGACCTTACAGCAGAACATCGACTCTAAACATACAGTAAGAGTTACGGGGTGGTTTGGATTAAAGCATACTGTATCCATGTGCTAGAACGGCCCAGATAAAGTCCAGACCTAAATCCAATTTAGAAACTATGGCAAGACTTTGTTTAATTTGACTGAGTTTGAGGCATTTTTCTAATTGCAAAGAGTTCAATTGCAAATGCTGGAAGAGAAATTTCTCCCAAAACCTGCAGCTGTAACTAAAATAAATGGTGTTTCAGCAAAGCATTGATGGGGGACAGAATTCAACTGCCCACCACACTATTCAGATTTGTATTTGTAAGAAATGTATTATCATCCTTAACTTTACAATTGCGAAGTTTACTTTGTTGGTCTAACATATAAAATCCCAATAAGCGAATTGTTGTTTTTAGCTGTAATATAACAATATGTAAAAACATTCACGGAGTATCAGTCCTTTTTCAAGGCATTGTATCGTTGCACATCTCCAAAGTAGAAAGAAACCAGGGTTAAAACACCAGCTCCTTTCTGCAGAGAAAAAAAGGCTTGTCATGACTTGCTTATGCTGATTCATTTGCTCAGGTTCAGCTGCCACAGTTGACAGACAGGAGTAATGTCTCAAAAAAAGCACATTAGACAGATTTCTGACACAGACCCAAACTGTGAACCACAACAACAGAGATTTTAATAATTGTTTATCCTGGTGGGGCCTTTCACAAAGCCAACACTAATGAGAGAGCAAACAAAAAGACAGCAAACATTAGCTATAAATATTTATTGGAAAAAAAGACCAAATTCTTCCAGTTCATTTTCACAACAAGGTGTGACACAACGCTCTTCATGACAGTCGCTTTCATTTGCAACCGCCTGCATTTAGACACAACACTGTTGTCTCTTCTTTGGCCTCTCGTCTTTTAACAGAAATGAAACTCATGGTGCAGGCACATGTGTCTAAATAAACGCAGGTTACGTGAGCATAATCAAGAAGTTAAAAGTCTTCCCATCTTACAAAGTTGTACAGCACAGAGACTAATAATACATAAATCCCTAAGGCTTGCAGGGAACCTAACAAAGACATGCAGCAATAGTAGAATCAGCACAGCGAAACAGCTGGGATGTGTTTTTCATTAAACTGACTAACAGGAGCACAGTAAGACCCAGTCTCCTGTTAAATCCCTCCCCCTGCCTGGCTTTGAGTTTCTTTTTCTCCCTTATTTGGACTGGCCGCCATTGATTCGATGATAAAAATAATAATGAAAAAAAAAAGTTCAAAAAGAGCACCAGATATCCATAAAATGCTTTCTGAAGGTTGCGTAAATTAACGTCAGCTCAACTCATGCATGTACACAGTAAAAGGAGGGCAAGTTTTTAAGTTTGGGGATGCATATACCTGTTGTCTGTAAGCCTGTTTCTGCTGAAAGACTTGAAATCTTACCGAAATGCAGATGTGTGAAATGCAGAGAGTACACACCAACAACCAGTTATAACAGGGCCGTTGCACAGATCTGAATCCAGTTTGGAAGTGAAACAAAACGACTCTGAGCTCAGTTTGATAGCCTCAGTAATATAATATAGGGCTGCCTCTTTAACTGACCTCACATGCTTCCTTAAGTTTCTGTTTATCTTTTTGGGAACCTGAGAGCATCCAGCCAGTCAAAGGGTTGCTGCTTGTGTTTGCCTGAAATCCAACATCGAGTTTCTCCTCTGAGCACTTTCAGTCCCGAATGTTCAGTTGAATCCAGCAGAACTATGCCGGCCCAGAGCGGAAAATCAAAGGTGTATCACAAAGTACTACAAAAAGAAAAGTGACATTAATGTCTCTATGTATGTACATCCGAATTATGGGTGGCAGTAGCTCAGTAGTAGCATTATATTCCTCCTCCACTCCACTCATTGTTAAAAGATGCTTAATAGGTGAAGTGTATCCACCTACAACAGTCTTATTCATTTAAAATGTGTCCTGGAACACAGGTTTGTAACTGATACAATAAAGAGATAATCAAGAATGGGGAGTTACAATGAAGGGAAATTGCATGAGAGTTTGAAAAACAGGTATGTCTGCTTCTTTTTGCTAGAAATTGCTGCCACATGCTGTAATTAGCAAACATAAAAGCTCGCCAGACTTGGTGTCTACAGACACATGTCTCTCTCATTGACAGATTTGAAAGCTGATGGGATGTGCCATAAAACCAGCCAACCAGTGTTTAAAATAGCTTGATGATCTCAATTCACTGTGATTCATCAAAAAACATAATTCTCAAATATAAGGCAAACATAGGGATCAAATATAACTTTTTGAACTGATTAAGCACTGAGGATATGACTCACAGAAGCATATTTTCAGTGAAATATGCTGTTTCAATTGCGTTCTGCAGAAGGGCCTACAGTTTGAAAAAAAAACAGAAGTGGCCACTGGAATGACTTCATTTTCATGCCCTGAGTCAACTGGTTTGTCTGTAGTTTCTTTTTTTTAATTATACTTTCAGCTTTGAATTTCTATTTAATTAAGCAGACAAAAATACACAGCCATACAAGTTTTCTGAGTAAAAGATACTGGCAAATAGAAGAAAGAAAATGATCTAAATGAAGTTATAGAAGTGACGTTTTCAGGTTTTTTCAATTAATTTATATATATAAGAATAATATATTAGTACAAAAGACAAATAAATAAATACAATTAATGTAGAATTTTGGGCTGACACAATCATAGAGAAGACTATTACATTCAATGACACCCCCACAAGGAAGGTTAGACACAAAAACTTATATTGTAATGTTTTTATTGTTATATCCTGTAGCACTTTGAGATCTTTTTAAAATGAAACGTTATTTATAAATAAAATGTATTATAATTCTTTCTATTATGATTAAAAGTTAATTAAAAAAGAATTTCTTTGTTCACAGTGAGCTTTAGCCAAGCATGTTAATGGAAAGTTAAGTGGAAGGAAGAAATGTGGTAGAAGAAGGTGCACCGGCAACAGGGATAACTGCAACCACACAGTGGTGTTCAGCGTTCAATCTATTGTAATTTGTATATGTAAAGAAAACAAAACTGGCTCCAGCCAAGGGGCCCACAGTCTCCTAAATGTGGCCCTGTACTTTTTAGTCTATATGAAAAATCCCTTTCCTCACATATTGTATGGAATATAAACATTTTCAGAGAAAATGGCTGTTAGTTAACAAAAATAAACACTTGCAAAACATCACTCTATGTGTGATGAATTTTATAACACTTTTTGAATATAATCCCTGAAATAAATTAACTTTTTGCACCGTGGTCGTAATGTTATGCCTTATTGATATATATGTGCCAAATGTTTTTTTTAACAAATGTGGAAATATAGACCGGGGACAGTTGCAACAGGGTAAATACGTAAATAACGTAAGTAAAACAATATATAATAATAATCCTTTTATTAACATTGAAATATGTTGTATTTGTAACGTATTGCAACCATCCTCAAACGATGTTGCAACCTGGGGTCAGTGGCAACATCTGATTCTTTGCATTCAGATGCAAATTGTGAAAAATGTATCAGCTTTAAATGGTTTGGACAATTAACAGATAGGTGTTAGTTTATTGTATAAAAATTTGGTTTGTCTAATCCAAATCACCTCTGAGTAACAGAGTTAAAAGCAAAAAGTGTTGCCTCTGTCCCCGGTCTCCCATACTTGTAGTGATTCCTAATGAGGGCACAAATGCGTAAATGTTAAAATTGTAATAGTGAAGGGCTTGAGGCATTAGCACCCAAGCAGCAGAGCTAAGAGTGTTTAGGAAACGCGCCGATTACTTGAATCTGTCACCTGTCTTTCTGTAAACGTCCCACTGTCATGTGGCTTTGCGGTTAATATTGAAATTCTCCAAACAGGACCAAGTTCAAAAGAATTGAAAGAAACACGGGGATAAGAATCGGAGCGCGGTTTCGCTTTCGTTTCTGAGAAACAGCAGGGAGGAGCGTAATGGTGCCTTATAAAAACTCTCAACTATTTACCAGCATTCACACGCGCATACAGGCAGGCAGGCAGGCAGGCAGACGGTTGGATCCCAGCCGCAGGACGATAGATAGACCCAGAGTCTGAGTGCGGAGCTCTTACATGCAACTCCCTCGGTCCCCCGTCAGAGCCCTGCAGGATTATCTCCTTGTGATTAACCATCGCAACATTGACTCTGTTGGATTACAGACTGACGGATAGATATCACGCAGCTACTGTTAGGAACAAAACGGTAAGGCTTTTTTCCTTCGTTTTTTTAATTTAATTATGAATTTATGATATGCTGCTGCTTTAAATGAAGAAATATATATATCTAAAAATGTCTGTGCTATTTAAAAAGCTTCTGCATTTTTTGTGCAAGCGTATATTCTGAATGCATCGTTATTATACATAAATCCGATAAACAGATACGAAGAGCGAAAATCCAGAAGTTGAGTGGCACTGTAAACCATTTCAGGATCATAAAGTCCTACTGAAGGATCATCCGTGCAAAACATTCCTAATATACGCCAAATCTCCTCTTGTTAATCGTTATATTTTCCTGGAATCTTGCAACACTTTCCTTTTACTTGCCTAATGAATCCAGACAGGGGAAGATGAGACCTGCCCTGTAAGTTATTGTTTTATCTCAACCAACAGATCATAGAGCACCCCCCCCCCCCCCCCCCCCAAGCTGGGGTCATGTCAAACTGTTTTGTTTTTTTATCCTGAAAAAATAAAAATCAATACAGATGACATTCTGCCAAAATGTTCTAGTGCCATCCCAAATGTAGATGCTGTCCTAAATACAGATTTTACCATTTCATTCATAGATACATAAGCCCAGATGGGATATGTGTGTGTGTGGACTTAGACTTTTACAGTAAAATGGTAAAGTGGTAAATGGCCTGTACTTCATCAAGTCACCAGAGATCCCAAAGCGCTTTACACTATGATCAGACATTCACCCATTCATACACACATTCACACATTGACAGTGGTGAGCTACATTGTAGCCACAGCTGCCCTGTCAGTAAATTGGATGTGGGTTTAATTCCAGTCATATAAGAAACAGCACCGCCCTGTGGAAAGATGGCATGACAAAATAATGCACATGCAGTCTTGGATGTGTTTGGACAGTGATTCCCAGAGATAGGGTTGCGAATCAACAAGAGCAAAGCCTTGAGATCCTCTTTAGAAATGAAACTAAATTCAAAAATACTTAAGCTGATGCATAGTTATGCTATTAAGTGTTGAAGATACCAAAAACAACATTGTTTATTTTTTAGCTGGAAAGCTGAAATGTTTGGGACCCATCATGTTTGGTCCAGTCTGATCATTGTTTTGGACTTGGGGTTTAAGATGTTAGTTCAGGCTTTTTGAAATTTTTGAAAGTCCTGAAAACTAACATGTTTTTCTTGGTTTCCTTCAGGATGTCAGTGTGGTGGTTAGAGATGGGAGAGGTTTCGGGGCCTCTCTCCACTGTAGGATGGTAGCCGACAGCACAGTGGAAGGCCATGAGCGGACCGCCTTACCAAGCGCATCACCAGCACCATTATCATCAGCAGCAGCAGCAGCAACTCGTACGCAGTCGGAGCAGCTTCAGCGTCAGGCTGGTCCAAATCCAAGCCTGAAATCTGTATCAGCTCGCTCTGTGTACCTGACTCATTTCCCCACCTTCTCCTCCAAGGAGGACTGCAGCATCATCACCGACACAGCCACCAAGCTTGAGCGCAGCGGCTTCTACTGGGGCCCGCTGGGAGTGGAGGAGGCCCACCGCATGCTCCACAGCGCCCCGCTGGGCAGCTTCCTTGTCCGCGACAGCCGGCAGAAGGATGTCTTCTTCACCCTGTCCTACCACGACAAGAAAGGACCTGTCAGCGTGCGCATCGACTACAAGCGGCAAAGGTTCTCTCTAGCTGGCAACGAGCGCTCTTTTCCAACTCTTTTTGCCCTCTTGGAGCATTACATAAACTCGCCCAGGAAGAGCCTGACCATCCCGTACAGGAAATGGGAGCCCACGCTACAGGAGCTGTGCAGGAAGCAAATCCTGGAGGTGTGCGGAGGAACAAGCCGGATTCCGGAGCTGCCAGTCACACATGTGGTCCAAAATTTCCTGTTGGAGTTCCCTTACAAACTGTAAACAGTCAGCCATATAACATTTTGGCTGTAATGTTTTTGATTTCAAGATGGCAGCTTTTACCAAGTAACGGGACAGCAAACGTGTTATTAAAGCCCCTGCGTCAGGGATCTGAGGTAGAGACTGTGTTGCTGTGGTTACGAATAAAATCAACAAGCTCTTTTTGGATGAAAAAGTATGAAATACTCCCAAAGAACCACAAAAACCAATGTCAAGCACAGGGAGCCACCAGTTGGACATTAATCTTTTATGACGTTTCAATATCTACTACCTCTAGAGACTTGACACCCAGTTACACATGGACAGAGCATCCTTTGGTGATGAGGAAGTACGAGAAGTTGAAAAGTGCTGCATTAAAAGAAAACTACACATGCATAGGAGCTGGGACTGTTGTGCTGGAAACTCAAAAAGCTCAGAAATCCTGCCAAAGTACATTAAGGGAATGGACTTTGAACAATTTAGAGTCATGGTGGAAGGTGCGGTTGAAACCATCACATGCAGATTTGCAGCTGCAGCCCAGATTTGTAGCAGATTTAAATACTCTAATGTTAAAAGTTTACATCGCACCTGAATGTTCGCCAGCGCCAAAGGCTCAAACACCACTCAGTGTCTTAAAGAGAAATCTGACCTGAATGAAATCTTGTCACAAAGAGCTGGACACATATTAATTTGTACTGTACTGCATACAGAGGTGTCTCACCTCTTATTTAACTGTCTCTGCTAAGCAGATTTATTCTTCAGTTTATACAGTATTTTTTATACTTTTTTCTCTGTTTTAAATAAAATATATTTAAGAAGTTAACTTCTATGGTTTTTCTGTTCCTATATTTGTGTCTTGTAATGGAAGTTTTGTGGGGGGTCAGGTGGGAAGTGACAGATCACAAGACAGACAGAAAGTGTGGAAGGCAGTGTACAGTAGTGTCACCGCACTGACTCATCTCTGTAGGGCAAAGTGACAGGTGGGTGGGGTTACTTTGGTAGTAAAGTGTTACGCGTATATAAACACACTTACCAGAACCTGGGGATGAGATGACACATACCGATGTGTGTGGTAGTAAATCTATAAATGTGTGTGTGTGTATGTGAAAAGATTAAAATGTATTCAAGAGGAAGTGGAATATTTTTTAGGGTTATTGGTTAGACAGACTCTGATTTTTTGCTTTTAAAAAAAAAAATAAGGTCCAGAGGTAATTTTTTTCAACAAAAGTAATAATGGGATAGCACAGCAATGTACAAGGTTCAGAGGCTAGTGTGAACATGTGAGGTGGCACTTGGATGTCATATTTAAAAGATGGCTTGGTTTAATGTCTACAGTGACAAATGAGTCCATTCAAATGACTCAGGAGTGTGTTTGAACAGGAGATTGCTCAACGCTTTCAGCTTACCAATAGATTTAAACAGAGTCCAGCTTCAGACTCTGTTGAACAATGCACATTTTATTCAAAATAAATGTTGTTCAGCCAGTGCCACCCTTTAAGATACACCAGAAGCTTTTACTCCCTCTTGCTCAGCCCCATTGTGTTCATTGGCTCAAACAGAAAGCTTCCTGAAAGTTCTCAGGAAGTTGCACCTTGTTTAAACAGAAACATCACCACAGCCATTGTTTAATGTTGTCAGTGTTATGATGAATCAAGTCAGAGGAGTTCCAGAACAACGACAAAGCTTTCTTTCTTTCTTTTCTATGTGATCATCCAGTAGGTGTCAACCTTACGGTAAGGGGCATCTATTGGGGCAGCAAAATGGACAAATTTCCTGCAATGTCAACATCAAAGCAATCGAGTGATGCCAGTGACACTGAACTCTTCAGAGACATTTGGGTACTAGCTCATCTATATAACACTAGAGCACCACTTTTTTTTTTTTAGATGAATCTGTCTGCCAGCGCCAACACTCCTTTTCCAGTTACTAAAGTCTTTGCTGTCATGCCTAACCCACAACCTTAAATACAAACTACACTGACAAACTGCTAAATTACTGCTTAGTAGCCTAAGCTTAGTTATTAATTAAAAGAGACAATGGACAGGTTTTCCTTTGCGGCAAATGGAATTAACATCATAAATGACTCCAAGGATTTTGGACTGTGGGACCTTAGAATGGTCGAGGGTCTGCAGTTGGTTCTCAAACTGTGGTACAAGGACCACTGGTGGTACTTGAGTTTCATTTAGGTGGGAAATTTTGGAATCAACCATTTGCAAACACAAAACTAATATACCATTAAGTAGAACTAAAAAGCACACGCAATCTAAAAATATTTATATATATTTCAAAGTAAATAAGTTTATTTATAAAACGCCCACAAATCGCTGTACAACATAAAACACATTTAGTTACACTAAAACAAGCATATAAAAAAAGCACAATGGAATCGTGATATGAAAGCCTGGTGGAACAAAATAATTTTCACCTGGTTTAGAGTCTTTCTGAGCCAGCGAACCAAAGTTGCAGGGGCAAGCTGTTCCACAGTTTAGGAGCCACAGACTGAAAGGCCCGGCCCCCCTTAATATTACGAGGAGCAGCGAGGTGATTCTGGGCTTGGGATTGGAGGCATAATGTTTCGTTAAAAGCTGACACAAATAATCAGGAGCCTGGCCATTTATAGCCCTGTAGGTGAGAACCATAACTTTAAATTGGAATCTAAAATCCACTGGGAGCCGGTGTAGAAAGTATAAGACCAGGGTGAGATAAGAGTGTTTACTAGATCCAGTAGGTCTGGCTGCTGGGTTCTGAATAGTTTTTGCAGAAGTGAATTTGATGATTTGTCCAGACTGGTAAAAAGAGCATTACAGTAATATAAGCAAGATGACACAAATACATGAATAATGTTCTCTAGATCTGCTCAAGCAATTTTAGAAACTGTATTTTAGAAATGTTTCTTAAAGGAAAGAAACAGGAACAAGAAATAGATCTAATGTGTAAGTCAAAGCTTAGTCAGGAGTCACATGTAACTCCTAGGCTATTTTCACATTGGATTTGGTTGCTGGGCAAAAAGAGGCAACTGTCTGATTAATTTTTAGAATGCAATTGACTAGAAGCTATTGTTAAGGTCTCTGTCGTAGTATTTAAAAGTTAAATATACAATGGTTATTAATGAGAATACAAATTTTCGTTCTCTTCCTTTTGTATCTTTAAAAAAAACTCAAAAAGATTGGTCCTTATATATTGCTGTTTTGCTGTCAGATCTATCAGTATAGTTGTTTGGAAACCTTAGTATTCACTGAGTTGGCACATGTTAAATAAAATTTGAGAACCACTGTGCAATTGAATTGATCCGTACATGTATGGCTGAACAGCAGGATGCTGTAGCTGTTCTAGGACATGCTAGAGCTATCAGCTCTGTGGATGAGAGCATAAGCTAACAGTTTTCTATCTTGGTCAAAGTGACTGCTCATAAATTAAGTGTATAGTCATTACAAAACCTTCTTTTAACTGAGGTATAACCTAATATTTGATAAAATTTAAACACAGTTTGGGTTCACTTTCTTTGAATATTGTCCTCTGTCCATTAAACTGTCAACTTTCAAGTTATTTTAAGGACTGGGGACAGTATCGTCATTGGCTTTAAATCATTCATTGCAGCAAGTTTTTGCATTAAAAAAAAACGTTGATAATGTCGCCCGGTAGCTTGAGCAAAGTCTTTATTTGAAATGTTACAACACTAATGGCTCTAGTATATCAGCAGCTTTGTTTTTTGTCAATGGGAGTGTGATTTGGGCTCCTATCCAAACTAGTTTGACTACATGAATGTGAACGGCAGTTAACGTTACCAAGTCAAAAGGTGAGCCAGGGCTGGGCTAAAGAGTGCTCATCCCTGTTTACTACAATTTGTCCAGTTATCAAGACTAGGTATACAATTATAATTACATAGCTTCTGCCAACTTCTAAAAAGTCCTAATTTTGTCCAATTCAGAATACCATAAAAGTAACTACAGCAGGACAGTGTATAGATGTATTCTGATTTCTTACTGTTTGCTTCTCAGTTATGAGCAGCAGGGTATTAATGGTGAAAAGCTACTGTGTGCTGCAAAATGTGGCTTTCAGTCATTTAAACATTGTCCTTCCATTCTTCGGTCTTAATATCTGTTCTCAATGCCATTTTTGGTTAACAGTTTTGTTCTAATAGATAAAAACAAAGTTTTGGGTATTATGACTGACTAAAGATTCAAGACTGAATTGTTGATTGCGGGACTGTTGTTCCTAATGGGAATCATGACCCCGTCCAAGAGAAGGAAAAAAAAAACCTCATTGTTAACATCTGTGGTTACAGCTAGAATGAGACTAGGAAGTTAAAAGAAGACTTTTACTAAATTTCCAGGGAATTTTCAGACAGAAAGTTCACCGCAGCATAACTTTCACATTATGTCATCTTAGACACCTCCTGGTAAATACCTGACACAACAGAAAGACACAACGTCACCTCACATACTTGACAATTTTACTTGTGACCTTCAGGGTCTGTAAGAAAATGCAGCTACCTTTAGAGTCTACTAGATTTTGGAGCATTGAAAGGAAAATGCAGAGAAACCAAGCCATATGGTAGACAGTAGGTGTATCTGGTCTCCAATGGACAGCTTTGAAAAGGTAAAATCAACTTTTCATTATTAATTTGGTTAAAGTGACACAGACATTGGTTTGTACGACGTTTATCTTTTCACATCCATGACATTTGTGAGAGTGTATGTGTCACACTGTGTGATGTAAACGTTGTATCTAATCTTTAGCTGTAACCTTGCCAGACTTTCAGTCATACCAAACCAGACCTCCAACGCTGAAACCAAATCTGAACCTAAGGCCTTTGTGATCTTATGGGGATTTTTACAAACTCTTTTGGTTCCAGACAAATGTAGCCAAACACACTCAGGTGAGTCATACCGAATATAATAGTCAGTTTGTTTCAAGTAAAGCCAGACTAGTTAGAGGATATAATCATCTCAGATTAGGGAAGGCAACCACCAGAAGTGGGACTACACAGCACATAAGACGAGTCAGTAATCAATATGACTGTAATATCCTAAATCTGATCGATATCACTTTTTTCGTTTACATCAAATAACATTTTCAAGCACAAATTTATATTTAGGTGTGAGTTCCTCTTGTAGGCCTGGCGACTGAATCATGTGTTTGTATCTGTTTCACTCAGCTCCTCAGTTTTCAGGACATTCCCAACTTTTTTGAGAAGTGAAAGGTGAAGTGAGGTGTTCTATGACTTTGTGTTATCAGCTGATTTATGAGGAATCCTACTTTCTGTTCTTTAACCTACAGAGACCATTAAAAAAATAAAAACTAAATAAGAAAACAACTGGTCTCAGAAAACATGAAGAGAAAGCGGGCATTGTGAGGTGGGACAGCAAGATGTTCTTTGACATCTGAAATGGGTCAGACAAGTCAAGACCTTCTTGACTTATTTTGTAATAGTCATCTAGAGGTCATCAGCCCTGGTAATCCATCTCGCAGCAAACCTGTTTTTCTTTTGTACAGACAAATGATTTAGAAATTCCCAAAAGACTCCTTAGTCTTGCTCTTCCCATATTTCCCACACTTCTTTTCAGTGCAATATCCGACAATTTCCAGAGTGATAACAGATTTATAGGAAACAGTGACTGAGCAGAAGAGGCACTGTTCTGACAATGACTTGACAAGGTAATTTCTGCCCCCCTAAAGTCTTGTTAAACTATAGATTAATCTACACTTTCATTTAGACCAAGAAGTTCTAGTATTACTCTGGTTAATTCCTAAAATAAATATATGAAAAAAGAAAGTTCAGCTTTTTCTAAAGCTAAGCTGGTTCTTGCAAATAGCAACAAGCTTTTTGCTCTAAGAATTTCCTGTACTTTCACCTTAGAAGGATGCAACAAAACCAAAACTGTTTTTTAAAGACCCAGTTTGACATGATGGGAAATCCATTTGAAAACAATGATACAAAAAGAGCAATACAATTCTTCTGTTAGCATTGAGGCTGACAGCAGGTGGAAACAGGAAGCATGACCAACTGCCTACTAATGCTTCAAGGATTAATAAGCACATTTCAATGCCTACAGCAGCCTTACAGACTGATATTGTTTTAAAACAGTTTATATTCTTGATTTTGCCTTTAATTAACACTATATTAACATTATGTTCCCATACTGCCTTTGAAGATCAATAGCCAGTTTAGCTAACATTTTAGCGAGCAAAATTAGCTTTGTTATTGTCTATGAAGTTAAAAGGACTTGTTGTGGACAGTTTAGTTTTAATTTGGTCAAATGTTAAATCAGGTCTTAGTTGTTTCATACTTTAGTTTCATACCAGCTTCTTCTGGACGTTTTGTTCTGACCATGTGGGAAGTTTTACCCGTCCGACGGATGTTTCCAAAGATATATTCTGCTCAGTCTTCTGTAAGGAAATGTGATACGACTCCAATAAATGTTATCAGTAGGTCATGCTGTTGTTTGGGTTTGATGACAGATCATAATTTCCCACATTTCATGGGAGTCCACGGATCCATAGGAGGATTAAAAACCATAATCAATGGAAATAGAAAGGGAGATAAAGCATTTAGAAAAAAAGGTTATTTGTAAAATGTAGTTGCGATTTCAACATTTATACGATATTGTCCATGTCACCAAAAATATTACGTGGAAGCAGAAGAGGAATCTGCCAACTGAATAACTGTGTTAATGTGTGAGAACTGGGTGAAGCCCAGAATAAATGGTTTATTTTGCCACTCCTTACACCTAAAGCCAAGCAATCAGCTTGTTATGGGTACAGATTTTAAAAATTGATGATTTCAAAACTGCAAAAATGTTCAATCATATTGTTCTCATGATTTAAAATCATTTTAATGAGATCTCAGAGACAGTGCCAGAGTGACCAGTGGTTTATCCCGACTAAAAGGAGCACAGAGAATCTCATAGGTTATTAAATCCGAAATGTATGTCATGGCTGAAAGGTAAACAGTAATTTTTACTCCATACACTTATAGGCCAATTTTACTGTTTGGACATATTTTCAGTCCATAAAATGAATATACTCTGAGAATCTCATACAACAGCTCAACAGTCAACAGCTCATATTCTGAGCTGCAACATGTGAAGACACAATGACGTAAATACGAAGACTTTAAAACCCCAACAGTGCAGAAAAAAAGTCAGATCTGTCAGTGATCTCTACAGCAAAAAAAAAAAAACAAAAAAAAACTTAATTCATGCTGTGACTGTGGTTCAGTACACAGAAGACACACACATTATCGCTTCAGTACCAGGAACCTGTTCATGTTTAAGCACACACAACCAGACTTCCCTGAAGAGAGGAACCGCGATAAAAACTAACAAGTACAGACCACAAGATGACTGAGGGCCCCAGCAACAGCCACTGAGAAACAGAGGTCACGTCATGATCTTAGCCTCAAACGGGGTATCCATCTCACACAGGAAGAAAAATACTGTGTTTATACTCTGTTGCTATAGAGCAGTGAAATGAAATGAAAGCAGGTGGTAGTTTAACAGGCCTTTGGTTTAGAACTATATGGCTCTTCAAAGTCCAAAAACAAGTTAAGGTTGTACATTTAGAGACCAACTATAATAAAAGAAAAGACATTTTAAAGCTATTTATAATAAAAATAATGTACAGTTTAACTGAAACATGGGTTTAGATTCTCTGCAGTCAGTAGTAAATAATATAAATAATTAGAAGACGGTAGCACAACTGATGTTAAGTAGAATAATTTATTGCAGTTCTTTATTCCTCTGTTTTCATTAACAATACTTACAAGTTTAAAAGCACAGAGCATTTACAGAGCATACAAACATATCACATACACTCACACACTACAATCAGATAACAATGGAGGCTCCTATTGGCATGTTCTTGTAGTTTCCAGTGGTTTAGGCCCTAAACCAACCCATTCGACTACACAAACTGGGTCGTGCCACTTCGGCATGCCAGGGATCCCCATCCTCATTCTTCTGCTATTTACAGTAACAAGATGAAAAGAACAGGACACAGACCCATAAAAGAGAGTATTGCTCTGGATTTAGACAAAAAAATTAAGCATGAAAAAAAACTTTAAGACATAAATTGTGTTCGGATGGCACAGAAGATTAAAATTTGAGCTGAAGAAAACATTGGATTGAACAGAAGTAAAACAGAAGTTTAAACAAAGAGTGCTTTGTTCCTAAGATATGGAAACTCAAGTTGAGAACAAATGTTAATCAAACACTCCCATGTGGAGAGAAAAGTGAAACCGTACATTCATCTCTCCTTTTATTGGTTAGCTTTAGGGTTATTGCAGTAGTAAAGATTCATTCATCTGATTAAAGCGGGAAGCCAAGAAGCAGTTTGACCTTAGCATATGGGTTCTGAGGAACAAAAAATGTGTTTTCCTTCTTTAGTTTCTCGTCCAAAATAGTCAGGCTTTACCCAAACCCATCACCCAGAGAAGAAAATAACTGCTTTACCAGAAATCTTTTCAGCAAAGGGGTTCTTACACTTAGAAAAAAGTTTTAGGGACGTTAAACAGCATTCCTCAATTTAAATCCTATTCCAAATATTTGAAGAACAAAACAATTAAAACTAAACCATGTTTTCTTTTTATCACAGACTTCGCTTTTTATCTGCATAATTAGACAGAAATAATAAATTAATAAATAACTGTGTGAACTGAAATACTTTTTGTTTAACTATTTACTTCTAGCATGCCTTTGCTTCACTGCACTCATTCACAACACTGTTAGTGACGGTCACACTTAAAAATGAATGGAGTGAAAGCTGGACTATGTTAACATCAGTTAGTCTGAGTAAAAGTTGCTTCTGCTAATTACCTTCCATGACACCACTTTCAACAGATAAGAAAAACCCTAGCTAACCCAGTTTAGGGTTGGCAGAAACAGGTCTGACATGCAGCTTCGAAAAGGCAAGTGTGTATAGTGTGTGTTTTGCACAGTAGTGAACACTGCTGCCCAAAATGTTTGGTGACTATTTATGTGAACTGAAATATCTCATAGAAAAGTGGGAAAACTGCTCACATCATTAGCATGTGGTGTATAAATGATGAAGTATCAGAATGAATAAAAATGTTTGCTGGTTGCGCACCTCGACACGCGCTTGATAAAACTGTAGCTGTCACACTCGAATGCTCAGAAAACAATGTGCTTGAGCGTTCCTGGGCTTTGACCAGTGTATTTGTTCTCTGAGGAAAACCTGTCTTTTTTCCTGTGCAGACACAAATGAGGAGAATCCTCCTGATGCATCCTGGGAGTATTTACATCACACCCGAAGATCCCCATGGATGGTGACATGAAAATATACTGCAGCCAGTATTGGGCAGTCAGCCCACCATACTGTACAGCATTCTGTGTGTGTGAATGTATGGAGGCTGTTTAATCCAGTTCTGGGGACTCTGCCGATTCTTTGTGTATCTCTGCATCCACAGTCTTCTCCACAGACTCTGTTGCTGCTGTGTTCACCATCTCAACTTCAAAAGATGTATCCTCACCTTGCTGGTCTGCTCCCTCAGGACCTTCATCAGTGGGTGTGATCAAGTCAGTTGTTTCAGTAGTTTCATCTTTAACTGTAGCATCTGTCTCCGT
Organism: Crenichthys baileyi; assembly: GCA_036173005.1. Classification (NCBI taxonomy): domain Eukaryota; kingdom Metazoa; phylum Chordata; class Actinopteri; order Cyprinodontiformes; family Goodeidae; genus Crenichthys; species Crenichthys baileyi. The sequence goes on from JAHHUM010002634.1 coordinate 450,614, forward strand.
CTCATCCATCAGTGACCCATCCTCTTCTTGCAGCTCCTCTTCTCTTTCCCGATAAGCCTCTTTCTCTTCCTCTATTATGGAGGCATCTGGTCTCGGTAGGGAGTGGGTTGCAGCACATGGATGCAGGTGCGGTGAGTCGGCGGGGGGCAGCAGTGTGAGCGACTCCACACTTAGGGTGTCTGCATTGCTGTCTGTAAGCAGGGAGATGGTGGGCTGGGAAGCCGGAGTGAGGCTTGGTGCCAGGGCTGGAACAGGGACTGGGTGAGATGGAGTAGAAGGAGCTTCTCCGCCTCCTCCTTCACCTTCACAGCCAGAAGACGAGGATGGGGTGTGCTCCAAATATGCACCATCATCTAGAGAACGGCAAACGATAGAGACAGCTGAGAGACAAAAAAAAAGTCTCAGCCACTAAACACACACATCCAGCATGGGAATTGTGGGTAGTGATATTTAACATGCTATATTGCATCTAAACTGTCCTTATCGACTGCTATACTACACATATATTGTTATGACTATTGCAATTCAATATCTTGTACAGGTCTAGTGCTAAGCATTTCAAGAAGGTTGAACTATTTCAACATTATAATTTAGTGAACTTAGTTGAAACTTGTGCACAGCTCATATTTTCTCTTTACTTTAACAGTCATAGATTTTTAATTGGTTTATAGCTGTCTGCAGAAAAAGAGGGCGTAAAGCCTGTGAACGTAAAATTATTTTAGGGTTTAAAGCAGTTTCTGTTCTGAGGCAAAAAAACAAAAACAAGAAAAAACACATCCTCCCTGACTGGTATCAGATTTTAAGTTTAGGTGAGAGGCGTTGCTGAGTGACTTTTTGGTCAAAGTTCCTTTAAGACACCAAATTCAGCTATTTTCTCCGCTCCTATTGCCTCAAAAGCTGCAATAGTAAAACTCCTTATAATTGGTTTGTTACACCTTTCCATGAACTTCCTGTAAGTTAAAATTTTATCCTGCATTCAGTTGATGAACATCAATAAATATTCCTGCAGGGGGTGGAGTGATTTGTTTGAATAATATGACCCTGTCTTGGCCACTACAATGAAAGTGCTCACAAAATACAAACAAACAAAAACCCAACCAGCCAGGGTAAATGAAAGCTCTGGGAAACTTCATTTCAGGGGATAAACCATCTGAGCCTCTAGATTAAAGTGGGAGTTTTGTTACAGATACCCACAGAGGAGCTGAAAATAGGAGTAGTAATAAGCAGGACTGGAAACATTTTTATCCAGGTGGAGAAGAAACCCCTCCAGATAGATCCATTTTATGCTGATTACTAAATAACCCTACATACTGTGTTTGCAGCTAGGAGTAGTACTGACTACGATATTCATGTGGACTTAGGGTTATTTTTTTCAAAAACCCAAAAAACCCCAAAAATTTACATTTATTTCCCCTGGGACTTTTATGTGACAGACCAACATGGAGTAGTAGTGTTAAGAATATATGGTTTCTTAAAATTTTTTTACAACTACAAATTTGAAAAGTGTGCCCCATGTTTCTGTAAAATTCTACACCAAACCCACCCATACTCCCCAACCCACTGCTGAGTTAATACTGGGTAGAACTACCAAGTGTCAAAAGCATTTTTTCTTGTCACATATTCTCAACATCTTTCTGGACTTTGACTGGGCCACTCAAACACATGAATATGCTTGGATCTAAACCATTCCATTGTGACTCTGCCTGCATGTTCCAAGTTGTTTCCTGCTGGAAGGTGACCCTCCACTCCCATCTCAAGTCTTTCACACAGTCCAACAGATTTTCTTCCAGGATTGTCATCTAATTTCGCCCCATCCATGTTCCCATCAACTCTGACCAGATTCCCTCTCCCTAGAAAATGATGCCGCCACCACCGTGTCCAGGGTGATGTGCTGTTTTTAGTCACGACGAATTTTCAGATTTTTATTTGTAAAGCATTCTTCAAACCATGAATAAGTTTCCTACTTTGTGTTGGTATGTCACATAAAATCCCAAACAAATACTTCAATCTTTGGGGTTGTAACATACCAAAATATAAAAATGTTCAAGGGGCATGAATTATCTATAGTCTGATCTACTCTGTCTGTTACTGGTGCAGATACTCTACAGTAACTGCACAGAGTTGCAATATCTCTGGTGCAATATACAACAACACTTAGTCCCAACACATTCTTTGAATTTTATATTTAGCTGTTCCGATGATAAATCTAAAACTTGGAATAAAACAATGAATTCTCCTCTTCATGTAAGAATTTAATAAAAATTAACCACATGACTACTGACAGAAAAGTCAAATGACTGACTTAAAAATTTGGCCCTTGTTCTGAGAATCTCTGATTCGACGACACAGGCATCCCGTTTCTAAGCACACACAGTTAATCCCTGCAGCCTCTGTGTGTTCTGAGGGAGCGAGCCACAGAGGTTGATATATTATGTGGGAAAGTCCTTGTGTGAACCAAATTAAACATGCAAAGAAATCTAATAAACACTAATCAGGTGATCCACCACCAAAATACATGGCGCAGAAGTCCAGAGATGGGAGTCTGGTGACATGGGACTCATGATTGGATGGTATTTGAAGATGACCCATGAATGTCTGAAAACGCTGCTCTGTGGTTTAAAGTTGGAGCAATTTAACAGCTGAGGAAGACTTTGCTTTATATATTATTGGTTCATCCATCCCCTGTTTTTATACCTGCCTTGTTGTCTGTGATGTAAACCGAGCTTACAAAAAGCAGCATTGGGCATGTGTGTGTACATTCTCACATACACCACATATAGGCATCTATATGACACTGTAACAAATGTTTTCACAATGTCACACCACTAAGAACTACTGTGGCTTTAGTGGGTTGCATATATAGTCACCATAGAAACACCACTGACATGACAGGAGTCCAGAATGTATATCTGTGTAGTGAAGGAACTACTCTTCGCAAGCAGGTCGCTTCACTTACATCTGCACAATGTTGACTGCAGAATTTGTTTTCCTAAAATGACTGACTCACTTTATAGATCAAAATCTGCATACTTTAATGTTTGTCTACGTGTGTGTGTGTGTTACCTGAGGGGCTCTGAACCGATGTAGTGCTTGCAGTAACGGAGTCACATCTCCCGGTGCTCCCACTCCCACTGGAGGGAGGCGATGGGGAGGAGAGTGGTGAGGGACTGTGCTGGGGCACACAGTGGGCCACTGCAAAACCTGCAGGTGGTGCCACATATAAACGGACGTATTTACATCACGTGTTACTTGTCCAGACTTCTTAAGTTAGTTGTCTAGATCCAATGTGAGATATTTCAGTTGAGATTTACACCGCAATTTGTTCAGTGAGTAGGAGGAAGTACATAGAAATGTTCTCTGATAGAAGTAGACTGGAGACCTAACAAACCAGCATCACACGGAGAGATTTCAAAGCTCTCTATGGTGAGCCTGGAGTAATTGAAATTTACAACATTCGTGAACAAAATCCTTGAGACATAAACTGCAATTTGAAACACATTGTGGTAGTATTCACATGGACTACTATTTGTGCTCCAATTCTGACCAGCATTGTCTGTCTGATGCACATGGGCATCTGATGTCTGATACAAATGGATAGCTTCAGCTATCCCATTTTTCCCTAATAACTTTCACCAGAAGCAATTATATTTTACCCAGTTATTGGACAAGCCTCACTTTTCTCACATAATCAGTGAGGGTTTTTCCTCATGAGGGTGTAAGAGGACTTCAGTAATATAGCTGTCTACATTCCAAAGAGACCATCTGTCACATCACTCATGTTCTGTAAAGCTATCTACAATTAGTTCTCCCACAACATGTCAATGGCCCTTAAAAAGTTACTTCAACATGAAAAGTTAAATTACTTGAGCAGCATCTGCAGTAAAGCACCCTTCATTAAGGCCAGACACATAATGCTGCTACAGTTAACCATCTGTAAAAGAAAGCATTTTCTAGCCTGATAGACACTGATAACACCTACAATAATCTAACTGGCCTCACCGTCTAATCCATTATAAGGCTGCACAATAATGCTAAAGTTAAGAGTGTATGAAGCACAGATGAGAAAGAAGGGAAAGAAAAAATAGGCATATATTGCAACTAATATTGCAAGATTTACCAATATTATCGCTATCAGATATCGAGCAGCCCTAATCCCTTATAAAGTTATGTGTCCTGGCTGTGGCAGCATCTATGTTGTGTCGTCCTTCAGTTTGGCGTTGTTCCAGATTCCAACTGTTTCATAACCCTTGTGTAAAAGCTGTTTCCAACAGAGCTCATTCATGTTTTCTGCACAGAAAACATGAATGTACAAAATGTAGCAAAGATGATGACTATATCTTTATTCTGTGTTGCCAATAAACAGCCACACATCTATTTGGTACAATTTAGTTAAAATGGTCTTTGTGTGTCAGAACAATGCCTTATCTGTCTAGAGCCATAAATAGCGACAGGCTACAAGACAATGCTGTTATACATTCCAAGTCATCATCCCTAAATAGATGTGCTATTCTGTTTAGTGGTCATGACTGAAAAGGCTCTTTTTGTTTTCTGGCTCTAAAATATCATGACGTATATACATTATTTCACCAGCCATTTGTTGGAGGCATTTCTTCTGTTTTCTACAATCTTCAGTTTATGGAATTAGACTAGCTGCCTTCACAGTGTGAAAATATCCCAGTAAACTGGGTTTGACTGCTTTTAATAAAACAAATTGAACATTCAACGCATTGAAGAACAACAGCAGATATTTCTCAAAATGTATACGTTTACAGGCTCTGGCAAAAACTATAATCCTCAAACTTTTCAACATTTTGTCACATAATCCCAAACTCCAGGATTCCATTTACTATTAGATGACCTATTAAGGCAACTGGTTGCAATGGATTTTATTTAGGAGGATCAGACTAAGGGGAGCTTAATACAGATGCATGCCTCCCTTTTTCATTTGTAATTACATAAAACATTGAGAACCTTGTTTCCACTCCAAAGTTAGGTACTACTCTGTGTTTGTCTGTCACATAAAATCCCAGTGAAACAGCCTGAAGATGGGGTTGTAATGTGGAAAAGTTCAAGGGGTGGGAATACTTTTACAAGGCACCGTATGAGATGAAGGCAAGGACAGGGGACTTTCCAGCTGTAACTGGTAGAGTGGTGTTTCTGCACAAAACCTGTAATCTATGCCTGCAGGGTGGGACATTATTACTCTTCTTTGATGCTGAAGATTAAATCACAAACTGATTATCACTAATTTGAAGTTCAGAGCAAGTCAGAAATAAACATTTAGAAAACAATCTTTCACACTCTAAGCACAATACCCAAACATGAACATATTCATGCTGTGCGTCACCTGGCACTTTGTCGACAGAAGCGAATACTGATCTGTTTGCAGTGGGATCATTGGGCGCTCGCCTTGACTGTTCGTAGAATCGGAAAGGCAGGCCGCTGGGTGAGGCGGTGGCAGTCTGACCAAAACCCAGCACCTCAGTAGCACTGGGCTGCACCGGCAGGTCCAACAGAGCTGAATGCACAGAAGTGGAGCAAAGACAGAATAGTATAAAAATATGGGACTATGTCACACTAAAGAAATGAAATCTACACTAAGTGGGAAAAATGCGACTTGTTTTCACTTTTCATCAGAATGAAAGCAGTGAACAACTTTTTTTTATGCGACTGTTGGAAAAAGAAAATCCAAAACTGTTGCTTAGATTTGTGGTTATTCTTGAAGGCATCACATCCTCTTCAATTTGCTGAACTAGGCTAGATTTTATATTTGTTTTGTTGGCTCTGAGTGTATTTCTGAAGAATTTGACCATAGTAAGGGGAAGTACAAATGACTTCTGGGTAAAATCATTTGTGTTTACAGTACAAATGGACTACTTATGATATTAGCAAGCAAGGAAACTTGAGCCAGTAAAAGCAAGTTACAAAAAAAGGGGTAAGAATTTTAAAGCACTTCAGAGATTGAAAAAAGACATTTTATTTAGTTCCTTTATAAAAAAAAACAAAAAAAACCCCAACAACAACTTTGTACTTATTAAATATTTGATAATCATCTTGAAAGTTGGAAGTTCCAACAAAACAAGAGTGTGAAGAACGATAATCGACCAAAAATGAATTGCCTTTTTGCAAGCAGTCAAAATGAATAAAAAAAAAAATATGTCTCACCTTAATACAATGTCTCATGAAGAAACCCATATATAACACTTTGCTGGAGCTGCATATATTATAACCCAGGGATAGAACTAAAACTCAAACAAATCTCTCTCAAAATGTACAACTCCTGGACAAAACCAAAACATGTGTGGAAAGTCAACATTTAAACCCTCGAGTTCTTCCAACATGGTTGGGGTACAGAGAAGAATCTATTCCTGATTTTAGACGCAATGAAAAAAATCTCGTTTTCTCCAAACACGGGAGGATGTTCTAGACCATCGTGTCCTCTTAACATGCAGCTCATCATTCTACCCAATTTTTTCACCCATTTCTGCATCCCAACTAGATTTATCCTAGTAGAATATTTCTATATTTCTATTGAAATATTCTACTAATATTTAAAGTGATCTAGCTTAGACTAATGTTTCAGCTGTTGGAAACTCAACATGTCCACCCTTTAGTATTGTACATAATGCTGTTAATCCATTTTGGATCAAGTAATCAGTGTTTTTCATTTTCTACTTTGTACTTTAATACGTTTTCTTCATATGTTAAATCCAGTAATGGTGTCTACGTTTTCAACCAAATCCTGTATTTACCCTCTGCCTGAGATGATGCTTTGAATTTCCCTTGCATACATGTGTGTATGTGCAAGTCCATTTTTGATTTGATAATCATTCGTGCACCAGTAAACTACTAATCAGCAAAAATATTCCATAAAGTTCAGCAGCGCCATACCTGCAGTCTGTAATGTCTCAGATTTGATCTTTTGTCTTTTGCCATTCCATATAAACCTTAAAATGATTTGGTCCCATGATCTACATTTTTTGTCTTTGAATTTGTGGTAGTAAAGGCATTTTAACTGTGTCTATTTGTGTACTAAAGTCTAGTGTAAGCGCTGGCCCATCTATAAATGCAAAGAAACATTTGTACTTATAGTTGAAATGAGACATTTTCATCCACTGAATAAAAGAGACAGTTTTCCTACTGTCTGACAATAAATGACATTTAACGTTTTCACATTTCTGGCTGATATCCTGAGATGTCTCCATACAAGGTTCATGAAAAGACTTAAAGTACACTAGTCCCTCCTGCAAGACACCTATACAAGATGATAGCTGCCACCCCGTACGGCACAGCCTGGATGGTGCTCTAGGGCTTGCAAGCGTTCCCATTCGTCCTCCAAATGTAATGATGGTCTTGAGTTTCATCACATCACAGGGCTTGTCTCTACAAATTAAGGTCTTCGTGTCTACTTGCATTTGCAAACTGTAATGTGGCTTTTTATGCTGTTCCTGGAGTAATGGCTACTTGCTTTATGAGTAGTCCTTCAGTCCGTATTGGTACAGGACGTTTCACTGTGGACAATGACAGTCTCTTACCTACTTCAGCCAGCATCTTTACAAGATGTTTGTGTTCTAGGGTCGAGAAGTATACATGCACCAAATCACATTCCTCTCTGGGACACAGAACCTTCTTCTTCCTGATTGTGTGATGACTGGGCATCCCCATGGTGTTTATACTGGCACATAAGTAAACAGATACAAGTGGTACCTTCAGGCATCTGGAAGCTGTACCCAAGGATGAATCAAACTTGTGGAGGTCCACAGTTCTCTTCCTGATATTTTGCATGATTGATCTTGATTTTTTTTAATGATGTCACAACAAAACAGTGTGTTTGAGATGTTATCTTAAAATACATCCACAGGTGTAGTTGTACATTTTTTGTAAACCTATCTGAAGCATTCAAGGCATGAGATTTTCATCTGGGCTTTTTCAAAGTTTTAAAAAGGTCTAAAACTTTAATTCTTGAACAAAAAAAAAAAATCAGGCATCTAGCAAATGGAAATAATTGTGTTATTCCTAACAGATGTAAAACAGGAATACAGAGAAAAACAATAGGCTTAGTCCCCTCCCCCTCACCTGCAATCCTTTGCATCTTCATGCGTCGAGCCTGAATGCGACCTTTGGCTAGCCTCTGCTTGGCAATGATACAGCGGATGTGATCGGCAAAGATGAAGTTGGCCTGCAGGATTGGCAGGGGCTTGGCGTGAGGGTTGGAGCTTGGTTTATGAATAACAATATTCAGAGCTCTGCTGTCATCCTCAACACCAGACACCTGCATGTCCTTTAAAAGAAGGAGGAAGATGGACAGCGAATAGGGTTAAAATTCAAACTGCAGGACAGAGATGTGAAAAAACATGTTGAGACTGGAAAAAAAGGGGGATTAAAATAGATCAGATTCCCTTTAGTATCAGCTGAGATAAGAAGCATACCTAACATTCACTTACTGCAAAATGGGTAATTAACTAAAGTAACTAAAGGCTACCCAAAGTGATTGGAGTACAAAAATGCATAAAACTTTTGTCATGAGTTTCAGGGCGCATTAACACGGCTGCTCTGGTCAGTGGAATGGGTTCAAGGATTGGTAAAAAAGAAAAACGTCAGTCGGCTCGGTTTGTTTTCACACAGAGATTTTTTAGACCGGACCAAACAAAGTCATGCAGCTGCAACGGATTCATTCAGGGGAACGTTACGTTAAATCCTCTCTTCCTGCTGTTGGTACACCGGCCCGGCATGCATTCATACTGCAAGCAAACTGCTCCAGGGTCTGAATGAACTGTGCCGAAAACCAGCAGTAGTAACCATGGTTACGGTTCTCTGGTCCGGAATGGGTTCACACCGGCGTGATCTGCTACTGAATTCAGACTCTGGCGCTGGAAAGCTTCGGTGTCAAAGCATTGTTATTTTTTAGCTTGATTAAATGTGCAATAAACCCCATTCTTAATACACCAACTCCAGAAAAATATGCATCATTCTTCAAGCTGGTTTCTTCATGTGTGAGAGGTGAAACTATGAATGATTTGAGATTTGTGAGATTGTCTGTGATTGTAGTTTTCTTCTTCCAAGTGGTGTCATTTAAAATATTTAATTCACTTCAGAGGGGTTTGAACACAGATGCAAAAAAAAATTGGCAAGTAAAAAACACTTTTCTCCTACCTGCAGAAGGCCGGCAAACTTGACTACTCCCCAACCAAGACGTTTGGTTTCTGGTTCAACCAGACTCATCTGGTACACATCTACAGCGAGGAACCTCTGGGCTTGGCTGCCATCTTTGCTGACCACCATACACGCTATCAAGTCGCTGTTATCTGAAAAAGACAGCAAAGTACTGTCTAACAGATTCTCAAATGCCCTGAGATGGTTGAAAGACAAAGATAAGCAACACATTTTTGTGGTTGATGCAAATATTTCTATGTTTCAAGCTTGATTTAGAATTTGTTGAATTAAGACAAGTCATAATGTTGTGTTATGATTATCTAGCACTGTATTCTGAGTAAAAAAAACACCTATCCTGTTATTTTACAAATTAGCAATTATCCAGCATGCAACACATATGTAACATGTTAACCTAACCTGTTATAAAGTTTTGATCACATGTTCACAGGTAAACAAAACAAATTCATAGAAATGTATGTAAAAAAATTGGAAAATAAGGGTCTTGTGTGTCATTATAAAATATATATATAAAAAAAAAAAAAAACTGAACTGAAAAGAGCTGAGCAGAATATAAATTAAGGAACAATATCACCACATTCCAGCTACAACATTAATCTTTTCAAGTTCCCCTTTAAAACCAATTAAACAAAAGAATTTCCAGTTAGCTTAGAATAACTTCTCAACACTTAAGTGGTATTTTGAGGAAGAAATACACACAGAGCATCTCTGATGTTAAAAACAAACTTTAAAAGAAGTACTTCAGGTTAATGTTCCTTGGAAAACCTTTGGGAAAACCAGGGATGGCTTATGAAGCAGTTTAAGAGGCAAAAAGTAACCTTTTCAAAACTTGGACTATTTTTCTTTTTGTAATGTGACTTGATGTTTTGGTAATTTGTGTACACAGAACCTAAGGCAGAAGCGTATTGGGCCAAAACAGCCAGACAGCTTGATGCACTTCAAAGGAAGGAGGAGATGCTTTCATCCCACATGCTGAGGAGCAACAAGAACTGATAAGCCCACATGTGAGCATTTTCTACTGCAGTGCACCACATAACCAGTAGAACTGCAGATGGTCTGATCTGACAGCACTGCTTTGGCTTGACATATCGCCCACTCTGACTTTCTCCAGATGTAAACCAGTACAACTAGACGTACAGCTCCTTAATTAAATTCTATTTCTCTTAAATACCCCCTTTCTTCTCGTCTTCCTACCTTTTTAGTCGCTTGACTTCTTTTCCCAAGTTTTCTGCCTATCAATCATTTTAATCACACCATGGCTATTCCAGAAAAACGAGTTGCAGCCCTATTCTTAAATAAAGATCAGATTTCGTTTGTCAGGTTAGCGTACAAATACAGGAAGCAATGCAGTCTTTTAGTACCATCTTTTTTTTTTTCATTTAGACCAGTGGGGTGTGGAGCACAAACAAGAGTGAGCTTGTAAAACGTGGTGTGATTAAAGATCAAAGGGGATTGGCCAGGAACTGAATGCCACATAGTGAAGCAGACACCAGTGAAAAGTACCTTCAGCTGGAGAGGTAGTCCTTGGTTTCCTGCAGTAATAAGGGTACACTAATAATCAAATGGTCAAAGAAATCAGGGGAAGTTCAATAGATTCACTCCCCTGATAAAATGGGAAATACCATATCGCCCACGTTGTCTTTTTTTTTATTTTTACTTTGACAGAAAGTGGGTCTGCTTGCTCCCATAACAATCTAGAACATTTAACACCCATGACGGTACTACCTTTAAAGGTTTACTGATACTGCCGTGTTTTTTTCTACTGAAACAGAAAGTTGGCTAGGAGGCAACCCAGCGACTTACTTGACTTCCATAAAGTACAACACGCCACTTCTTAATTATTATTGAAACATCCCTCACAAAAGGAGGAGGAAGTGGTTTAGAAATGTATAAGCTGTTCTTAGGAGAAACAAAGCGCGACATGATATAAGCCATTTTTACAACAAAGCTCCACACAAACACAGAAGTATCTGTACTGTTTATCTTTCTTGAGCCATCAAACCAATAAAGCAATTCATCACTAGGTTAAACAATGGGGGTGTGCATGTGACAGACAGCAGGCAGTTGGTTCATTAGGAATGGTCAACATTGAAGATACTGACCAGACTTTACTGTTAAAAGAAATTAAATCAATCTCACCTTAGATATATACTGGGCACAGAATATAAGGGACATTTTTTGTTGTTACAAACGCTTGATGACACAAGAAGATCCATTAATTTCTCCTTAAATTGCACAACATTTATAAGAAATTGCTTATTGGATGTTCAGCCCATGAATCCAAATCCCCCCCCATCAATGCCAAAGAGCTTTCGATAGAGGCAGTGTGATTGTGTGGGCCAGCACCTCCCTCACAGGAAAACAAAGACGTTACCATTGGAGGAAATTTATTTATTTATTTTTTTAACGTGTCCTGTCTGGCAGAGTAGCATTCAGAATTGTTGTTTGGGTGCCAAGAAGAAGCCCAACAGATTGAATTTCACAAGTGGAGCATTACGGCTAATGCTAGAACATCCACACAGCACAAACTCCACACATGGCCCTTCTCCAAGCACCCCTGCCGCATCCCGCCCTCCACCACACAGCACACAGTGACTGCAAGGCAAGGTCCCCGCGCAACGCCACCCCAACCTCCGGCCACAAGCGCAACAGAGCAGACACCACCGAGCACAACAGACCCCACGACCCCACACCAAGACGGGACAAACTCACCCGGCAAGAGGTACCCGGCCGATGGCAAGCACGCGGGGCCGGCGGCCCCCACCATGCCCACGCAAACACACAAACAAAGAGCCGAAATGCCAGCCCAGGCACCAATCTACCACCAAGACCTGACTCCCAATCCCAACCCAGACCCCAAACCAGAAGGCTCGCTCCTTCTCCACAGAAAGGCCACAGCCCGCACCGCAAAGAGGATTGGCCTGCAGTCCTAACCTCTACCCTACTGAACACGTGTTGGATCAGCTTGGATGTCCTGATTAGTAAGCAAAAACAAAACCCACATTGCCTGAATCATAACAAACGCTGATTGAAGAATGGGATGCCATCCCACAGGAGTGTGTGACCAAGCTGGAGGAGGGACCGGACTGTTGTGGCTGGGTACAGTTGTCTCAAGCACTACTGATGGCTCTGCTTTTAAACTGAGAAATTAATTGTCGATGTGTCTTGCTTCTTCATACATCACCCAATCCAATAAACAAAAACAACAGGAGTCAGCACATATTTAGGATTTTTAAGGTCTAAAAATTTATTTTCATAACTTTAGAACTTAGTAAGACCCTGGAGAAACCCTTTAGAAGGTCTTGTAACTCAAATGGTTTGCTGATCACATCCAGGCCTGGGCTTCTTGTAATGTCATCAACCCAACTACACACAACACACAATTAGCAGGGTTTTTTTTTTCCTCCTCAGTGCATTTTTCATTTGTATTCTTCATTGCCCAGTTGTGTTCTTTTTGTCACTGAACATTTCTTAGTGAAAGCCTTCATGTTTAAGAGCAGTACATTAAAGTTGTTTTGGCATGCAAATTTGTGTCTCTTTTGAAACAAGAAAAATACAATGACTGGCACTTTTTGAAATTTGGCAATGTCCCAAATAAAACCTGACCTTTCACTTCTAAAACTCCACAAACACGTAAAGAAAAAAAAAAAACATGCATCATGATTCAAAAGTTATGAGATGAGGAGGTGAGATGTGGGTGGTGGCAGCCTAATGGTCAAAAAAACCAAAAACACACACTGGGTGTGGGAGATTGAAGGTTTTCTCCGCCTACACATGAGGAAAAAACCTTTCAGCTCCCTGTAATTGACAAGTATGCGTTCTTAGATTGTCAACTAGCTAACAAATATAGTCAAAAAAGGAAAGTAGTTTATTTCTTTTTTCCCCTCACACTTCTGTTTAGCTCAGAAAATCATTATTACTACAAAGGTTCAAGGTTATCTTTTCAGTGACATCAATTCCAGGAAGTCAAACCACATGTCACCTCACAAGTCGTCAGTCCCCAGATCGGCCACAGCCTCTTCACTGGCATTTGGAAAAATCAGAACATAGAGTTTCAGCCGCCAAGTTAGACATGAAAGTGAAGCAGCAGGAAGATATTTGGTCTGTGTTTCATGTCTTTATCAAAAGTGTTTCCTCTTATAATCTTTCCTTTACCAAAAAGGAAATACAAAAGAAGTCCTCAGCTGGTATCAGCTAATCAGGTCCAGTCAAAAAAACGTAAAAATGCAACCTACAAATCAGCCTAAATGAGAAAAGAAAGATAAGACAGATGGTAAAAACAGACAACACACTGCTGTGCCACTGGTTTGTTACAACCATCACACAAATTTAATCCAAGATTTGCCACCAGACTTGTTCTCTAGTTGAGTCAACGAAGAGAACGTGATAACATCTAAATGCCACCACTACCTACATACGACACAGACTGTAGAGTCACCAACGCTAAAGAAAACAACAAAAAACGTGTGTGTGATCAAGTACTGCTCCTTAAAGACAGACCCTCAACCTAACAGAAATCTGTGAGTTTGTTATAGCTTTCATCAAATCTTTGGACATGTTGAGTAAGTCAGGGGGAACAAAATTTTATAATGGATTATTCTGGTTTCTAATCAATTAAAAAGTGGTGACATTGCCCCCACTGTTGGAAACGTTCTGCAATGAAACACCTTATAAGAGTATTCCTAGCCATCAAACTTTTTCTTTCTTTCTATCTATCTATCTATCTATCTATCTATCTATCTATCTATCTATCTATCTATCTATCTATCTATCTATCTATCTATCTATCTATCTATCTATCTATCTATCTATCTATCTATCTATCTATCTATCTATCTATCTATCTATCTATCTATCTATCTATCTATCTATCTATCTATCTATCTATCTATCTATCTATCTATCTATCTATCTATCTATCTATCTATCTATACAAATACTAGTCGATATACACAACTACTAGTTGCATACTCCACAAATCTGGCCTTTATGAAAGAGTGGCAAGACGTAAGCCATTACTGGACCAAGTAGCAAGAAGTCCCAATTGCAGTTTGCCACAAGCCATGTTGTGGACACAGCAAACACATTGAAGAAGGTGCACTGGTCAGATGAGATGTGTGGTCCTACAATGAAGCATGGTGCTGGCAACAATTGGTTGATGGGCTGCTTTTTTCAGCAGAAACAGAGAAGGTGGTCAGAGCTGATGGGAAGATGGCTGGAGCTAAATACAGACCAATCCTCTAAGAAAACTGTTAGAGGCTGCACAAAACTTGAGACTGGGGTGGAGGTTAATGACCCCAAACATACAGCCAGAAGTACAATAGAATTGTTTAGATAAAATCATTTTATGTGTTGGAATGGCCTATTCAAAGCCCAGATCGTAATCAAGTAAGGAATATGTGAGAGGACTTGAAAATAGACGTTTACAGAAGCTCTCCATCCATTATGAATCAGCTTGAGCAATTTTTCACAGCAGAACGGGCAAAACTTTAAGCCTATAGATGTGTAAAGCTGGTTGAGACATACAGGACTTGCAACCTCAACTGAAGCAAAGTATTGGCTTAGAGGTGAATACAAATGCACAGCTAACTTTTTTCATTGTTTTGTAAAGAATACAAGAAAATATTTTTTTCTTCAAAATTATGAACTTTGCGTTGGTACATTAAATAAAATTCCAATAAAGTACATTACAGTTTGTTGTTGTAACATGAAAAACATTGAAATGTTTAGGTTGTATAAATACTTTTGGCATTAAGGTCATGTCTACTTAGAGACTCAGTCTGGTATGTTGGTGTAAAGACCAGAACTAGAAAACTGTTAGGGAGAAAAATGTTAGGGAGAGCTTCTCCTTTACAGTATATGGCAAAGGAGTCCACAGTGTGCTTATTTCAATACACAAGGAAAAACATACGAGGAGAAAATGGAAGCTGTCTGTTAGTTTAGTATTGTCTTTACTAATTCCTCAGATTAGTAGCGCTTTCTTATACAGATAAACCTAAAGAATTGAATTAAACAAGTTCTTTCTGATAGATGAATGAAATTTAAATTCAAAATGAAATTTAATAGAGGTTCTCACACTGCAAGTTGCATCTATAATATATGATCAATGAGAGCAACGCCTTCCCAGAAAAATACCTTGCTTTAAAAATGCGATTAACATATTTTATGAAAATTTTTTATGACGGTTTTTATTTAATTATGTACACTAACAAATATCCCTGCAGTTGTTTGAAAATTGTTGTCCACTTTGACAGGCATAAAAATGAAAAGGTCCAAATTTCAATAAACTAAAATTTGTGCATTGTGAATTTGCAATAGCACTACTGTTGACACAACAACACTCATAATATCAAAATGTCAGTGTCACGGTAAAAAAACACAATAAAAAAAAACCCAAATGCATGCAAACAAATGCAAAAATATAAGAGCAGATGACATGCATGGTTGCAGAGTACGTGAACTGTGTTAGAATTCGTTCACATTACTGTGCGGTTGTATTTTTCATAGCAGAGCTCACCATGTGCAAGTTTCCAAAACATCCTCTACACACCTGTGAACGGTGAGAGAACGTCTCAGGTTATCAGTGTGGAGGAAGCTGTGATGCTAAGAGTGTGTGCATGCTCAGCTCTGCATCGCTGTGGTTGTAAAATTTTGCATGTGCAAGTAGCTGCATCTGTAAACTCTACAGCCACGTAGCTGCGTTGTAGAGCTGTGTGTAGTGCAGGAAAATCTAAAAATTCTCCTTGTCAGGAAAACAAATCTATTTTTGTTAGAGACTCTGAGGTTAGATTTCACTTATTTTCAACTTAAGAATGTTGTCATTCCTAAAACCAAGCCTGAGTACGAGACTCTGTGTCTTACTGAGGTCTAAAACATCATCTGTCTTGATTAGGTCTTCAGGTCTGGTCAAAGGGAGCTGGGTCTCAGGTTCTCCTTGAAGCTGAAGGGACAATGACCGCAACATGAAGAACACTCGAATGGCCTAAGAGAGAAAAGAGAAGATGCCAGACACACACAAAACAATAGATAAATGTATGCAAAGAACAATCATTGTTGGTGTTTACAAAAGAAATCCCAGAATGCATACCGACATTAAAGCCGGCATTATGCTTGACACATGTATGTTGTGCACGGATATGAGACATGCTCAATCAGGCTGATACAACTTTTGCAGCATTAATACTCTGTGCAGCTTGTCCCCGCTGTAGCCAATTTTCTCCCAGGCTCTAGGGGGCACTTAGGGACGACTTCGGCAAGCTTTACCTTTAGTGACGCTTCTTGCCTTAAAGTATCAGCCAATTAAAGTTTTCCATCTTTTTTCAACTGCCCCCCTTGTCTCTTCCAAGAGTGACAGCAATTTATTTCCAGGAATTGTTTACAAGCTGTTGATCAAGGTGATCTTTAGGGTCAGAATCACAAAGATGTCTTTATTTGTGAACCTCCACCAGTAGAAGCTCTTGCTCATCCGCATGGAGGTGTGTGGTTGCTGAAATTATGTAATTTAGCTGCCCAGACCTTGTAGATGATTCAAGCATAAACCAACCTTAACACTTCGATATTAGAAATAGGAAAACAAAAAGCCTTTTTAACGCCTCTGTGTTGACAAACCTTGCGGGTCTTCTCCACGTCTCCACAAGGCAGTCTCTTTACAAAGTCGATACCAGTCAACGGGGTGCCGGTGGGTGGCAGCAGTATTGAGGCATCCATCATTAGATACTCCACATTCAGGGGTTTACTCTGCAACAGAAACACCAGGATGAGTGACACCTAAAATCCTCCAACCAAAACAAAGTTTAGTTTCTTGATGAATCCAGTTTCATTTTTAAAAAGGTATTATTATTACTATTAGGCTACCCAAATAAAGGCTAACCTACCGTCATGCTTCTGTATTCATCCTCAAACATGTCCAGAAAGATTTCTTCACCCTGCGACAACAGCAAACATAAAAGCTGCTTTAAAAACTATTTTGTCAAAACAGGAGTCATGATGAGATACCTACAATTTATATTACCTTGTCAATATGATGACAATCCAAGTATGTTCTCATTTTTTTGGTGGGTTGAATTTAAAAATATTCCATCAAATAGGTTTTGGGGTTGCTGTGGTAATACTGTCCGTTTGCTTTAAAGTATGGTCCATAACTAATGCAACTCATGGTTACAATTTTTAAACCACAACTGTAGCTACAACCTGCAGATCCAGACAATGTCAAAACAAAACCATAAAAAAATGAAATAAACTGAACCTGCTGGACAAATGAAACAAATTGTTTTGATATGCACCTAAGACTGTCTAAGATACAGCATGTTAATTGTTTATATGTACACCGAGGGGTACGTGTTCATCTAATCACCATGTTACATCAACAATAAGGCATTCAAGGCGAGGCAAGTTTATTTATAGTGCACATTTCAACAAGACATTTCAAAGGGATTCAAATTTTTTTTGCAGTTTTCTGGAAGTCTGTTCCAGATTAGTGGAGCATAAGAACTGAATAATACTTCTCTGTGTTTGGTTCTGATTCTGGGGATGCAGAAAAGAGTTGAACCAGAAAACCTGAGTGGTCGCGAAGGTTGATACAACAACAAAAGATCTTTAGTGTACTTTGGTGCTAAGGCATTCAGTGACTTATAAGCCAACAGAAGCATTTTGAAGTCTATTCTCTGAGATACAGAAAGCCAGTGTAAGGACCTTCATTTAATGGCAGCAGCGTTCTGGATCAGCTGCAGCTGTCTGATTAACTTTTTAGGCAGACCTGTGAAGACAATATTGCAGTAATCAATACGACTAAAGATAAACTCATGGATGGGTTTTTCAAGATCCTTCTCATATGTTAGTCCTTTAATCCTGGAAATGTTCTTATGGTGATAGAAGGCTGACTTCGTGACTGTCTTTATGTGCCTCTGAAGGTTCGGGTCCGAGTCTGTGACTACACCCAGATTTCGGGCCTGATCTCTGGCTTTCTAGCTGTAGTAACTGAAGCTGTGTGCTGACTCCTGATCGCTTCTCCTTTGGTACAAAAATAATGACTTCAGTTTTGTTTTATTTGACTTAAAGATATGTTGTATCCACGCATTGATTTGATCTGTGCATCTACCTAACGCTTGAATAAGTTCATAGTCACCTTGTGAGGTTGTAATGTAGAGCCTCAGTATCAACTGTGTAGTTATGGTAACTTATTCCATTGTTAATTATGATCTGAGCTAGGGGGAGCATGTAGATATTGAATAGGAAGAGTCTCAGGACGGAACCTTGGGGAACCCCCCATGTGATAGTTGATGATTCTGATGTAAAATTACCTATTGAAACCTCAATGTAAGACTCAAACCAGCCGAGTGCTGAACGGGACAGACCGGGCCACTTTTCCAGTCACTCCAGTTATATACAGTGTTCAACATTGTTGAATGCTGCTCTGAGTTCCCTTAATTCCAGCACTGTGGTTCTTTAACAGTCTGCATTTCAGCAGATGTTATTGAACACCTTGACGAGAGCCGTCTTGGTGGTGAGGAGAGCATGGAAACCTGACTGGAAGAGCGGTTGGTCATTAAGAAAAGAAGCTGTTCACTGTAAAAGACCCCTCCCCAGCAGACCGTGTCTGAGCTGGGCTTTCCAGACCAAGTTAGGAGAGCCCAGAAGGTACAGGGCAACTAGGAAGTCTCTGACTCTTGGTCTAAATATGGACCAGTTATAAAAGGAATATTCCCTCATTACTGAGACGAATAATGGGTCAGAACAGTTCAAATGATTTGCCTCCTGCCCAGGGAGAAATGTTTGATTTATTTTAAGAAAATATGGTCCTAAATACATGAAGTGCATTAATTAATTTCAGTCTGTACTCCAACTTTTCTTTACCTTTGTTTATCATATTACAGCAATGTACTGTTTAATGTTTTTTGTCACTGCAATGTCTTCTTTTCATAATATAAAGCACTTTGAATTGTCTTGTTGCTTCTACAAATAAACCTGCCATGCCTAAAAAGGTTTTTTTTACTGTTAAATCACAGCTTTTTTAATAATATTATTGATGAATGAAAGATTCCACCTCCTACTCAGAACCACCATTCTCAGTTTGTTTAAATCACACTTTGGTTTCTTACAATGTCAATAAAGCATATGTTTATGAAATTACGGTTTTCAGATTGACAAAATTTGCCTGTAATTCATCACAAAAACAGCTTCTGAAAAAAAAAACAACTTTAAAACCCCTAAAATTCTGGCAGCGTTCAGGTCGACGTGTTTCCTGCTCCAGTTCTGACCAGCATTGTTTTCTGTCACATGAGCATTGGGTCTCCTAAAAACAGTCACCAGAATACCTTTCATTAGTTAGCCATGTAGTGGTTCAGCAAGTCTCACTTTTCTCCACATAATCACTCTGCGGTTGAGTTTACCTACACTACATTAATGTATCGTGTTCAAATATTATTCCAAATTATTGTCTATTGCACCACTAAAATTCTATAATTCCCCACAACAGCATGTTGTTTGGCCTTAAAAAGCCACCTAAATCTACAGCTACCCATGTGGTGGAAGGAAGGCAAGTTAAAATTCTGATCAGACTGCAGCTGCACCCAAACACACTCATGCATTTGGCTCAGATACAGCGAGGGGAAAACTTGCAGCTAAAACTCCTTATGTAGGAGGAACATTAGAAGAGGGTGGTTAGTGATTTAATGCAATCTGTGGACAAGTACAGATGTTTTGTAATGACTGAGAACAAATAAACTGATAAAACTACAGTAAAAGGGAGCATTTTCTCCGGAAGACTATCTGTTCTGTGCTTGTGAGGTTTCCAGATGGTGCCGCTGGGTCATCATCCATATATGGTCATCCCTTCCTGATTTATTGGCCCTGATTACTAATGCTCTTTTGATTTTGAAAAGGTGCATTTTCAAATCTGCTTTGAAAAACAATGCATAGGCCTACTGTGATTTGTTAAAATTTTTCTTGTGAGGTTTTTAGGGTTTCTGGCTCCAAAACATGTTAATTAAAAAATACTTTATTAATCCCAAAGGGAAATTAAAAATATATATACATATATTCATAGTCAATTTCATGTGGATGGAAAAAAATCAAACCTGATGCATCTGTTATTGGAATGTTGCAAAAACATGAGCAACGTTGAGTGTGTCAAAAGTCATTGTTCTCAAAGAACTCCAAACAAACCATATAAAGTCGTTAGGCCATATTAACCGTTAACATATTTGGTGTAAACATCTAATGATTAAAACTTGGGGAGGCTCAAAACAGATTGTTTTTTACCAGTATTAAAATACCAGGAAAGCCCATTTTTAAAGAGAGTATCTTTGGTGTAAAGGTTCAAAGAGAACCTCTACATCAGTTTTAAAGAAAAGCATACATTCAAAAAAGAAAGGACACAAACGCAACTCCTGTGACTGATTCCAAAAGCGAAATCCAGTATGAATCAAAGCAAAATTGAAAGCAATGATGGGACAGAAAACCTTTTACACATCAATGCAAAGAGCACACAAAACGTCAAAACTTTCCATAACAAAGTATTCTGCAGGTAAAGTTACAAAAACAACAAAGTCTTCGGTCAGGGGGTAGGGGTTACTTTCAATCTCAACCAGCCAGTGAGATGTAAACAGAGTTTGAGGTGGTTTTTGGATGAAACTGGTTGAAATACAAGAAAGTTGGTGGCTCTTTTTTCTTCAAAAATCAATTGCTCGAAATTACTATTAGCTAAATTACTCTAGGTTCCTAGTTCCAGTGGCCACACAGGTACAAGCTCGGGTTTTCCTGAGTGCTGAAATATTATCGTGCAACACAAATCAGAAATAGAGGAATAGAAATCTTTTTTTTTTGGAATCCAAAACATGTAAGATGATACCAGCCTAAGTGGTTTTGCTTTCAAACTCTTTTGAAGAATGAGTTTAGTCAAATACGCTGCAAACACACATGGAGTTGGGAGATTAGAGAGGAAAATAATACTGGAACATCATGTTACATTTGTGTATATTCCCATGGTCCATAAGTGTGCGGTAGAGATTTGTAAGAACATGTGGTTGAGAGGGTTCATTTGTGCAATTACCCTGTAGAATCTCCGCAGTAAATGAAGACTTTCTTCTCTGGCCCCCTGCAAACACAAACATGGTACTATGCCACATCAATCAACTTTCACAAGCAGGGTAAAAACAGACAAAACATCCTTATAAACACTAATAATACTTTTCCAAACAATAAAAAAGTAGACACAAAACATATCCTTATTTCTCCATTTCGATGTGACTAATTTTAGAGGATTTTGACTGCAAACCGTGGTATCAATGCTCTGCCAGAAAGCAATAAAACGCTTTCATTCCCTGGTGTGTTAGGGTTTCCCTGCTAGTTGACGTGAATGCAGCATGTGGTACGGAAGCAGAGATGCATCATCCAGAGAAAAGGCAATTGAAGCTTTGATGGGAAAGGCTGGTGTGTATTTCCGATGTAGTTCCTGAGAAACACTAGCTTACGAGTGCCAGCAATGGTAAATGACCTTTACTTGTCTAGCACTTTATCAAGTCAAAGGAACCCAAGGCGCTTTACACTCCAATCAGTCATCCACCCATTCATACACACATTCACACACTGACAGCTACATTGTAGCCACAGGTGCCCTTGGGCAGACTGATAGAAGCTGACAATCTGGTCGATCAACTAGTAAGTTATTTTACCTGATTTATAAAAGCAAACGTCACCTACACAGAGGGAAGTTGTCAAAGGAAAATAAAGAGAAGCCAAAAACAATCTTCCTTAACTTCAGTAGACTCCATTTCTAATTTAGTAGACTGTTTAAAAAAAGCAAACAGGGGAATCTAATTCTGTCTATTTGTAATGATTTATTAATTTGTCATAAATCATCTGTACTTTGATGGTAAAGACCTCTGTCTTATATTAAACACATGAGAGTTGGTTGCCTCGAAGAAATTAAACAAAACAAAATAACAATTTATCACAGTGGCTGTAAGAGCCATCACACTCATCGCACTACCAGAAACAGAGCATGCTAAGAGACCTAATCAAAAATGCTTTCTAAAATAAGCAACACAGGATTGAATTTCACTTGAATTAAGTTTGAATTCATAAATTTGTTGTGCAATAATTCTTGGAATTTGGCTTCGACTTGACAAACAGAGCAGGAAGGGGATAGAAACCACAGACTGTAGATAGAGGGAAACATTGTAAAACTTGAACTGTTAGCTGAAATGGCCAAACGAAAGTCTGTTAACAGTCTTAGAACATCATCAGCATTAGTCAGAAGTAAGTAAGTAATTCACCAGAAACCATATCTATTCGATTCTAGTGAAGTAACATGAGGAATGCATGGACACGGAAAGCTCTGCTTTTGTTATACGGAATTCTGTGTGTGTCAGGAGAGATAAAGAAATATGACATTCGCTTATGAA
This sequence comes from Crenichthys baileyi, assembly GCA_036173005.1. Classification (NCBI taxonomy): domain Eukaryota; kingdom Metazoa; phylum Chordata; class Actinopteri; order Cyprinodontiformes; family Goodeidae; genus Crenichthys; species Crenichthys baileyi. The sequence continues at coordinate 473,188 of JAHHUM010002634.1, forward strand.
TACATCAGTCAAGGACCATAATGTGCATGAACAGAATGAGTTTTACCTCGAGGCAGGCTAGATGGACATCTTTAATTAAACAGTGGCTTCCAGACAAAACAGACTGCTTCAGCAGAAGGCAACTCAGCTCAAGAGTAGCAAGGCGCACCTTACCATCTAGGAAGCAAATGTGAGAATGGTGTGCATCACACAAACTGCCCAATTAAAAGGACAACATACATGACTAGTTAAACCATCTCTAATCCACAGTGAACGGATTGGATGCGCTCGTTCATGTGATGTACTGGTGGTTTCTAGGCAACAAATTGCGAATACTGGTTTTGTAATCTTCCTGAAAAATATTCAGATTTTTGGTGACTCCTTCCTCTGTTATCTGGCCTGGTAATCAGCATTTAAAACCATATGCATATGGATTACCTGGCAGAGCTGCCTGGTTCATAATTCGGATCAGTCTTTCCACAAGCACCACGCTGTAAGAACCTCTCTCCTGGTCGGGAACCGGCAACTGCAGACGCTCCAGAAGATCACGGTTTACACCTTTAACAAAATTAAAAAAGAAGCACAGAAAAGCAGCTTGCAATCAGTCCCAGGCTTGCGCCATAATGCAGGAGACGCTGATTTACCCAATGTAGATTTTCATTAATTGTCCTTGAGATTCTTAATGGATGTTAAAAAGGTCTGTCATCATTAGGATGCTATTTTAAATACAAAAAATCTGGTGTGTCATTTCAGTATAGTTTTAGGATTCAGATTTATTTATTGCGAATGAGATAATGATAGCTTTACAACCTTAAAAAGGTAAGAATATTACAGTTCAAAATAAATATTTAAAGATCAAGCAAATGATCATTTCCTAGGAACCTGGAATTACAGAAAAATGTAGGGAATGTATTGCATAACTAAAACGTTGCGTTAAGCTCTAAATCAGACTATAATCGTTAGTAGGGATGATTCATGTAGCCAGAAACAGGAAATGAGTTGATAAAAGCTTCAAAAAGGTAATAAACTATGACTCATTAAGACGTATGTCAGTCTGCCCCAGGGCAGCTGAGGCTACAGTGTAGCTTAACACTGCCAGAGTGTGAATGTGTGTATGAATGGGCAGATGACTGATTGTAGTGTAAAGCGCTTTGGGGTCCTCGGACTTGATAAAATGCTAAACAATCACAGGTCATTGCCATTTATCATGTTGAAGAGCACTGCCTATAACACAATGCGCTTAAAAGATCTATTACATGGGACCCCTATAAGCTCCAAATCCGTATAAACATTTGCATTCATGGGAAAAACACAGTACATCATCTTTTAAGTGTAGCGTTTTGCATGTTTCATGATATGAAATCATCTGGCAATTCTTCAAAACAAACTATACTTTTTCAGTTTTTCCCCAATGGCCTTGTCATGTAATGCCCGAGCGATTAGGAGATGGAGTAGAGTCTAAGATGGAGCTTTTGTTTTTGCTTCCACACTGCACTGAGTTTGCTAGAACTACTACTCCACTCCAAGGAATACGGTCACCTGTCTTACAGGTTTCTCACTTGTTACATAGCCTTTAAGATATCGTGGACTGATCAGCAGCAGCAACAACTGCTCCATCGAGGATGTGTTAACACACACCTGCTTACTCCATGGCCGCAAAATGCCAAATAACCTGTTTTCGCAGAGAATATCACACATGCTGATGATCGGTGATGTTTCCTCTCAAATTAAATGGAAGCAGGAAGAGACTGCTTAGTTTTTTGCCCACTCAGCTTTGTCTGATAAACAATGACACTGTGGAATCTGTTGCATTTAGGCCCTGATATGTAAAACCATAGAGCTGAATTAAATGGAAGCGGGGTGTTGTTTTATCATATGACTGCAGGTGGGTTAGAGTTGATCTGGAACTGGCTTGACTGTGTGAAGTTAACACTGACGGCTGCAAATGAGCAAACCTTTGCTGTGTGAGATGGCATAAAGCAGACAGAGCACAAACAGGGCGTGATAGTCATCATTTGTGCAGTCAAGGGCGCTGTACACCATGTCCAGGAATGGTCTGCAGAGACAGACGACATCAAGAGGTCAGTCCGCAGACAGTCCACTCTCATCATTTGCTGTGTCTGTGAGTGTGTGTTACTCTACCTGCTCCTTTGTGTGTGTGTTCGAGTTGCAGCAGCAGTCTTCTCCTCATCAGTGATGTTCTGCTCAGTCAGTTCTGATGCTTTACACTTCTCCATCACCACCATCTCAATCTCTACACACACACACACAGATACATGCTGTTGGTTCAGTGCAATCGACAAAAATTCAGATCCCACGCCTTTAGCATAGGTCACAGAAATAAAAATATCAACTCATTTGCTGAAACAGCGCCTTGTAAAAGTATTCAAACATTAACATTTTGTCCTGTTACAACTGCAGACTTCAGGGAATTTTATTGGAATTTTGTGAAGGACCAAAACAAAGTAGTGCATAGCTGTCAAGTAAAGGGAAAGTGACACGTTTCTATTTAACAAATACAAATCTGAATTTGTCTTTAAGTCCCTTTCATGTTGATATTCCTAAAATAAACCCAGTGAAACTAATTGCCTTGAGAAGCCCACTAATAAGTAAATAGTTTCTGTGTGTACTTTTCATCTTATGATAAATCCAGTTAGGAAGGCCTTAGCATTTACTTTAGGAAGGTTTCTGAACAAACTCCATCATGCAGACAAAGGAACACAGTCGACAGGTCAGGGAGATAAGACAGCTGCAAACCTACAAATAACATGGTGGTCCACAGGCTAGACAGGAAAAGCCATTGATGGGAGAAGTGAGTATGGCACAGCTGCATACCTTTGGATATTACGGAGTTACTTAAAGGCACTACTTAGAGAAGCAGCCAAGAGGCCCATGGTAGGTCTGGAGGAGCTGCAGACATCAACAGCTCATGTGCAAGAAACTATTTACAAAAAAACTATAGATTAGGCACTCCACAAATAAAAACTTTATGAGCAAAAAGAACCCTGTTGTAGGCGGTAGCTGCGCTTGGTAACAGATTTAGCTCATTCATGTGGTGACTTTCTTCTTCAGTAATTTGCTGTTGTTTTACAAAAAAACATGCTAGATTTGGTGCTAGGCACTTTTTTGAATTAAAGTTGAGTACGGGCTTTGAGGCGCAAAATCTAGGGGCAAAAATGCTAATTTTGCAACACTGCAAACGGTAAATAAACTGATTGACAGCTCTGGTTGGGGTGGCCAATCAGATTCCAGGGGTAACTGGTGCCACCCCAAGCCACCCCTGTGGCCATGCCTCTGCAGATGAGGCCAAAACTGAACTTTTTTAAAAATTGTTATACTATTTATAAAATGCTACATGTAACTGAAAACTGACACTGCACAACACCTTGAACACAACCCCCACAGTGGAACACATCATGCTGTGTGGGTGCTTTTTCTCAGCAGGGACAGCAACGCTAGTCAAAGTTGGTAGGAATTGCAGCAAAAGGTGGATCTTAAGAGTATTAACTTAGGGGAAGGTTAATATAAATGCTCACCATTATCAAGATTTTCTTGCGATTGTAAAAAACATTAAATTTACTGGGTGAGAATACTGCAAGGTGCTATACTTGAACAAAAGATAAATATGAATTTGGCTTGATGCAACTCCTCTCTGAATAGAACACATAGCACTATTTTAATACAGACCATGCTTAACCTGCAGAGAAATGTAGCACAGGATGGGTAAAACTTACTATGGTATTAAAATAGGATGAACAGCTTAGATAAACACAAGCTATTTAACTTTCTAATTTTACTGCATGGTTTACCAGCCTGCTAAGTAGTGTAGGCGTTTTTTCCTAGTCATTAAGTACTATTTTGATACTACTTCTTGCTAATCTGCCCACCACATTTCTTTTACAAAAATTCACACAGTCAAAAAAGAATTTTCCTTTGGGTCTTAAGTGATAAATTGTCTCTTCCTGCAAAATCTCCAGTGAAAAGGGACCATTTGATCAAAACAAAAAAGAATCATTTCAGATGATTGAAATGGTCACAATGCAAAAGCTGCACAATAACACACAAACAATAAGAGAAGCAGTGGGAGACAGAGAGGTGAGGAGCACATGATGGATGGTGCATCATCGCAGGAATGGACAGTTTTGCTTTAATGGACATTGTGTTTAATGGGGCTATATATGGATAAATAAAACGTAATCCAAACAGTGGAAAGTCTGAAGCCGTCACCCTAATCCCCAAACTGTTGAAATTAAGTTTTTTCAAAACTGTTTCAGATGAAGAGGTTAAACCACACTTTTACTAAAAAGACATTGAAATGTCTTTTTTTATTGTTTAATTATCACCCAGAAGAAAACCAATCAAAGAATATGTACAATTAAAAAGGAGGAGAAAAATGAAGCCATATTGTCCTTTTAGCTCGCCCCTTTTCTGTTTGGAGGGTTCGTGGGAAACAACAAGTCTGATTGATGGGAGAAAATACACACAAACACATTCCTGTACTGCTGTGTCCAATGAGACACAAACTCACCTTCCGCCATCTCCCCACTCGCTCTGCCTCCCTTAGAGCTCCCACTTCCTCCTCCTCCTAATCCCTCTGTACCTTTTCCCTTCTCCCTCTCTCCTCCTCTGCTGCAGTCGTCATCCCAGCCCTCCTCTAGTTCTCCTCCACCGCTGCCACCGCCTCCCCCTCCCCCTGTTCTTTCGTCATCATCCTCCCCCAGATTTTTGTAATTTGGTCTTTTCTGAGTTCTCTTGCGGCCTCGATGGCGAGACATTTCTAGGGACCGCTCCAAAGACTCGGGGGGTTTGGCGAAGCGACGCAGACCTCCTGCACTTGCATGCTGGGGAAAAAAGCAGTAGAGGGACAAATGGAAAAAGATGAGAAAACAGGGAACCCAAAAAACACCTGGAAGTAGGCACATTTACACAAACATTTAAAACAAAAATGTATACCATAATCCTGCTTTAATGTATAGCAAAAATTATTCTGACTGTTGCTCAAATAATATTTACTTAGTTATTTTGATGTAAACACAGACTGATGAAGCAAGGTGGCTGACTGACAGACAGGCTGCCCTTATAGAGCTAAGAAAAAGTCCCCCTCCCCCCTTGCAGATTTCTTAATCGTCCCCATTGTTAAATCATGTATTAACTGTGATTAACAAATCAGACCTGCAGACCTGCAGAATCAAAAATTACTTCAGGAGAGCATGCCTGACAAGACAAAGTAGGCTAAAAGAACTCAAAAGGCAACACATTACTGCCTCAAAGGATTTAAAAAAAACAGAAGAGCCATGAATTCTACTCTTTACCTGAACATCCTGAAAGTGAATTTGAGGCCATCGATTGGTTACCTTTAAAGCTCAACAACACTTGGGTTTTAAGTGGCCTAATAAAAGTCCAAGCCTGAATCGGACTGAGATGCCGTGACATGGCCTTATGCTGACTGTTCATGCTGGAAAACCCTCTAATGTGGCTAAGGTTGAGCAAGGTTGTTTAGTAAACAAATATAAATACAATCCTTTTAAAACTGCATTTTGCATTTACTCTGCATGTCTTTACTCAGTTTCATGCTTCCCGCCAGAGAATATATCGGTTACTCAGACACTTCCTCCAGAATGTCAAGAAAAGGACGATTTCTGTGGTTTTGGGACTCTAACTTTAAAAAACCTTCATATCGATATCCAGCCCATATTTTCCTAGAAGTAAGAATAAAGAAATAATTGTTTTACTTGGAAATGATTAATTAGAAAAGTATGAATCCAGTTTCTTTTTATGCACTTTCCCAGGAAGAGAAAGACAGTTTGTGCTGGATACAGAATGCAGATGCTGATCAAGATTATTCTCTGAATGAAACCCACCAATGCCTTTTTTTACTAAGAAGACTTTAACTCTCGCTCTTCTAGAAAGCAGCATTATCAATCTATATATGGGTAAATGTGGAAGCAAGATGCACTCAGGCACAGGATGAGAGAAAATGACCCACAGACACACAACTACCCAGAGGCACCGATGCATTGGATTTTTGGCATGTTGATTGCTGCTGTACAGGAAAGGCGCAACTAAAAGGAGGAGATTCTTTAGACATGTTGTAGGAAACAGCTGTTGAAGGATAAGAAGCTGAGCAGTGATGTTGACTCTGATTTACAGTAAAGACTCAAAACCTGTGAACGCTCTTATACAGCTTTAAAATCTAACGATAAACTGCTCATAGACAGCTACATATTAAAATAATCTAAATGACCGATGTGGCAAGATGGTCCAATTGGCTGAAGTGTCATTACAGCAACTCAAAATGTTACCGAGTAGTTTGTCTGGCCCCCACGTGTTTGTATGCATGCCTGACATTGTCGGGGCATGCTGCTAATGAGATGACGGATGGTGTCCTGAGGTATCTCCGCTTAGATCCTGACCAGGACATCACTGAACTCCTGGACAATCTGAGGTGCCATCTGGTGGAATCAATGGAACTAAATTTAACGTCCCAGAGATGTTCTATTGGATTTAGGTCAGGGGAGTGTGGAGGCCAGTCAATGGTATCAATTCCTTCATTCTCCAGCAACTGCCAGCATACTCTTGCCACATGAGGCCTAGCATTATCGTGCAGGAGGAGGAACCCAGGAACCACTGTACCAGCGAAGGGTTTAATAATGGATCTAAGAATTTCATCCTGATACCTAATGACGATCATGCTAAATAATGTTGCAGGCAGCGTAAAATTCACTGCAGCTTCTCCAGACCTGTTCACGTCTGTCACATGAGCTCAGAGTGAACCTGCACTCATCTGTGAAAAGAAAAGAGGGCACCAGTGCCGAACCTGCCAATTTTTGTGTTCTCTGTCAAGTACCAGTCCAGCTCCACGGTAAAGCAACTAGGCACAGGGCCTACTAGAGGGCTCTGGCCGTACTCGTCCTATTTCTCCTTGCACAAAGGAGTAGATAACGTTCCTGCTGAAGGTGTTAGGGACCTCAGATGCTCCTGTCCAGCTCTCCTAGAGTGACTGCCTGTCTCCTGAAATCTCCTTCATGCTATTGAGACGGTCCCGGGTCGACACAGCAAAGCTTTGGGCAGGGCCACTTATTCATGTGCCATCCTGGTGGAGTTGGACTGCCTGTGCTACCTCTGTAGGATCCAGGTATCACCCCATGCTACCAGTAGTTACACTGACCCTGGATAAATGCAGAACTACTGAAAAGCATTTTAAAAAAATGAGGGAAAAATGTCTGTGGCCTCCAGCTACCCTTTTATTCAGTTCACCGGTTAATTTCATTAACCAGCTGACACTGATTAACATCGCTTCATACTAAATGTTGCTTGCACAGACTTCCAAGAAGCCGCTCAGATGTCAGCAATTCTGACAATCCTTTTTTTGTGTCAAGAATTCTGATTTGCTGGACTGAGACAGGATTCTGGTTAAATTGAGGTCAATCAAACATTTGACCATAATGCACGGAGGCAAGCTGACACTGAACCACAAAACCCCAGATAAAGTGAGTGCCGCTATCCGTGAGAGCAAGTTCAACAAGTTGACGCATTCAGACTAAACCGAAAGGAGAAGTGCAAACATCATCAACTGCTGAAAACCCAACATCAGCTGAAAACAAAGGTTTGCAGAATTTTTCAGATGTTCATGCACTTTTAGTTGATCAATTTAGTATTTCCAGAACCTACAGATGTAATTTCATGAGATTAGTGTTCATGTTATACTTATTTCCACCTAAAAGATGATTGCAAAATTATAGCACCAGTAATACATCATTTTATGATTCTGAAGGCTACAGGTTGTCAAAGATTTGGTTACTTTTGATGTTTTTACCTAACAGCAAACAGAAAATTTTACTGAAAATACAAAGAGTGGAAAACTCGTACTCAAAATGACATATGAGCTGAGACAGAACGGTCCTTTTTAATCAAACAAGCAAAAAAAAAAAACTTTTATAATAGTAAGACATACAGATACACCGACGGCAGTCTGTGTATCTGTATGTATAACTTATAGGTTGCACTAACAACAACACTATTTGTCAGTAAGGATGTCAGAAGAAGCACAAAAGCTGTAAGATGTTATTTAAAAAGAGGCTTTAATTTCTTGAAGGCATGCTTGCTCTTCCTTATAGGTACAACACATTTAAAAAGAGGCTACATGGTGTTTGCACTTTAGGGTCTGGTTCTCAGTCTGAGATATAAGAGAACAAACCCTGAAGTTTGAATATCAACACAGAAAGTTGGAGATCTCCAAGCAGCCTGAGTGCAACATCCTATGGGGGTGCCAACGTACTTAACTCAGAGTGAAGTCATTCCCAAATCAAGCTCCAACTCCTGAGACACGCCCAACACAGCAGAAAACCACAATGCTGCATGAAACACAGCAAATTTACTCTGTTTTATCTGTTTGCCATGGAGCACGCTGGATTTGGAAATGTCAGGGTAGGGTCTACATTCCTTAGGAAACACAAAGAGGCTGTTTTTTACTACTTATACTTAATATTTGCTGCTAAATTAAGATGCTAAAGAAAGAATTTCAATTCAATTATCATCACGCCCAGTATAACATCACATCTGGTCTTGACATGTAGACTTAATGATAATTTTAATTATAGTTTTTAAAGAGAAATTAGAATTGCCTAAAATGCTTTTCAAATCAGGAAATTAAAAACTAGCCACAAAACTAATTGGTGCCTCTCAAGTTGAAAATGTCCAATAATATTAAAGCTATTCCCGTTTAGTTCAGTGGTGCTGCTAAAAAAAAAATACCCACTAAAATTTAGTCAAATCCTTTCCGACTGGTTTAGTTTCTTCAATCGTTCTTTAAAGGAACACTGAAACTAGGCAGCCTCCTTTCATTCAACTTCTAGAGCACACACAAACCATGAAACATAAACACGTGCATGTAGGAACACAGTCTATGGACACAATCTGCTTTGAAGAGTCTCACACAAATGTTCTATCAACCACCATCCACCTCTGAGAGTTTCACAGCATCCTTCCCCATCAAATACAGAACATAGATTAAAACAATGGTACTGTAATGGTTTAATACCAATTTTGCTATCCCTGTTTTACTAGGGGTGCACCGATTGCAGTTTTATGGCAGATCACGATCAATAAAAAGTCTGACCTGCCGATTTCAATTTAAAGCCGATACTGATTTTTTTTATAATCGTTACTGTCAGGCGTTATAGGTTCACAACACAACTTTAATGTTCAATTAAATTTTATTGAAAAACATTGACCAACACCCGTGAAACAATACAGACTTGTTTGAACTGCACATAAGGCCATGCTCTCAGATGTAAATGCAAAGTTTAGAGATTTTAGATTTCTTCAATTTTTCACATTTGAAAAGAAACAAAACTCGCACAAAAGGTTTGACAAGTAGATAAGATTGGTGGAGAAGATCAGTTTCACATGTAAGAATCAGCTGTTCTCCCAAAATTATGGATATCAGGGGCAATTGATCGATCGGCCGGCCTATCAATTGGTGCACCCCTAGTTTTGTCTTTCTTCCTAATCCATTTTTGTATTTTTCTTTGAAGGTTCTTGTGAAAGCAAATCTAGTCTAATAATTTCGTACAACTTTTTAATTACAGCCTGACAAGAAGCATTCAAAAAATGTTTTTATCATTTAGGAAAAAAAAAAAATCAAATCTCTTCAACTGTATTTATTTTACACACCCTGAAAGAAAACCTAGCCTAAAGCGGCATCTTCTCTAAACACATTGAGCAGGATTGTACTGTATCTGCAGCCTAACACAAACGGAGCATGCTGTCAGACGTAAACCACAAACTAGTATCTCTGTGTGTGTTGCACCTGTTAGCTGACAATGTTCTGGTAAACCACTCCCAGTCTCACCCACTGCTGAGAAATTAATGGAGGTCAGGGAGCATGCCCCGTGCAGAGAGACACACAGAAACACCCGAACCAAAACAGACACGCTTAAAAGAGGGCACACTGTGCAGGTAAGCAGCAGCTCCTGCTTTGTGAAAAATACATGCTGCTAAACGTATGCAAATACTGACATAATGTATCTAACTGGTGCACTTGCAAGACAAGCGATCTACAAAAGCAACAGAGAGAGGAAAAACACACTTCTTCCAGGAAAGAGATCTGGGTTAGGTGAGCCAGCCCTGTCAGTGTGTTCCACCATGTGAACTAATTTCCTGCCACATCATAGACAAACAGGAAGTGCCATTTTACCACCTGCAAAGAAACGCAGCCCGATCCTGATCTGCCTCCTTTTCATCTACCAGAAATGAGACATCATATACCTAACGAGGGGGAAATAATTAACATCTACATCTCATGTTAATGCGGAATAAAAAGAAAAAAAAAAAGAAATTTAAGTACTTCCCGTACTGCTTTTTAAACTTTCGTTTAGGCTTGTAAATGATCTGCTTTTCCTTGCTAAAATGGTTTCAAATAGCACATGTAATCAAGCAATAAAGATAACAAGGAAAAAGTACCGATAGCAAGTTAAATCTAAGTAGATGTACTGTTTCAATCATTGCTGCTCTAATTTACTTTTTTCTGTGTGAAAGGTTCAAAGAACAAACGCATTAATAATGATTGGCTGTCAAAAATGAGACTTTGATGAGTCAATGTGACAAAACAAAGTATTTTTTTTTACTAAGTCTAAAACCATTTCAATGGTTTCCACAGTTCAGAAATGCAAATCCTCTCATCCTTCACTCAAACAGCAGGTCCTCATTTGAGGAGGGCTCTCTCCTGTTGCGGTCTACCAGAACTGTGAAGGCATTATGCCTCAAGTCACATTCACTGAAAAGGTAGGCAGCTTCTTACAACAGCCACAGACTGAGCACACAGAAATACACACAGGGCACAGAGAAGAACCACAAGGCTTCTCAGAAACGCTCACTAGTGCTGCACACCCACCCGCCAGTACAAACAGATGGTCAAAATTAGGAGGGGTGAGCGGGGCAAAGGAGGAAGAGAAACTAAAATCGAGAAGAGAAAAAAAGGGGGGGGAGGACACATCAGAAAATGAAAGGGGAGGGGAATAAGATGGGGAAGAGAGGGGGACACTGAAGAGAGGGTAAAAAGAGGAGAGGGAAATTACATGAACAGGAAGGCAGAAGTGACAGAAAGAAGAATGATTTCAAACAAATCCCAAACAAGACAGAGGGACAAGAAGAAAAAAAAAGGGGGAAAAATGCATTTTGTTGTGCTGATGTTGGTGAAGAACCACACAGAGAAAACCAATGACCCTGCGATCTTATAACCTCCTACATGCACTTCTGGAACTCTGTGTGTGGTTGTGTGCGTAGGTGACCGTTTCTTGTTTGAGCAAAATGTGTTTGCTTCATTTGTTAGTATACAGTTGTGTCATTTTGTGCACTACTTGGTATAGTGGTGAGTCAGATTCTGGTTTTGGCTATTTTAAACTTTGGGAGCCCAGTTTGCATTTATGTTTTGCTTACATGACATAGAATCTGTTACACATTCGGGACTTTTCTAAGTTCATGTGTTGTGTGTGGTTCTACATATATAATACCGTGTTTTTGTGTGTGCTGTGTACATCTGGCTGGCAACTGAACACAGAGAGGTCCCCATTGAGGATAACGTCTGCAAGGGCGTTGACCAGAGGCTGATAGTGGATGATTAGAAACACCTGGAAAAATAAAAACACAAACACATAAAAACAACAAAAGACATTCACAATGTTTTTCTCCTGTCAAGCTTCTAAGTAAAATCAACACACTTCCACTACTGATAAGTACAGATGAACAGATTATGATTTTCTGGTATTAACCAGAATGTTGAATTCATAAATAAACAGGAAGTGCTTTTATTTTGAGATAAAAATAACAACCTAAATTGTCTGTTTTATAAAATAGAAAGATACTGAAGCAAAGCATCCCCACAGCATAATGCTGCCACCATATATCACAATAGGGAGGCTTAGGGCTGGTGTCTCCAGCTAAACTCCCCCGTAGCCAGCGTCCTTCAGCATTAGATGCATTTCGACTTCAACACACCTGAATTAGATAATTAGATCATACGCTGGACTTTTTGTAACTTGATTGCTAGCTGATGATCTAATTAAGCAATTTGATTCAGCTGTTATGGACCAGAGATGATCTAGAATTTGGCATGTGGTTTATTTTGTCTTCAAACATCCCACAGTGATTTATTACAGAGGTCAGTTTGAGAGACATCTTTGATGTCATCATTATGAAGCTACAAGCAGATGTTATGGAACAATTTATATCCTGTGGTTTGAGAATGTCCCTGGCTAATCAATAAAGTACATCTTTTCACAGGAGCACGTGCATATCCCTGTCCCCTGCACCTTTTACTCCTGACTACATGAGAAAGAGATCTGCTATAAAAGACTAGTCCCAAACCCCGAGACAGAGTCCAAATTGGGTCTCAGATATTTGTTTTTGCCATTTCACTGCGACTCAAGTCCAGAGCTGAGACTTCACGAGTCTTCTGATGTCTAGCATGTTAGTTGCTTACTTGAGACAGCAGGTAGAGGGACACCTGGGGATTAATCTTCCGCTCTTCAGACTGAGAAAACAAAAAGAATATAATCCGTTTTAAGAAGATCATATATGAAAAATTTAAATGTATTTCAAAACTGATGTCAGTGGTTTTGGGAACATTTGTATGCCTAAATAAAATCCTTTATCTAAAGTCTTCTCAATATGCCAAGTAAAAAAAACCAAATGAAAATATCAAGATAACACACCATCTTTAAACATGGCTACATCAGTTATTTAAATGTCAAACTATAGTAGTATGTAGAAAAAAATGGATTACTAATGTCAGATATTCATGAACACACCAACAGTAAGCTATTACTTTTGATTTGACACTTTCAAACATTCTTAAGTTACATTAAGGAAAATGTTTCATTTTGAAGGATCATGCTTAAGAAACTGAAAATCTGAGTGAGTTGATTTTATTCTATTACTAAATTCACTAAAGACAAGAGGAAACCTTTTTTTTCCTAGTAGGATAGTATTTATAACCATGTTCTAAGAGTAAAATCAGTGAATAAAGTAAAATAAATGAAACAGCCTAAATAAAACACAAGCCTCACAATCTGAACCTGTGGAGATAAGCGTAGCCCCGGATTTACAAAGCATCCGCTTCCACACCGCGCCGCCCTTTACAGCTGTTCGTTCCAGTCCTGATTTACACTGTAAGTGTTCTGCTGCGAAGCCCAGAGATGCTGTGGGAAGCATGGGTGACTCGTGCAACAAAAGCCACTAGTAAATGCAGAAGTCAGTCCAAAACAACTCATTCTGTGGAAGTTAAAACTGCTTCACTTTTGGTTTTTTTTGCATCCAGATATTACAAGTACACAGAGTACAGACGCTCTATTATTTACTTATTTTGGTGCATTTAATGTTTAAATTGATAGGTTTTGATTACCTCAGTTAATGTGTATAGCTCAGAAATTGCTCTAATGAATACAACTGCTTAAGTGCATATTTTTTTTAAATAAAAAATACGTGGCCTTCAAGAAAATCTAGTCTGCCTTTAGTGAATTATTTTTAAAATACAGAGGTTTTGCTCGTTCATTTTTGTGTTGGTGCACTGTGATCTGTGTAGATTGACTCTGATCTGGCTCAGGCAAAAACAGGATTTGGGTCGAATTTTGCCTGATGGCCACGTGCTAGACGCTGCCCTGTTGAGGCAGTGTAAATGCTCTCATTGACTATGAAGGGAACGCAAGTACCGCAGAGTTCGTACCGTGGAGGCGCGGAGAGCAGACGGACGCTGTGTAAAGTGGTTAGTGTTGAAGTGTTTGTGACGGTGAACATACCGTCTCAGGACTGACCAAAGAGTAGACGTAGAGGGGCAAGAAGAGACGATTAAGGAGGTGGTCTGTTAGCACGTCGTTCAGGAATTCACAGTTGATGATGAGGATATCATTCAGGTAGTGAAGATGGTCAAGGTGCTCAGCTACCAGGTCACTCAACTTTCCTCTGTTCTTATGCCTGCAAAACAGCAGAAAGAAACACCGAGAAATCTGTCAAGTTGATCAAGGACCTTGGTATGTCTTAAACGGTTATCTCTTGATCTGTTTGCAAAAATACCAATTATAAAAAATTGCAAAAATCCTAGTAGCACATACACTGATGCCAATGTAAATACAGTTTAACAGGGACCAGGATAAAACTTCCAAATCTGAGACAACCATGCCCCCTAGAGGCTACAAAGAGAAGGAAACACTTACTCTTCATCTGTCTGCACACACTTGTCCAGTTCGATGACATGGCTACCGATAAACCAGACCAAGTTACTGAAATATGGGACCGCTGTCTTATCTCGAATGTAGTGAAGCATGTGCTGGTTGTCCACTGGAGAGTGTGGGAGCAAAAGGGGGGAGTTGTTACTAAGGATGCCCATAGATACTAATATGCATCAACACAGTTATTGGTCTGTACAGTGAATTTGAAAGCTGAACATGATCATAAATGCAAAAAAAAAATATTCCCAATTAGAAAATTTACTAAAAGGTCCCCAGAGCCTACCAGAAACAGAGGTGAGAAAATAAATTGTATTTATATGAGAGGCAGCCATATTCACTACTGCTTTGTTAGTGTACACTTTTTAGTTTTCCTATAACAGTAAAATGGTACTCCCACTGTCATTGCTATTTGCACAACAAAATTCAGTGATGTGGAAATGTAACTGGTATAAAATTAAACAAAGAGTTTAACAAGTTACAGAAAAACTTTACATCATCCTGTTCCTACGGTTTAAAGTCCTTTAATGAGATGCCAGAGAAAGTACCAGAAGGATCTGAGATTTCTCTGGCTCTCTGGAGAATAAAGTAACAAAGCCCTGCCCATCTCCCACCTACTGCTGCACACTGCTGGCCAGCTGGCTGAAAGCTTTTACAATGTTACCCTCACTTACAAGACAGACAAAAAAGTAAAAAAATAAAAATTTGCTGTTTCAAAAAAAAAAAATTCCCTTATGAGAAATATGGACACATCATATTTTGGAATGTAAAAGGAGTGTCACTCACTACTCTAAGATATTAAGATAGAGTGGTATGTCTGTTAGGCAGCCTACCAGCCAGCAATTAGCCACAAACAAGCCAAACTTATCTGTAAATTTTAGCTTTTGTCTTAATTTTTAATTTTTACTGGATAACACCATTTGCATGCAGATATCATTGTGCATCCCAAGAGAAAAATTTCTTTTTCGCAGTGACTGACGGGATTAACTCTAGAAAATTAAATATTAATGTTTTATAAAGCTTTCTGCACCATCTGTCTTCATAATGGGAAAAATACGTTTGAATGTGCCACCAGTAAAATAAGTGAACCTCTTATAAAAAAAAAAAAAAAAAAACTTTTGGAAGAAATTAGGCCAAGAACAATTAAAGTGGCATGCAGGGTTTTCTGCATGTATGATGGTGACTGATCGATGATAAATGATTTCTAAGCAAACCTACCCATATATTAGAAACAAATACACCATTAAGAAGCAGGACTTGGTAACAACAATCAAGAGCTGATTTAACCTAAAAATTACTTCATATTTGACCAGGAAGAAAGCCATTTCTTATACAGATTTCTACTTAGAACAAGTTTAATCTTTAATTTAGAACTGCGCTGTGTTTGTAGCAGAGCAATATGAACTGTGCCAAATCAGCTCAGCCAGATGCTGATACCCAGCTGTAAAAAAGACTGAATGAATGGAACCAACTTACATGAAACTGTAGTTAGGCAGATGGGACGCGTAGAAGAAGGAGGAGGAGAGACAAGGAGAGGAAGAGTGATTGGAGAGGGGAGGGGGAGACAGACACAGGGTTAATGTGAGTAAAGGGGCGGCTGTGGACGGGTGGAGGCAGGGAAGGATCCCACAGTCATCTTAAACTGCAAACAATACCACACTTGGAAAAGACGTTTTAATATTTAATAGCGGTGCTAAAACCTTTTTTTGTATTTATTAAATACATGGTATTTGACCAATGAAAACTCAATCTGATCAGTAATCTGTTCGGTGTGTTGCAAACCACATTTCAATGTATTTCATTGGGAGTTTATGTCAAAGACCATAACAAAGTTGTACATAATTTTGAAGTGAAAGGAAATATTGGTCTGGACTCTGACTAGCCCATTCTAAAACACAAATATGATTTGATTTAAACCACATTATTGTATGTCTGGCTGCATGTTTCCAATCTTTGACCTGCAGGATGGTGAACCTATCATGTCTCCCAATCAAGTCTTTTGCAGCCTCTTAACAGGTTTCAGTCAGATTGGTCCTCAATTTTCCTTCATCCGTCTTCCCATCAGCTCGGACACGCCTCCCACACCCTGCTGAAAAATGTATTCTCAGGCTGCCACAACCATGTTTAACATTGCAGACAGTATGCTTAGACCGATAAAATTACACTGTTAAAAAACACTTAAACAACACAATATAACTCCAAGTAAATCAAACTTCTGTGAAATCAAACCGACCACTTAGGAAGCAACACTGATTGACAATCAATTTCACATGTTGTTGTGCAAATGGAATAGACAACAGGGGGAAATCTTTGGTGATTAACAAGACAGACAATAAAAGGAGTGGTTCTGCAGGTGGGGACCACAGACCACTCCTCAGTACCTTTCTGGCTGATGTTTTGGTCACTTTTGAATGTTGGTGGTGCTTTCACACTCGTGGTAGCATGAGACGGACTCTACAACCCACACAAGTGGCTCAGGTAGTGCAGCTCATCCAGGATGGCACATCAATGCGAGCTGTGGCAAGAAGGTTTGCTGTGTCTGTCAGCGTAGTGTCCAGAGCCTGGAGGCGCTACCAGGAGACAGGCCAGTACACCAGGAGACGTGGAGGAGGCCGTAGGAGGGCAACAACCCAGCAGCAGGACCGCTACCTCCGCCTTTGTGCAAGGAGGAACAGGAGGGCACTGCCAGAGCCCTGCAAAATGACCTCCAGCAGGCCCACAATGTGCATGTGTCTGCACAAACGGTTAGAAACCAACTCCATGAGGATGGTATGAGGGCCCGACGTCCACAAATGGGGGTTGTGTTCACAGCCCAACACCGTGCAGGATGCTTGGCATTTGCCAGAGAACACCAGGATTGGCAAATTCGCCACTGGTGCCCTGTGCTCTTCACAGATGAAAGCAGGTTTACACTGAGCACATGTGACAGATGTGACAGTCTGGAGACAACGTGGAGAGCGATCTGCTGCCTGCAACATCCTTCAGCATGACCGGTTTGGCAGTGGGTCAGTAATGGTGTTGGGTGGCATTTCTTTGGAGGCCCACATGGCCCCCCATTTGCTCACCAGAGGTAGCCTGACTGCCATTAGGTACCTAGATGAGATCTTCAGACCCCTTGTGAGACCATATGCTGGTGCGGTTGGCCCTGGGTTCCTCCTAATGTAGGACAATGCTAGACCTCATGTGGCTGGAGTGTGTCAGCAGTTCATTTAACATGAAGACATTGAAGCTATGGACTGGCCCGCCCGTTCCCCAGACCTGAATCCGATTGAGCACATCTGGGACATCATGTCTCGCTCCATCCACCAACGTCACGTTGCACCACAGACTGTCCAGGAGTTGGCGGATGCTTTAGTCCAGGTCTGGGAGGAGATCCCTTAGGAGACCATCCGCCGTCTCATCAGGAGCATGCCCAGGCGTTGTAGGGAGGTCATAGAGGCACGTGGAGGCCACACACAATACTGAGCCTCATTTTGACTTGTTTTAAGGACATTACATCAAAGTTGGATCAGCCTGTAGTGTGTTTTTCCACTTTCATTTTGTGTGTGACTACAAATCCAGGCCTCCATTGGTTAATAAATTTGATTTCCATTGATGATTTTTGTGTGATTTTGTTGTCAGTACATTCAACTTTGTACAAAACAAAGTATTCAATGAGAATATTTCATTCATTCAGATCTAGGATGCGTTATTTGAGTGTTCCCTTTATTTTTTTGAGCAGTGTAGTTTGTTTTCTGCAACACAGCAGTTTCCTCCATAGGCTCCTAGTGTCCCCTACGTGGCTTGTGGCAAACTACCAACAGGACATCTTATGGCTTTCTTCTTGTCGCTGCTTCATAAAAGGCAGCTATATAGAGTGTACAACAATAGTTTTCCTGTGAACAGATGCTCCCAACTGAGCTGTGGATCTCTGCAGCTTCGGATGGTAACTGGTGGCACAGAACTTTAGGGAAATCAGAGTAAAGCTGGTGAACACAGACGCATGCCACACTTTTCAACTTTTTATCTGATGACATTTTAAAAACCATGCACCCTTCCCTTTGATGTCATAGTTATGTGTTGGTCTATCACATAAAATCCCAATAAATTGCATTTCTTGCTGCTGTAATGAGATCAATGGTGACGATGCATAAATTAGTCGTAGTGTGACTAACCCGTTTTCCAGGTGGTGATTTGTTGCAGTGCATGGACAAAGAATCAGTAGCAAGCATCAATCAGATACAATTTAACACCAAAAAGAAGAAACATTCTTCATTCTTATTTTATCCATTTTGCACAGCTTCACTGTGACTTGACAGCAACTTTTGGCATTGTGCTATGACAAACAAGCAAAATAATGCAGCAGAGTTCTTCCCTTTGAGAGATTCCTTGTTATAGCTAAGCATAAATTAAGACAAGCAATACATTCAACAGACCACAAAGTTAAACTAAATATGATTTACTTCAGATCATCTGAAATAAAGTCAGTTGCCCAGACTAACTGTTGAAGGTTTCGGAGTCAAGAGGTCATGGATGATGCAAGAAAACATTGTAGGGAACAGTGTGTTACATCTAACAAAGTTACACATGACAGTAATTGAGAAAGAGACTGTGTTGTTCCTCTGGACAAAACTGTGAAGCTAACTACTTTTTGTGATTGCCACATGATTCCAAAATTATGACTTCATAAAAGAATGTAAATTAGTAAAAGCAAAACCAGTTTGTTTTGCTTTTGAAATTGAATAAATCATGTAAAATCCCAGTTTTGCCTTTTTGAATTCTTCATTTCTGCTTTACATAGCTAACACTTGTCATAAAAGAAAGCTTATAGTGGGATAATGTTAGTCAACATTTTTAGATTGTGGAATTTAATACAATTTACATGAAACCACCACATGTACTACAACAGCATGAACCCACATAACAAAAAGTCTTCATACACCTGACAGCAGAGTCAATAGGTTTTAGCCAAAATAAGACCAACTACCCATGCAACTACAATCTGACTTAAATTATAACTCATAAAGCTGTAAGATGAGCTCTGTAAACAAGAGCAGGTCTAATTAAATGTTACAATGATCTTTCACAGAAACAGATGCATCACCATCATCAGCGAGATGAAGCAATATGAATGAAGTGGTCTTAATCCAGACACTACAGCTGCATACTGGTTGTTAAATGACAGTCTGTGTCACACACTGAATAATTATTAACTGGATTTGTATTAAATGTTGTGGTGGGGGCTATTACGGTCAAGGGCTCGATAACTTTGCATATAACCTGCGTGAAACATTTCAAAAATAAAAAAAAATACTACTTCTTTAAGCCAAAATAAAATCGCAGAGCGCACCATTTTTTAATTTACCTGCTTCATCGTCCCAGAATCCTCTGCATTTGTGGGCATGCATGCGCCTGGCACTTACCTTTGTATACGTTGAGTGTGATGGTGCGAACCGCGATGCGAACCATGCTTTCTGGGTGGTTGAAAAACTTAATGGCTTCGGTGTACAGGGCAAAGTCATTAGTGTGCTGTGTGTGGGAGACAGAGAGGAGGCGCCAGTGAGCAAGGCTTCACACAGCCATGCTCAAGCCATAAATGACAACAGAGAGATTAAAAAGGGAGCTGGACAGAAATGCTGAACCTGTATTATATTTGATCAGATTTTAGGAGTAAAATTTCAGCATTGTGAATGACATAACTAAGAAAAATATTGACTAATAAAAAATAATTGATTAAATTGATTATACTTCAGACAATACTTTATAAAAAGGAAAACAACTGGATAAGTTGAGGATTTTCACTCATGTAGAATTGCCTGGTAAATTCTTGAAGGCATTAGATGCACTGAAAAACTATTCCATGAACAACATTAAGGACACACATAATCTTACTTACTTAATAATGTTTTTATATTCTATAAACAGTTTTGGCTCTTAAAGCCATCTCTCTGTGCCTGTGCCTGGCCCTCCACCCTCCTGTTCCTTACTTACTGAGGCCTCCAGGTAACTGCAGTACAAACTGTAAATTTTAGCACTCACTCAGAGGTTTCAGCAAATAAAGCAATCTCTTCCTGAAACCAAACCTTGTAGCTTGTAATCTAGTTGAGAAGATCTAACTTGTTTATCTGACCCAATCAGAAAATGGCTATCCAATGGCGCCACCTGGAGGAAAGAAATCCTAAGAACATGACTGACCTGTAGTTTGCTTTACCATGCAGGAACAGTGATAATAATAATTATAGAACAGTAGACCAATATTCTGCGAGTTGTAGGATAAGAATCTGACATTTCTAACTTCATGCAGAATTAGCCACAGCTAATTTGCTTGGCTTTCGTTACAGTTTCATCAGACATTATTTTTTACTGTGGTTATGAATGGCACAAAGTACACTGGAAAATAAATAAATAAACTATAAAAACACAAAGCTTTCACTCAAATATTGTTTCAAATATTCAAAATGGTTTTGGTTTCAGGAGCACAGCTACCATTGACAGTACACCAATAACTTTCCCCCGTGTACACAGAAAAATGGAAAGGTACTGTGGAAAAACATCATGACTGAGTTAAACTGGCCGCAATCTTTTAGGAATAACATTTATTACTGTACAAACAGGTGAATTATAACCAATTTAGAAAGTAAACTCATGGGAACTAAGTTCTAAATAAAGATTTGTAGTAAAGGAAAGAAGACACTTTTTGCGGGGTTCCTGTTAATTTTGAAAAATCAAAGAAAATATAGTTTTCTGGCCTAAAATAAACAATAAAAAGTATTTTCATCAAATCAGCTACCATTACAAAAATATTAGAACAACAAAAGAACAAGCTGTCACTTTCTGCTATCATTACTATGCTAGTTAAACTCCCTTCCTTCTTGACTCTAGTGCATGGCAGAAATGTTCGCCACTTCATGAACACTTCACTTTTCTGTCCATCTTTGTTTTCTCATGTATGCACCCATCTGTGGCCTCACCTCATTATAGAAGAAGTGCACAGTGTGGTTGTTCAGCTTGAGAGACAGGGTCTTGAGGAAGGAAATATAGTAAGCCATGATCTCTTCGTCTGAGAAGTCGAACTTGTGGACGATGATGGAGTTGACGTGGTTGTTCGACAACAGATAATCTGTACAGAGAAGTGAACTTGAATAGAAATCTATGTAATAAATACCCTAATAGCTAACACTTTAATAATCAATTGTTTCTCTTTAAAAGTCTAAAAACAGCAAAACTACCCACTAAGATTAATAGCCTTCAGCTGAAATTCTGTTGCTTGGTAATGACTGGCAAATAACTCCCAACTGTCTGCTTTCAACAAACAATGTTATTTATTGCTCAGACCAACAAGCAGATCCAAAAAGGTTTCCGTTCGCATCGGGATTGCCCTATCTATTTTCTTCAGTATGTTAGCATACTTACATAGGGAAGTCTCATGGCTGATGTTTTCAAACAAAATGTTGAGGGTCTGAAGGAGTTGGACGCAGACGTAGCGCCCAGACTTTTGCCGCAAGATGTTCAAGAAGAAGACAAACATGTTCTTCTCCAGGAAAAAGCTGATCAGTGAGTGCAGACAAACAAAACAACTCTGTCTTGATTACAAGATTTAACAGTCAAAAGGTTCTGGCATCTCCTTAACTAACACTAAGAAACATGCAAGAGTAAAAATCTGAAAAATTAATGTCTATCTCAATTTGAAGAAAAACTTATAAATTGCATATACTCTTAAAGCAACCTAATTGGCTCTTTAGACCTTTCTTCTTAACAGGACAGGCTTTCAGTATGGCATCATTAGCATCCAGGAAATAACTGACATAATTCACTAGTTGGGTTTAAAAACAATCAAGGACTGCAATTTTTGGTCACTTTTTTTTCAAGCCGGCTTCATTTGGCTACCGTTTTTATGTAAAAATGGTTAGAATTGAAGAGATTTAAACTTTTTCCGACAGCAAAAACATACATAACCACACAGTTAACACACTATGACATCCATATGGGGTCACCTGCAGAGATTTATTGCTGACAAAGAGCCGATATAGGGATGGACTGGGACTTACTCAAACACAGAGCTGTCATTCTGATCCCCCCAGATGAGGATCTCTGTGATGGAGCGGATGGTCTCAACTAGCAGGTTTCGGTTGTGATCCGTCACAGTGGTGTTTTTGGTGAGAATATGGTACATGTATCTGACAGAGACATGAAGGAAGGAATACAGATGGTAAAGCAGCCCCAAATTTGTGAATAAGCACAAGCCAGTTACTGGGGTCAACCTCTGATAAAGTGAGGTTTTAAAAGGTTAAAGTTGCCATCAGCCCATACCCATGTGTTTACGTTCTTTCAATGAAATTCTAGCAGAAACACTCCAGAGTAACCCGAGTTTGAAGTATAGAACTATAGTAAAACAACGCTCACCCTCCCCCACCTGTTGCTGTGCACTACCAGCCAGCTGGATTTTTCCTCGCAAGACAGACAAATTCAGCCGGTACAGGTCGCCACAAACACAAATAGTAATGTTGTGGAAACCTAGGGATCGCCACCTATCACTGTTATTAAACAGCTAAATTATTAAACTACAGTTTTGTTTTATTCCTTCCTGACTGCCAATGGCAGTAAAAATGGACATGTCTCCTTGCGCTGCGTACAGGTCGAGATTTTATGTACACAAAGTTACGTACATGACGTGTAGCCTACCTGGCTGCTGCGTCCATAAATAGCAGCTGGAGACTACGTTCGGTCTCCTCGGATCTTCTCGCTGAGGAGAAGTTCTGAGTGACCAATGTGAGTGGCAGTCATCCAGGAATTCACAGAACCAAAGTTACAGCGTAACTTTTATTAGTAAGCTAAAAACCAACTAGAACAGCTAAGTTTAGTATTAATCTAATAAAAAGGTGCTAGAAAACATCAGCATAACTTTAATTATCAATATGTTAAACAGACATTATTTTAACAACAGTTGGACAATTTTATACTTTTTAGTTTTAAATAAAAGAGATTTGAATATTCTACTTATTTTTGGGTAAATACCGTTTTTTCTCGAAGTTATCATGACCCATAAATGACCAGAATAGCAGTCTGTACAGATAGAGAGCGATATCTAGAAGAAAATAACTAATAAATCCTTCTAACAGTGACAGCCTTTAGTACTAGTAGTGGACTGAGAGGAATTTGTCTTATAGAGATTATGCTTTAAAAAAACTTAAAAGTTCTGGGCCTCCAACGGGAGCCTAACAGCACTCATATTAAACACCTGGTTGGATCCTTGTTTAATCCAGATTCAATCAACACCTAATCTTGCTCCTAATTAAGGCACCTGTTAAAGTAATACGGTCTGAAGTTTAGCAAACTTGTTCAAAACATACACTGGTAACCCCATGCTGTAGGCTACTTCCATGTTAACTCAGCCTGTCCCATGGAGTGAATTTAAAGATTACCTGTTCGTTTTGTAGGTGTATATTTTGCTAGTTTTAAAGGGAATTAATTTGTTTTATTGACTAAAGCCACAGGAATCCGATAGGGTTAACGGTTACATGCTAGCTAGCATTTTATTTTACAAATGTATTACATAGACGATAAAGCAACCACAGCTAGCTTTATTGTTATCTAACATGATACAGTACTGTTGATGGTGCCCTTATTGTTAAAATAAGTTATGAATGAGCGAATATTGACGTTATTTCAAAGCTGTGCCTATGAGCTAACGTTAGCTTACGTTAGGATATCTACTCACTTCAAATGGTCCAACGAGTGAATGTTTTTCGTCTTCCCCTGTCCTCCAACCCAGCTCCGTGACCGGCCGAACATGGTTGCGGTTTTTAACAGAGCTGCTGTTCTGTTAGATGCGCTATTTTGCAAATGTTAGGGGGTGGATTTATCCATAACACCCACTTTCCCTTGTACCGATACCTTCTCAGCAAACAGAGGGAGATAGGCGGAGACAGCAGCATCGAGGGGGACACTGCGTAATGGGTTTACGATATGGGGTATTCTGGGAGTTGGTGTTCTTACCGACAATTCAGGGCCTTCGCCATATTGTGCATGGCAGGTCGCCTTGAAAACCAATGCAAGTGTGGTTGAAGCTCCGAATAAAGGAAACACTAAAAGATTCGTTTAAATTTTATTTGTCGTTTGTGTACACAATAATACATATTGAGTATTAATAATACTGTTCATTGATTAAACATAAGCGAAAATCAAAAATAACTAAAATGACACAGGGTGTCTTATTATACATCTGAAAATATGCCATACTTCCAATTTAATTTTGTTTTAATAATAATAATAATAATAATAATAATAATAATAATAATAAGAAGAAGAAGAAGAAGAAGAAGAAGAAGAAGAGAAGAAGAAGAAGAAGAAGAAAAGCAGTAGTTATAGTAGTGTATACTAACTTAAATAGTAGGGTATATATATTCATTAATGTGAATAATTATGACCAAAAACTACAAAAACACTTAAACTGTTAAACGTAAACTCCACAATTTTTTTAACTGAAAAAACTGTTACCAGCTAAACCTGCCTTGGTTTCCAAGGCAACCTTGCCACTCACAATAAGACGGACGCGTTCACGTGTGGTTTGTAAGGGCCAACGCGGTGTCTCAAGTTCTTATGATGCTTAATTCGCGCGACGACTTTTCCTTCTCTACGCCCCTATACAGATTGACATATCTAACAGCCAATCACAGCAAATACTGCTAATTGGTGAGCCAATCACCTGTCAAGGGTTCAAACGTTGCTTTGTGTCGGCTATGTTTTGATGTAGTTGGCAAAAAACGTTGTGGGACATTTAGCTGAAAAAATCGTGAGAATAAGCTGTCTGTGAATACCCGCTCTCTTCCTTGTAGTTTATGGGTACTCCAAGACCTTAACAAGTACAAATGTTCGGCTTTGTTTTGGCTAACCTTGAATGTTACTGCTTTTAGCCGTCACCAGCTGGCATGGTGTGAATTCGGAAATCCCCTCAAGAAACCTGTGTGGTGAATGCTTCTAGCAAGCTAAAACGACATTTGAACTCTGTCCCGGGGTTATTATTAACAATGACCGTATCGTCGTTCACTTTGCCCGCTTTTCTCTTGGTTTTTTCAGGACCATACAGATAAACTGCTGGGAACTGCAGAGCTCCCTCGATTACTACTGCAAGTCGGGCCGAGCCGAAATGGACGCGCCTGTCCTATTAACTCCGACATATTCTCAGCGATAACCACCACCGACCCCGAATCAGCCGTGCTCACACCAGACCGTGGCTGTTTTTCTTTTCTATGACACGCCCGGTTTATGCCCAGCTAGATTCGGTGGAACTGTTTTTGGACGAGCTCCCATATATGTTTTATTTGGGCCTGTTTTTTGTGAACGTCCTGATCCTCTACTATGCATTTTTGATGGAGTATATTGTCCTGAATGTGGGGATAGTGTTCCTGCCCGAGGACATGGACCAGGCGCTGGTGGACCTTGGGGTGCTGTCCGACCCGGCCTCCGTACCTTACGACACCGACCCGGAGCTGGATGTGTTTGAGGGATACCTGGAATGACATGGTTGGACTGAGGCATCAAAGCAATGGGGAAACATGCCTCACAGTGGATGCTATTGCAAGCTGCCTCTCACAGAGACGTTTTATTGCAAAAGTAAGTTTCTGAGGCTAAAATACTCACAATTCAGAATTCGTTTTTTCTTAAGAGAACTTTTTAAAAGCTGACCTTTTTTTCAGGTTGTCTCGACTCAGAGGAAGGTAGCCAGGTGGAGAGTGGACTGATGGCTGCCTCTTCAGCAACTTTGTGTTGAGGTCCAGCACCATTGGCTCTTGCTTTAGACACAAGATGGGAAATTTCTGTGTGTGCCCAGTAAGGCTCCTAGAAAGCTGCTCTCACTACCCAACCGATGGAAAATGGTTCTCCTGACTTGGATGAAGATCCAGCAGCCTGGCACACACTCCCAACAAAACTTTCCAGGCCACATGGAATCCGGTTGTTATTTAAACGGACAGACTTCAAACTCAAATAAAAACGGTCATGTCTATTTCAGTGTCACTAGCTGCACGATGAAACGTTTGTAGGCGCGTTTAGCATTTGCTCTCTCAAAAAACACAAAATTCGCTGCTGCTCCTGCTGCTGCTGGTTCACTCAGTCAGAACGGGTCTTTTGAGGTTCCTTACACTGTATTCCAGCACCATCGGGGACATGCACTCTCTCAGGAGTAAAGTTAGCGACTCTGGGTGCACTGACAAGACGTAATGCTATTACTGGAGATATGCTGTGAAGCAAAAACCTTTTAAAGTTCTGCTTGTTACGCTGATTTACTGCAATGCAGAAAGGGTTGTTTGTTTTTTCTATGCTTTGTGTTCAGTAGATTTTAATTTTTTTTTGCCAAATTCCTTTTGGCAAAAAATGTTTTAATATGAATGAAAATCCCTTGAAGATTTTTATTCTGTGTTCAACACTGCGTTTTAGGAGGACTCTGAGAAACGTTGCATGATTTTTATGTCTTCAGTTGATTTAGCTGAAAATGTCCCAGTTACTCTCCTGTGCAAACGATCACAAATCTAAAATCCCTTTCATAAAGTGTACATTCTCAACAGCAATAATAAACTGGAGCAAAGCAGTGGTCAATTAGAATTTAATGAGATCAACCGGTTCACATGTGTTTTGTGGACCTGGAGAAGGCATTCGACTGTGTCCCTCGTGATGCCTTGTGGGGGGTGCTCCAGGAGTATGGAATCGGGGGCCCTTTATTAGGGGCCATCCGGTCTCTGTACAAGCGGAGCAGGAGTTTGGTCCGCATTGCCGGCACTAAGTCGGACCTGTTCCCGGTGCATGTTGGACTCTGGCAGGGCTGCCCTTTGTCACCGGTCCTGTTCATAACTTTTATGGACAGGATTTCTTGACACACCCAAGGGCTGGAGGGGGTCTGGTTTGGGGACCAGTGGATTTCGTCTCTTCTTTTTGCAGATGACGTGGTCCTGCTGGCCCCCTCTAGCCAAGACCTACAGCATGCGCTGGGGCGGTTCGCAGCCGAGTGTGAAGCGGCTGGGATGAAGATCAGCTCCTCCAAGATAGAGGCCATGGTTCTCGACCGGAAAAGGGTGGCTTGTCCTCTTTAGGTTGGAGGGGAGTTCCTGCCTCAAGTGGAGGAGTTCAAGTATCTCGGGGTTTTGTTCACGAGTGAGGGAAGAATGGAGCGGGAGATCGACAGACGGGTCGGTGCGACTGCCGCAGTAATGGGGGCGCTGTGCCGGTCCGTTGTGGTGAAGAGAGAGCTGAGCCGAAAAGCGACCGGTCGGTCTACGTTCCTACCCTCACCTATGGCCATGAACTTTGGGTCATGACCGAAAGAACGAGATCCCGGATACAAGCGGCTGAAATGAGCTTCCTCCGTAGGGTGGCCGGGCACTCCCTTAGAGATAGGGTGAGGAGCTCGGCCATTCAGGAGGGGCTCAGAGTAGAGCCGCTGCTCCTCCACATCGAGAGGAGCCAGCTGAGGTGGCTCGGGCATCTATACCGGATGCCTCCATGACGCCTTCCTCGGGAGGTGTTCCGGCACGTTTCCACCGGGAGGAGGCCCAGGGGACGGCCCAGGACACGCTGGAGGGACTATGTCTCTCGGCTGGCCTGGGAACGCCTTGGGCTCCCCCCGGAGGAGCTGGAGGAGGTGTCTGGGGAGAGGGACGTCTGGGTGTTTCTGCTGAGTCTGCTGCCCCCGCGACCCGGTTCCGAATAAGCGAAAGACGACGAGTACGAGATCATTCACCTAATTTTGTGAAGAATTGAACGGTAATTGATCCTATTTGAATGTTGGAGTGTACCATACATGCTGCATATTAGGAGGGACTGGGCCCAGCTTTTAACTAAATATGCACATCACAATTAAAACCAGTATTTTTTTTCCTCCTGATAATGTTGATTTTACCACAGAATGCCCATGATGCTTCCAACCCGACAGCTGACGCATGGAGACAAACGTATGCACGTGTTTACATGCATGTTCCACGCCGAAGCTTTAATCCAGATCGCTTTTCTGCCAGCTAACCTTCAGCCTTACATCCAGCACCCTGTTCAGACTGCCCTGATTTTCTTTTGAATAACACTGCCTGGTCTGCTGACATGGCAACCTAAACCTTCGGTGACCCAACCGTGCATAGCCCGACCACTTTTAAATTGAGCTGTAGATGTAAGTAATTAGAGCCTAATCCAAGACTGTTTTGTTCTAAAGCTTTGTTAGATTCACACCAGTGTTGATAATTGAAACCAGGTTCTGTGACCCATTTGGATTCACGCAGCCAACAAGCAATATGTAAATATGAATGTTTGATTTGAGCGTAAACCAATGTGCCCATTAGTATTTAAGAAAAAAGCACCTGAACCATAGGGTTGATCACTCAGGGCTCAGGAAATTACTTTTCAGTAATTATTGCAAATTATGTTTGTACAAAATCTGACCAGATCGAAGCAAAGGTTAAAATTTTACAAACCAGCCCTAAACAGTGATCCCACTCAAAAAAATATTTTGTATAACCGTTTTTGACAGTTGTATAACATGTAATCTGTTTAGACTGAATAACTAAAAATCACAGTACAGGATCTGTTTGAATCACTGCTAACGTCACAAAAATTGGAAGAGATGTAGAATCCACCATTTGCAGCATCGCTGTTAATAATCTCATGACTATATCAGAGATCCAAAACCCCCGCAAATAAACGGTGGTAGTGGAGTGTCAATAGAAATGCTCTGTTTCTAAGACCTGTAAACTGTAATTGACCCTTATGGGACCCCAAAAAAAGAAGTATTTAATCTGATTAACCTCCTTATCTTACCTTTGCCATGTGGTTTTCACCCACGCTTAACTCTGAAATAAAAATTTGTAAATCATTGCATTCTGTTTTTATTCAAGTAAGAACAGCAGAAACATCCATACTGATTCTCACTGCCTCTACTCAGCGCTTCTGTCATTCTTTCACATCTGGTGGTTAGAAAGCATTTTCATCCTCTACAGAGCAGATTTGAGGTTTTATTTTCCGATTATGTGTCGGACGAAATCGTGCCCTAATGAATCTGTACTTCAATACTTTTATTTATTCACTCCTACAGATATGGTCTGATGTTTACACCCACTCATAAGGGTTAATTTAGAGCTATTTAAAGATTTATTCGAACTATTGTTTTCTCTTGACGGAATGCTTATTCAAGATGCAGCTGCAATGATTTAAAAAAATTCAAGAACTGGTCGCACCAATATGAATTTACTAGGGATTGTTTTCCAATCCGCTTATGATAAAAGTTAAATATATAGGCTCAAATGCATTAATGAAGCCTCACTGATATATGGATTATTGTCCTTGAGTATATTAAATAAAAGTTCTAAATTTTGTAGCCAGAAAAGGGGCTCTAGAATAGTTCTTGCTGTTAATTTAACCACTCTTTTTAGAAATGGTAAAGCTCATTGATATTGGTTGGTTTCCTGTAGCGGACCCAGATTTTTAGCATAGTCCAAAAATGTCCCATAGGGTTGAGATTGAGTTCCAGAAGCTGAATCTCAGCCAGTTTTCATGTGTTTGGGATCATTGTCCTGTTGGAGCACCCAGTAGTGTCCAAGTCTCAACCATCTAACTGCTGATTTACGGTAAAGTTAAGAATTTGGATGTATGTACTCCTCTGTTTTTTTTTACTCCATCCACTTTGTGCAATGCAAGAGTAGCAGTTTCACAGACCCTCAGCATGATGCTGCCAGCTCCATGCTTGGCAACTGGCAAAGTGTTCTTTTCAAAGACTCATCAATGACGCATCCAAGGACACTGGTCATTAAATTTTCCCCAGAACACATTCGGACCTTTCATGTGCATTGCTGCTGATTTCAGTCTAGTTTAAACTTGTTTATTTCTTTATTTGTTGGCATTCTCCTAGTCCATGTTCATATCACCGTGGGCAGTGACTCCACTAGTTTCCAGCTCAGAATAGGCTTGAACTTTGGTGGTTCTCCCTGAAGGTCCAAACCAGTATCTTTGTATCCGAGGATGATAGTTTAATTCAAATGGTTGAAACTTGGGAACAATTTGGTGTTCCAACAGAACAATAATGGAATGACCCGAAACTCAACCCTATTCACAGTTCGTGGACTGTGCTTCAAAGCTGGGTCTGTGCAAGCAAACCAGCCACTTTAAATGAACTCCACCAACTTTGCTAATAAGAAAGGTCAAATAGCGTGTCAGAATTACACCAGAAGCTTGTTAATGGCTACAAGAAGCAGGTGGTTCAGGTGCAGCTTGCTGAGGGACATCTGAGCAAATATTGGTGGAAATCTATGTATATATGCATATTTTTGACCCTGTCAGTCCAATTTGATCATTCCACACTGTAAAAATAACAGTGCATATGCATTCCTAAAAGCCTTAAAAAATATGAGATTCAAGTCCCTGATAAGTGCACATAAACTTTTAACCAGAACTGTACGTGCTTGTGGTGCCCGGTTGGTGTCACGTCACATTTATGCCACAAGAGCGCACCGGAGAGCAGCAACGGAAGGAAATTGTGGCTCTACTAATGAATTACTACATTTCTTAGAGTACATGGTATAAATAACAGTATACAATAGCAGGACAGGTAAGAAATAATAAAGTCACGTGCTTAGGTGTGTAAAAGGTCAAGCATAATTTGATCCAGTTCTCAAAGTCTGAAATTCATTTATTAAAAATGTTCTGTTGGTGGAAAGTCATACTAGGAGAGGTCATCAGCACCATTCAGGTATGCCAATATTGAGATTCAGCTCCACATTTGTAACACTTGAATCAAACAGATGCGTACAATCATTAATGCTAAAGACATTGTGCTCTCTTGAAGAGAGGTGCAAACAGCACTGTTGTCTTAAATGTCAGTCTGTGTGAAAATGGAGAACAGAAACATGCAGGAGAAGTGAAAAGTGGGTATTTTAATACACCCATGCATTTAGTTGGAAAAACCCCCCATTAAAATAAACACGTGACACCACACTTAAAAGACAAACGCATGCACCAGCCAGGTACCCGGCTGGTGCATGTATCCCTCTCGTGGACTGGTGGGCTGGGGCTGCTGGTGCTGTCTGGGGGGGTTGGGCGGGCTTGGTGGTGTGCTGCTCTGCTATCTGTCGTGTATGGGGGGGGGGGGGGGGGGGTTGTTGTGGGGTGCTGCAGCCTGTGGGGTGGAGGGGGTTGTATCCACTTCGCCGGCGTTTGGATCGGCTGGGCGGCGATGATGGAGCTGAGCTGGATAGTGTCTCCCCCTGGGCAGTTGCAGTGACAGGAATGTAGTGTTTTTTTTTTTTTTTTTTGTTTTGTTTTGTGGCTGAGTAGGGCATTGTGGGGGCGTGGGGGGGACACCAGCCCCGGGGATTGAGTGGGTGAGTTTGTCCCGTCATGCTGCGGGGTCGGGGGTCCTGTTGTGGGTGCGGTGCTCGGCGGGGTCCGCCCTGTTGCGCCGGTGGGCGGGGGTGGTGTTGCGCGGGGCCCATGCCTTGCCGTTGCGGCGCGCTGTGTGGTGGGGGAGCGGGGTGCGGCGGGGGTGCTTAGAGCGGGGCTGTGTGTGGAGCTTGCGCTGGGTGGGTGTGGCTTCATCGGCCTCTCGGCTTTGGAGTTCACTTGTGGGGGTGTGCCTCTTTGGGGGGGGATTCGTGGCGTCTGGGTTCGGGGGTATGTGTTCGGTATCGGTGTCCCTGTTGGGGGTGGCCCTGTGGCGAGGCTCATGTTGGGGTTCACTGGGGATGGGAGACTCATGGGGTCGGGATCGGAGCTCGTTGGGGGGTCGGGACTGCTCCGTCCTGGGGCGGCTCTGGTTGGCGGGCTGGTTTGGGCCATGTGGACCCTTCTTTTGTACATAGCCCGCTCTCTGAAGGTGGATGGGGGTTGTTGGGGACTGGGTTCTGGGCAGGGCCGGTACCGCCCGGGTCTGGGCCTCTGCCTGTCTCTGCCCCAAGAGGGAAGGGAACCACCTCCTGTGTCCGTGGGCTGGTTGCCCCTAGGGGCTGCCGGCGCCCGGACCCTCGAGTATAGAGTATGCATGGGGAGTGTGAGTGAGTGTATGACGTCCATTGTTGTTTGTCTCTACGTTGGGAGCGAGTGATTTTATGTGTGTGGATGAGGATGGGAGTGGGTGACTGTGACTGTGAGTGCCTGTTTTTTTTTTTTTTTTTTTTGTGACAGGTTGGGTCTTTGACTGCTCCCTCTCCTGGATCAGCTTAGGCCCCCATATTATGGGGGGCCTATTTCCTCCCGCCACCCTGCCTGCCGGTGGTTGGAGTCTCTGCCCGCTGGTGTACTTGTGGTTCTCGGTGTCGGGGCGGGGGGCTTTGGTGTGTGCTGGCCCCCCCTGGCGCCCTGCCGGGCCTGGACCCTGGGCTCTGTCGGGCTCTGCCCTTGGGGGTGGTGTGTCCCGGGGTCATGGGTCTCTGGGTCCAATGGCTGGGTCTGCGGGCAGGAGACGGCTGCCGGCGGGGCTGTGGGCTCGTCGCTGCAGTTCCCTGGGGCTTCTGCGCTGTCGCTGCTGGTGGCCCCCAGGGACTCTCCACTGCTCTTCTCTGGGGGGGTTGCGGTGTGTCCGGTGGTGGTTCTCCTGGGGTTCCTGTGCTTTGGGGCGCCTTTGGATGTCTGTGCTCGGATCTCCTCAGTGTACGGCCCGGGGACCACGGGCAGGTCGGTGCGCGTCTCACACTCGCTATTGTATATTTTTGTGGAGAAAACCTTGTATACAAAGCGCGTCCACACAGGTGTTGATAGATACACAGATGATCTATATTGGGCTGCACTTCTCACTAAGTACATTTTACATTCATAAATCCCATGTGCTAATTTGTGTATAAGCAAGCAGGGTGTAATCTTTTACTCTATTCATCCTTCTTTCTCTCCACCACTCTCTCAATGCATATAAAAGTAACCAGGCAATATTCTGTAGTTCACAACAACAAAAACAGGAACACATAAAAATGCACCAAAATAGTATATAAAAATATAAAGTAAAAATCTGCTTTCTTTACTGACAACAAAGTTACGTTTGAAGTTTGTATAAACCGTTCCACACAGGTGATCCTGAGTGGTGTGGGTGTGTTCATTCCTCTTTCAAAGAACAGAATCTATACCTGATGAGTTATGCAGCAGCTGATTATTGTAGTGCAATTTTTCACATGCTCTTTTTTCTGTTTATGTCATGCCGTTAAGATTTAGAACACATAAAGCATAGTGTTCATATGTTTGCATAAAAAAGATGAATTCAGTGCAAGGTAGAACTTTTTTTTATGGGTTATGTTAATGCCAGAGGATGCGGCTGTCCTGCTGCTGAAGTCTCTCAAAAACTCCATATGGAATGCATTGGTTCCACATCCTGGGATAGGATCAGACAAACAGAGTTTAGGACATGAAATATAAACAGATCTGGAAAAAAAACAACTTTTTTTCAAGTATTATGACTCACCTTAAAGTTTTAACTTTTTTGCAGTTTTTCAAACTCGCTCCCAAGCTTTGTGCTCCAACGTCTGTCATCTTGTTATATTTAACGCTGTCAAGTGAAGACAAACAGGGAAATACAAAGATTTAATAATCAAGGAACATTTAACCTTTGCACATACATTTAAATGTGATGCTTCCTATTTATTATTCATAAATTTTAGTATTCATGTTAAACTTATTTATGTTTTCAAACTTCTTTTAATTTCTTTAGTGTTTTTGGGGGGGATTAACAAACACAAAATAGTGCATACTTGTGGAAGGAAAATTGTACATGGTTTTCAAGCTTTTTTTTAAACTAAAATCTGAAAAGTGTGGCATGCTTTTGTATTCAGCCTCCCCAAGTCAATACTTTGTAGAGGCATATTTGCAGCTATTTCAGCTTTTCAGCTCTAAATCTAAATGACACCGGTGCCTATTTATCTGTGCAAAACAACTAAACCTCAATCAGGGGGACTTTTTTTTTTGCTCTAAGTCGGATTTAGATCATTAACTGGGCACTCTAACGCCTGAGTATGATTTGATTATGTGTTTAGGATCAGTTTCCTGCTGGAAGATGAACCTCCAACCCAGTCTGCAGTGTTTAACCGCCTCTTTTCCAGGATTTCACTGTATTTGGCACCATCCATCCAGAAAGTTTTGTGAGGTTTAGTCACATAAAAGTCACCAATAGTCTTACATATGCCATATGTTGCCATGGAGAAAATGATTAGAAAACCTGGATCCTCCTAATGGTCTGTGTAAGTTTGTGTTTCTAAGCACTTGGGTGAGAGGGGGGCATTCCCAGCCTTGTATCCCACTTGATAGGGGCACTGTCCCCATCTTCTTCCTAAATCTTACCAGCTTCCCTGCACCTGCACTTCCACAGCTTGATGTTGTCACCATCATGTTTCACAGTGGGGAATGTGGTGTTTTGCATATAGGAAAAAAACGTTCATTATTTTTGTCTCATTTGACCAGAGCATTTTCCTCCACATGTTTGCTATGTACCTTGCATGGGTTGTGGCAAACTTCAAACTGGAAGTCTTATAGATTAATTGTAACAATGGCTTTTTTGGTCACACTCTTCCATGAAGGCCGGATTTGGAGATTTGCAGCTCCTCCAGAGTAAGCATGGGCCTTTTGAATGCTGCATGGCTAATGTTCTCCTCTCGTCAGTTTCGGAAAACTTCTCCACAGACAAGTTTAAAGCAGATCCCCAAGCTGTTTGCTGCGATCCTTGGTTTTCATGAGGCTACAGAAAGATTTTTTACTCTACACTGCACAGTATTTATACAAAGATACGATAAGACACAAATTGACCTCTGGATGCAGTTGGCTGCATTGGATTTATTTATGGGTAGTAATGGGGGAAGACATGCAGTCAGAAAAACATGCATCTTTTTCCACAATCAAAAGAATCAGAATCAGAGTCAGCTTTAAATCTAAGTAGATTAGGTTACTTATCTACTCTTAAAACAAATAATCTAAAATATGATCTGCATAGAGAGCTTCTTATATTTTTATTTTATATTTAGTGCTGGAGTGCAAACCAACTAACATAAGTTGTCATATCTAATAACATTTCTAACAAGTCAGGAAGGACAGCAGACTTACTCGAGGTCTGTGAGAGAAGCCATGTGTGGGAGGACGGCTGCTAAACTCTCTGCCCCTTCGTCGGAAATCACATTACTGTACAGACTGGAGACCACAGAAATGGAAGTGAAATTAAGTGGTTCTAAAACAAGAAACCATTTACAGATGTTTGTGTAGGTGTTCATACGTATGCGGGATGCACATTTCAGACCTTAAACAGTGCAGTTTGGGCAGGTCCTTCAAGGCGAGGGCTAGTTTCTTCACTCCTTGGTCTCCTATGCAGTTCTCGGACAAACTGAAAACAACGAGCTTGTTCAGTTTAAAACATTAAAAGGAAGACAGTGAAAATGTTAAAGAAGGCATAAACATGAACTCACTTTAGTATCTCCAGAGAGCGAAGAGAGACTAATGCATTTGCCAGTTTCTCTGCTCCTTTGTCTCCGATCTTACTGTTTTCCACACTGTAGGAGGTTTGAGGAAGAGATCATTAGAAGAGCGTTTTGTATGAGGAGACAACTTGAAATACAAAGACGTGTGTTCTTACTCCAAGTGCTGAAGGTTATGTAGACCAGGCAAAAGGTCCCACAGCTTGGGAAGAGCTAAGGGACCGTTTTCCGGGCCAAGCCTTTAGGGAGAGTAAGCGGTATCAGAATGGCCTTAATATGATTATTTTTATTGCAGTTATTATGTTATCAAATCATGTTCCCCATTACATTGGAGTACTACTCACTCAAATTCCAGCTTATATAGCTCTTTGACAGCTGGCACCCCGTCTGCCAGGATGGAACCTGATTGGCTGGAGCTGAAGTTCAGTATAAAGCACATGTTTAGCAAACAAACATTGAATATTTCAAACGTACATTGATTTCTGTGTGCGTATTTTACACCTACCTTGATGACAGCCTCTTGTGGGTGTGTATGCTGACAAGACTTTCCAGGTGCTCTATGTGACAAACCTGTGTGGCTTTCAGAGGATGGATCTTGAACTTAGACACTGCTCCTTGTAGGAGACCTTCGTCGCCCATCTTCTCCAGTTCCTTCCACAAGGTTACGACATCTGCTATGCAGGCCCTTAGGAACACACCGTGAACACATGCTCCATTTTATATATGTATATATGTTTTCCCTCGACAGCATGAAAAAAACGTAAACTAAATTACTTATTTCAAGTGATCATTTTTTTATAATATGACCTTGTTACAGTTCTTGCAACATTTTATCTAATACAAAAACATTCAGCATTTCTCTATGGTTCACTGATCATATCGTAAACCTCAGACATGGAAACAGGTATCGATGTCTTAAACACCGTTAAAGGCTGCAAACACTTTACCCAAGCCTTCAAATCTCTCAGATTCAGGGCTCAAAGATGCTCTGTCTATTTAGGTCTTGGCACATGAAACAAACCTCCTTACCCCAAAATGTGAGAGGTTTTTAGAGGACAGGTGGTTTTGAGGCTATGGGGCAAAACCGTTGTGGTTTATCGACATGTAGAAAGGTTACCGTGTTGCTTCCTAAAGTGTCATATACAATACATATCTCTTATATCAAACATACTGTCAGTGAGCTGAAAAATGTAGGTTTCCATTTGTGGTTAAAAGTTGATAGCTGTAAAGTAATTAGTTTAAGAGTACATCCTCAGTGTGGTTCCCATCGTCTTCTGGAGTCCAAAATCTCGAAATGTGATGTTCAAGATGCATATTTTTGATCTTTTTTAGCTGCTAAAAGAATAATTTCTAAATTAGTGGATTTGTTTTTAATTATCTTTTGTTGCTTTGTTTTCATTGAAAAACACACAGAGATTGTCCAAAGCCTTATTCTGCACATCTGAGTCTCAAGGGCACACTTTAACTGTATTAGTAACTTCAGGAACAAGAACTTTCTGTTTAAGCGGTAAAAATAGCATTTGAGAAGATTAAATTTAGTTTTGAGCAAGTTTTATATCCCACTGCAATGTACTGCAGCTTTCTGTGCTTTCACATACTTTTTTAGCTCTGCAGTGCATCCCTGAGTTGTGACAGATCACCGTATGCAAGCTAGAGAAATATTACAGACCTTTCATTTAAATTTGCCCTCATTTTAGCGTAAGGTCTAGCTGAAAGTGCAAGAGCACAGAAGTTGTATTTAGAAACCGACAGATAAAGAAGCAGACTTCTGTTAAAATGCTTGCTGAATGTGGAACTCAGTCGTAAACAGGAAACATGAGGCGTGAAGGTGCTCCATCTCATTGAATACACATTTTCCCACGTTATTTTTACACAATGGTAGCAACTGACTTGGACGTCATTGGCTTGTTGGGTTATTTTTTTTGAAGAGAAAATTTAACAGAGAATTAATAAAGCAGTCCAATGTTGTCCAAATTCCAAGAAGGAACATTAGAGGTTTCGAAGACCTGCTACACACCAACATAAAAATGGTTTTTCCATTGACCCTGACCTCTAAATCCAAAGTGGCTGGCTTGTATGCAACATGTGATATCTGTAGTAAAGTAGCAGTTAGTACCTACTCAAACATTCTAAACAGTACTTTACAACATCCTAATAATGTTGCTACAGTACATTATTAGCTTGTATGGCTAATAATAGTTAAATGGTCACATTTCAAATAGCAAATTCTAACTGGTTTTTGGACTTGGAACCTGGAATGTGATTACGTTGGATTTCATGTTATTCCAAGTTCCACCTATAGAGGTAAATCGAACCCAACTTATGTAGCTACCAGCTGGTTCTGCTGTACAGACCCACTATGCACATCCCATAATTACATTTTGAAGAAGTTAATGACTAAGAAAGATCCGTAAAACCTGTCAAAGTAAACAGTAAGCTACAACAGTTTTGGGAGAATCTTTAGCCTAGCACCGCAGTAGCCATGCTCTGGATTTTCCTTTTTTATATTGTAATGTGAAAATGTGGACATTATCACCATGTGCTGGCAGATTATAGGTGTTACATCCCTTACAATTAGAATGTAGTAATGTTGAAAACTGAAGAGAAAATAAAATCAAAGAAAACTGAAGAGAAAAAAACATTCATTTCGAAAAATAACCAGATAAGTATAACTCAAAAATCACATGTTTAAACAGTTCACCTTTTTGGCTGTTTGGGCCGAAAAGCGTTAGATCACAGATAATTCTTACTTATTTAGCTTACAGATAACAGCAGTTATCAGTTTGGAAACCATGCAAATAAACAGATTATTGCATTATTAATTTTGGACAATTTTTAGAAGTAGTTAATTTTACCTGTATGTATTGATGTTGCTGAGGCCCACCAAAGCTCTAAGTCCACAGATCTGTATCCCAGAGTCTTCAAGATCCAAACAGAAACTTCTGCCCTCAGCTCCACCCCTACTGAGAGCGTTCTGTACTGTGAACACATCCGGAGGGCTGAGAGGAACACCCCGGAATGTTAAAAATTCAGGAAGATGTACCGCCAGATGGGCCAGCATTTTGCCACCAGTGTCCCGTCCACTCTCTTTGTGCGTTAAACTTGCTTCATAGACATAGTTGCACATCTCCAAGATCTGAGCTGAACTCAGGTCCCCGAAGGACAGACCTTCTAGGTGTTTCATCACCAAAGCCTGCTTGCTGGCAACCATGTCCATAAAGACAGTGTCTGAGTATGAATGAAACATCTGTAGCTCCGTCCTGTTGTGGAACAAGAGGCCCAATGTGAACCGCTGTGTGAGCTCCAGCTCCTCCCTCTGAGGTTTCTGCCGGCCTTTTGCACCTGTCTGGAAAGGCAGGGTCTGGAGGAAGGAGCGGTCTGCCACAGTCCTGGAGAGAGACAAGCACCAGAGTGGGTGAGGGAAATGCAGTACTTAAAGTAAAAGACCAAAAAAGACCAGGAGACAAAAAGGACAAGTGGCCTATCCGTTATAATGCGAGCTGAACAGGCAGATGCCTTTCAGTAACACATTTTTATCTTTATTATCAACTGAAGAATACAGTTTTCATTTACCTTGACAATGACAAATGGACAGCAGCCATATAACTTTGAAGGAAAGGGTTGGCCCACAACAGAATGTTGTCTTCACACTCATCGAAGGTTTCTGCGTTTCCTCCTTTTTGTTTGCTCTCTTTCTCCTCTACTCCTACCGTCCCATTGTTAACTTCTCGTCCTCCTCCGTCATTGTCCTCTAATTTCGCAGGCGTCCTTTTCATGAGTGACTGAGAAAGTAGCAGGCCTGCCTTCAAGCTGAATGCTCTGAGTTTGGTGGAAACAGTTCGTTCTCTGGGAACAACAGATGAGTTAGATTTGACCCCTTCCCAGGCTAAAGAGCTAAGCTGGGACAGCAACTCTCTCCTCTCTCTCCTGTTTCTGTCCTCGCAAGCATTCTCCTCTTCCAGGTTCTCCTGTCCTTTCATCCTCCTTGCTCTTTGGCTGCGAGAAGAAATGCGTGCTACCGCCTTGGCCCTTGTTCGATTATTTTTGTGTCCCCTCTTTCCCTTAGAATTGTTAGAGATTTCTGTTTCTTCTACCGGTTCAACTGTTTTTTGGCTCTTGGGCTCAACAAGTGACTCTGGGCTTCCTCTGTCTTTTTCCATTTTCAAACAGAGCACCTTATGACAGAGGGTGGTTAAAGTTCTTGGTAAGGCATCCGAACTTTTGCACTGTTCTAAAACGTTGCACACTAAGTGACAGAGTCCGGGGTTCCAGCAAAGGAGATGCAGGTAGTTGCAGCTTTTTAGATAGTCCAAAGCAGATTTTCTAAGTTCAGGATCAGAGAAGTATTGGGACACATACGTCTCCACATTTTCTGGAGTAAATCCGCAGACTTCCAGAAAGCTATCTGTGCGGCGGAGCAACTGGCTGGCGGTGCCTCTTGGGCGGGTGGCGAGGAGGAGCGTGCAGCCTGGAAGCAGAACCCTCTGAAGAATCCCTGAGAAAAGCTGCTTTACTGTAAATGCCTGAGTCTTGCTGTCTTTTTGCAGTGAGGCTACCAAGTCCTTCTCCTGAGTCTGAAGCAGCATTTCATAGTCCCGCAGCGCATCAAACCCATCAAAAACAACAAGAACACGTTTAGGAGCTGCGAGGATTTGAGCATACACTCCTTCAGGGTCGATGCAGGGGGGAGTGAAGGAGGACCGGCTGAGAAGCAGTGTTTGGAGGCTGTGGACAGGCTCTGTTAAAGTGAGCTGTTTGCCATCCAATAAAAAGACAAAGTCAAACTGAGGTATGCAGTCTTTGGACCAGTCGAGACACAGCCTCTTGATCAGAGTTGTTTTCCCCATGCCGGCATTGCCTAGCAGTAAACTGCAGCGTTTACCATCCAGGCTGTCAAAGATCTGAAGAAGACAAACATACATTCACTTACTCATATGAACAAACCAGTATATTCAGCTTCAGTGGCTGTTTTTGACATCATGGTCGTATCGCTCACTGCCCAGTTTTACCTCCAACAAGTTGTTTTATTGCTACAAATATGCTAACTATCTTTAAATCTACTTTCCATTTTTTTTTAAGTGTCCTAAAAATAAACGTATTTCTGTACACCCAAGAGTTCAATTAACGGCGATTTTTTACATTTTCATTCAAGCCTCCATGTTTCACTGATATTAGACTTGCATCAGAAGTTGTTCTTGAATCATGTTTTTAATGCAAGTCCATCATGCATCACTGAATTAGCCTTCGTTTTCTTCCATTTAAGGTGTGAGGGTGAGCTCTTTCTCAATCTACCTCTACGTTTTCATTTTGAATTTGTTTGCACTTGCTCCAAGTCTTAAAAACAATTCACACAGAAAGTTTATTGCATTTCGCTACCCTTTTGATAAAATGAATTTATTGAAATGTGTCTGATAATTATTTTAATACTGTTGCATCTTTTAAATCATATTTCTTGTGAATCAGCCTCCTGCAACAGCAAATACAGGTTTCCAAGTCCTCTCTTTTGACTACAGGCTCAGGTATGATTTTCAGATCTGGGTAGGTATTTTTTCTGGAAATACTTAACTGTGGGTACTACTACACTACCTGAATTTAAGGGATAAACAGCCAAAAGTGAAAATAATGTTACTTATTTGCTTTATTCTACAAAGCCATAACGACCAGCTCCTAATTGAAATTATCTAGTGTCATATTCGTGATTTTTACATCAGAATCAGAATCAGAATCAGAATCAGAATTCTTTACATGTTGTCTCTCCAAATTAAACAGCTGAAGAGAATGTTGTCTATGACATATTAACTGTCTTACTGTGAGCTGGTCTATAAAAGAAACACTCTTACCTGACTCCGTCCCACTGAGCTCTTTTGACGGTATATATCTCCAGTGATGATGAGCTCCTTGTCCAGACATCTGTTTGTGTTTTTCCCAAAGCGAACGATCTCTCTCTGGCTCACACTCACGTCCACGTAATGGGCGGACAGCCTCAGGCCTGCCTCCATATGCTGGCAAGCTTGACTCATGTGTGTTTTGGACTGCTGGATGTAGTCCTTAACGCCCTCTGAAGAACCAAAAAACAAGTTGGCAGTTTATTCACTGAGTCGTATGAAATTGTGGAAAGTACTGAGAGGAAGCTGCAAAAGCATGCAGAGACTTACGGGGGACTTCGACTTCTGGAGGAGACTTAGGTGCCTCCTTACATGGGGATATCTCTGAAACAGGATAAGTTGTGTTATTTACATGGCACTAAGACTGAAGGTACCCTCTAGACTAGGGACTGAGAAAGACACTGAGGCTTACCGTTCGTGGGGGATGAAGGTGGTGCAGCAGGGGGAGACATGGCTTTGCTGGCTGTATCTGACATGGAACCTGGCTGAAATGAACTCATCAGAACGGGCGCCACTGCGCCATCCACTACAAACACAAGACAAACAAAAACTCAGACAAACAGAGAGATGAAGACCTGCATGTATGCACATGTGCGTATTAACACCCCCAGATTAAATAGAGCAAAGCTCACCTGGAGAGAGCGGTGGAACTAGACGTTTGCAGGTCGGAGAGGGTGC
The DNA here is from genome assembly GCA_036173005.1 of Crenichthys baileyi. Taxonomy (NCBI): domain Eukaryota; kingdom Metazoa; phylum Chordata; class Actinopteri; order Cyprinodontiformes; family Goodeidae; genus Crenichthys; species Crenichthys baileyi. The sequence continues at coordinate 515,338 of JAHHUM010002634.1, forward strand.
AGGAACTAAGAAGGAAACAGCATTAGAGAAGACAATGCTGGTTCACCATATATCTGCCTAACAATATTTATTACATTTCAGGCAGTTAAACACAAAAGAACATTAACAACATACAAGATTGATACAAAAAGCTATATTGTGAATGACTTAATGTTTAGAAGTCCAGAATGACATATTAGAATGTGATACATTCTTATACTGCATTGATACAATATAATACAGTTAAATCGCTTTAATCAAGTGAGGAATGTTTATGTATTTATAGAAACAGTGAAGGGCTTTTAAAGGAAGAATCCCACCATTTAAGCTTTAAGTGACCCTTTGGGGTAGCTTGGTGACAAGTCTGTATTGCAGAGAGCCATTTCTAATCAAAAGGTTGTTTAATGATGTCAAATACCAACAATGCAGTAACTCAATGAAAAGTTTTGGATATATTTTTTTGACATCTCTCAAGTATCTACAATTTAAAGTGGCAGTAAGACAAATATTGCCCCTGTATGCGTTACATTCAGTTCTAACCAGTCACTCTGCCCTCTTTGCATATAGTCAAACCAACAATTCAAACAAATACATTACTGTGTGACTGAACAATGAAACAGCATTGGCTTGTTATATGGACTTAACAATAAGACCATTTTGTTTCTGCACAATATATACTAATCAATTTGTCCTTTAAACACAGCTGTCATAAGCTTATGTTGAACGTGTACATGTTCTTATATGTCTGTGTAACCTGTGGTCAAAAGCGGGCAACTTGCTCTAGAAAAATAAGGATTTAGGGTAATTCCAAAACAGCTGGTGCAAATCTGTCTAACATTTCCTGTTTAGTTTAGTTGATGTGAGAATAACATAATTAGTACAATATGAATGAAAATTTAAGCATATACGTTTTGGTTTAACTGTTTTTTAGAGACAAATATATTGCTAGATACCAATCAGACGTAGCTTTACCGGGCTTAACATTTTGTTTAGTAACATCCACAAACCTTTATTTACTTTTTGGGGGATTTCTTTGATAGCTTAACACATAGTGTATAACTGTGAAGCAGATGAAAAAAAAAAATAAAATAAAATAAATAAAATAAACAAATAAAAATCTGAAAAGTGTGGTGGGGATTTGTTTTCAGCCTCCCTGAGTCAATACAATTACAGTTCCAAGTCTTTTGGGTAATGTCTGTACCAGCTTCGGGAGTTCAAAGAAACAAAAATTTGCAAAATAGTTCAATCTTAGCCAGAGCTTAGCCATGTTTGTGAACATCAGTTTTTAAATTATGCCACATTCCCAATTAGATTTAGGTCAGAACTTTGATTGGGCGATTCTATCACATGAATTTGCTTTAAAATAAACCATTCTCTTGCAGCTCTGGCTGTGCATTTAGGGTCATTGTCCAGCTGGAAATGAATTGTCTGCCCAAGCGTCTTGATTTTAGGCTCCATCAATCCAGCCATCAACTCTGACCAGCTTCCCTTTACATGCTGGAAATAAGCATTGCCACAGAATGATGCTGCCATCACCATGTGGGTGATATGTTTAGGCTGACTGATAGCTTTCCACCACACATAGTATTTTGTATGTAGCCCACAAATTTGTTGTAACTAGTGCACTATATACTTTGTCTTGTCAACATTCTCCCACCTGAGCTGTGGATCTCTACAGCTCCTCCATAGTTAGCATGGGGCCATTGGCTGCTTCTCTGATCAGTGCTCTACAGTCAACCTAGACAGGTTTGTCGCTGTGCCTTACTTTTTCTGTTTTTAGACTGAACTGTTTTCAGACTGAACTATATTCTGTGAAATGTTGCTGCTTTAAACATCTCATTAACCCTGACTTATCCACTGTCAGTGCATGCCACAGTTTTCCATTTATTCTTTTCCTTCTTCCTCCTTTGTTCGAATCTATCAGATAACATCTCAAAACATTGGAAACATATTTTTGGTTGTCACATGACAAAGTAGGAAAAAAAATTAATGAATGTGCAAATACTTTTGCAAGCGCTGTGTAACCCCTGACAGGTGAGCTGAGTTATGCTGCACTACTTACAGCAAGTTTCACTCAGAAATCCTGCTGCCTGGTTGAAATGGATGTGGGATGCCTCTGTTACTATGAATCACTCCATGAGTCATAATCCAACTATTTAGCTTCTGACTCCTTGATCGCTCACTTCAGTAATACAATCATTGCTAATGATCCAAAAAAAAAAAAATGGGCAAACTGCAAAGCTAGAAAAGCTCAACAATTTTTTTTTACATATAAGCCTTTTATTTTACAGAATACTCTGTTGGGCCCCTAAATCCAGGGTTCAGAAACACTGATTTAGAGGCTCAAAGGATCTGTTGCTAAAATTCCAGCACCAGACACTCAAGGACACCTTCGTATGGTCAGAACTGCTTTGGCTACAAATGAAGGACCTATGAATGTTGTTTCAATGTTCTGGCTGACCGGTATAGTTCTGTGGTTGAGGATCACAGAAGTATCTGAGCAAAATTCAGTGCTAACTCCCCTGAATTTTTCCACTGAAGCACAATAAGAAATAGTTGATATTTAGTAGATTTACTCACCAAATATGTACGTAGGCATAGCAGATGTGTTGGGGAGAGGAAGTCTGATAAGTGGAGAAGGAGAGGAGGACAGCCGGACCACCTTATAAGCAGGGGAGTCTGGAATTGTGATCAACTGAAGAGGAATGGTATTGGCTGATTGGGATGGAAACACGTGGAGGATTCCTGGCGGAGTGGTGGAGGGGCATCTCATTGGCTCTGCTGGAACTGGCATTGTTTCAGCATCTGCACCTGCAAAGCAAAATCCTTATTGTTTTCTACCAACAGGTTTTGTTCACTGTGAAGGAGTCCAAGTGGGAGGGGAAAAAATGTTCACATGCTGCAGGTTTACCAGAAGGAACAAAGGATTTAAACTCAAAGTTGAAAAATAAAGACTTAAAAGTGCAAAAGAACTGTACTACAGCAGCAATGTGATCCAATTAAGTCATCATTTTAAACTTAAGGGTTAAGGACGCAAATGTCAACAACCCCCTAAAACTGGTAAAGTACAACAACCAAAATAACATAGAGGAAGTTGAGCTTTGTGAGAGTTCTTCTTTTTATTTATCATATCTAACATCATAGAATTAAGCTTCCTGTTTCTTTGTCTACCGGACCAAGTCAAACATGTCCAACAAGAATACCTTTTATCCTTTCATATCTCAGACAACAACATGCACCTGCTATGTAAAATGGCATTGTTCTGATGTGACCTGTAAAATGCACAACGTTCTAAACGTTTCACATGTATATTCTATAAACCCATGGTATAAATTGTGTTTTTAGTATTTGGCTGTACTGCATAGTAGCTGAAACTCACCATGGGTGACAGTTGGCTCAGCGGTTTCCTCCTTGGTTTTTGGTGAATCTGCAAAACAAAAAGAAATGGTTCTTAGCCGGCTGGAGACCCACAAATGAAATCTATTTTTTTATATTATTGGTATAGCTCAAACTGTGTTCTCAATATCACTGGTAATACATTCATCAAAGGTAGTTTAAAGAACACCAACTATGAATTGAAGCAGACAAAAGCGAACCAGGAACAATTGCTTCTGGCGATCCCTTTCTACTGCAGTATTTGTATATGGTAATTAATGGACTCTACACAAGAAAAAAAGTTGTACACAGATGATGTTAGGACTTGCGAGATAGAGGACCCCAGAATGCAGACTAGCAGGCAGCATGACGGTAAGTGAAAAAAAAGATTTAATGAATAAAAAACAAAAACTCACTCACTCACACATAAACATGCAGGCAAGACAGACAAAAGCAGACATGGGCAGAGTGGCAAGGTAGGCTTGGAATGAAACACATGAGCATGATCCAGAAGACAAGACATGGTTTGAAAAATGTTTCCGCGATGAATAACTGAACAGGTGTGTATATATGGAGAGAAAACCAGGTGGAGCAAGGAGACAGATTAGCTTGGAGCAGGTGAACCGGATAAAGATAATTAACAGACAGAACACAACATGACAGGGGCAAAACAGAACTTCAAGGATGCAAACAAATAGAAATCTAACTAGAAAAACATGAAACCAAAGCATAACCAGAAGCCCAATCCAAGTACACAACTAAGTAAAACATGAATACAAAAACGAAAGCATGACCAGGAAAACAAACAGAGACATGATTCAAAATCTAAGAATAATAATAAATAATAATAAACAAAAGAATGATTCAAAACCTTAACTGTGAACATATAAAGAAAAAACCTGAAACCAAACAACCCAAAATCATAACAGGATGTGTCAAGAACAAGCTGCAAGAACTCCCAAACCAGGTGTGCAAGAACAGAGTGACATAACCTCGCAAGAGAGAACAAATTGCTGTTCTTACCAAGTGTGAATAAGCCTTTAGAGTGGACCTTTAGAGTCTCAGCAGATGAGGCTGATTTATACAGCTTTTATCATTCAGAAATAATGAAAAAGACAGTCTTGTTGCAGTGTTGGTTTAAAATCTCTGTCCACATACAGGCATTTGGAAAGCGTAGGACCTGTACTTCAAACATTTCAAGTAAGGAGCACTAAATTGCTTGTGCAAAAAAAAAGAAATTGCACAGGTAGGGTGTTGCGTGCGATCTACAAAGATTGCATGCACTGTGGATAACAGGTGCAAAAATGGTGCAGAATGCCCTATTTAAATTAGAAATTTGTGTGTGCTACTTGCTGTCATCATGGACAGTTTGAGAGAGCAGAGCGGACGTAAAAAAGTTCAAAGCCATGAAGTTGGGGATAATAACAATAATATTAATAATAAATTGCATTTAAATAAGCATTTCAAACATTCAAAAACAAGAGTAAAAACATTTGAAAACATGAAAATACTAAAAGCTAAAGTTAAACCATGAAATATCAATTATAAAACCTACAAAAGAAAATTGAAATACAGCTATAAACAGCTGTATTTAGCTACACCAACTCATTCACACATCCCCCCTCCCTTCCCCCAGGTGCGCGCTCTGATGACTCCGTCTGCAACTCGCTCCCCCACACACAGTCTGTGCGAAATTTAAGCTTTCTTTCTGTGAAGTAATTTGAATTGAGGAATATGACTCACTTGACCCAAAGTAGGCCCATTATAATTTAATACAATATGATTGGGCTTCGTACAGAGCCGTAAAGGAACACTGAGGGGAAAAAAAACATGAAATAATATGTCTTGCATGCAAGGAGCACACAGGACAGGTTTTTTTGTTTGTTTTGTTTTTCCTTCAATGTCCCTTTGGCTCCATGACGGTTTTCTGGTCTCTGGTGCCTGTTAATGTTCAGTTCTGTTTGTTAAATAACATAAAACAACATTTTGCGTGCCAGTTTGCACCTGCCTTTAAAAGGTGCTAAAAATAGCTTGATATCTCACATTGTGGGTCCTTCATTTTTGCAGGAAAAGATTTCAGCCACAAAACTGTAAATCAGAATCAAAATTTATATTAGTTATGAAGAAATCTACCAGCAAATAAGTTTCATTCGCTTTAACCAGATCCGTTGTTGGTTGGCATCACTCAGGCTAAACAACAATACAGCCTGGATGATTTTACTGTTTTTTTCATAACTGATTAGATTTTTATAACTGGCTAGAAATGAGGACAGCCGGTCACTATGACATAATGAGTGAAAACACCAAACTGGTTTAAAGCTGAACAAAAATATTAGAATTTCATAGAATAACTTACTCTGTAGTGAAAAAATTAGCTTGTAATCAATTGCTAAAAGAAAGGACAAAGGAATACTGACCGAAGAAAATATGGTTGTTGCCTGGTTAGTTTGCTGTGATAAATTAATCTGAACTTTGGAATGTTATACCTGACTATAAAGATAACTAATTTAGAAATAAAACATTATGACAGGTTGGGTGTCATCATGTAGGTGTGGAGCCTTTTTATTTACCCGTATTGAATGTTTATAAGTGAAATCTTCTAAACAGTCAGACAGAAAATCAATAGAAGTCAACTGAATTTGTCACCTATTGCTTTTTGCCTTTTCACTCTGAAGTTTCTTTCGGTGCACTGTTTAGAGAGGGCATCTGAAAGAAACAGATTCAATGTGTGAACAAGCAAATACTACAGATGGGAAACTAGTACAGCCAAACTTAAGCTCTGTTAACCTCTCTGTCTTTTTCTTTTAGGTTTTATTTTGTCTGTTGGCTGGCTCTGCTCTTTCTTCTCTTTGTGGTTAGCCTCCAGTGCCACCGGAGGATCACCTGCGGAGCACAGAAGAGGAAGTGTAAAAGTCAGTGAGGCGGATAGCAGACGCAGGAGACAGAAACAGCTGTTTTTTTCAAGCCTTTTCAATAGGGATCTGAAGAGCATGGCTAATTAAGTGTGTTATTTCCTGAGAATTACGAAAATTCAAAACAGGAATTGGCACAAGGTGGTAATTAGTGGCCAGAAACACAAGTAAAAGATAATAAACCGGCCAAAAAATAAAAATGTGTTCCTTTATGTAAAGTAAAAGACCACATGGCAATGTCGATAAATAAGTAAAAATAAATATAAATGGTCATACTGACTAACTACTGTATGTGCAACTCACACAATTGAGTAAGTGTAAAAGGCTTAGTTCTGTCCATATTATTGGGGCTTATACATTTTTTTTTTTTACTATATGAAACAAAAGAATAACAAAAAGTGATGCTCACTGTTGATGATTTCATCCACGCAGTCAAGCCCAACTGCTCCTTGCTCCTCAAAGTTGAGAAGCAAGGTCGGATCCAGGTGAGAAACTGCAAATAGATAATTAGACAACATTATTGTTTTTTTTTATTGGGTAAAATTGTGAATGTAGGCCACAAAGCTTTAATGTTTTGCACTTACCTAAGTAATCATCATCCAAATAGTTTGATATGTCATCATCTGGAACACAGATAATATTAATATTCAGTGTTTAAATTCATGAAAGGTTTAGAATTGTAACTATGTTCCTACAGTTCCTGCTAAATGTTTTGGGTCACACAAGCTAATCTGATTTTTGTTAGCCTACATACTTAATGTTTTATTAGCATACAAATAAATTAAGCTGATGACAACAGTGGAAAGAATTGGTGGGATTTTGTTCTATGCTGCGTTGTCCAACTACAGACCAAACAAGTTTAGCTTTAACCTCCTACAGCTCCCACTTTGTGCCCTTCATGCCCTTCATGTCAATTTGGTTAAGGTTTTATTTGCTTTATTGTTAATTTGAGATTTATTTAATTCTTGAAGCTATTTGTATGAAATGTACCTAGAACTCCCTTTAAGATAAACTGAAGCAGCTTTTTAATCTAAACTTTACATTTTTAAAATGATCAGTTTCTAAGAACTTCTAATTTATAGTCCATTGTTTTCTTCTCCCCAGTGGCTGCCAGGTTGGATGAGGGCACACATTTCTTGCCACCCCTCACAGTGAATAGGATTTTAAGGGAGGTAAAATAATTGCCAAAGAAAACTCCACCAAAGAGTTGCATCTTCAAATTAATGATTTGAAATAGTAACCATTTCACGCCAGCTATGTGTCAGCTGGTTCTTTCATAAGTGCTGCCATGAAAACCCTTTTCAAATTCAATTCAATTCAATTCAAAAATACTTTATTAATCCCAAAGGGAAATTAAATGTTGTAGCTCATTATGTAGGTTTCTTCAAAGAGCCGTTGTAGATGCTGATGGCTGTGGGTAGGAAGGATCTCGTATAGCGCTTGGTCTTACATCAGATCTGAAGAAGCCTCTGACTGAAGACACTCAGTTGTTGTAGGACAGTCTCGTGAAGAGGATGCTCAGGGTTCTTCATAATGTTCTTCATTTTATGAAGAATCCTTCTTTGCACAATGATCTCCAGAGGTTCTAGAGGAGTCCCAGAACAGAACCAGCCTTCTTTATCAGCTTGTTGAGTTTTTTTAAGTCCCTGGCTCTGATGCTGCTTCCCCAGCAGATGATGGCAGAAGAGATCACACTCTCCACAACAGACTTATAGAAGATATGCAGCATCTTGCTGCAAACACCGAAGGACCTAAGCTTCCTCAAGAAGTACAGTCTGCTCTGTCCCTTCTTGTAGATGGCTTCACATTTGCATCTCCACTCCAGTCTGTTGTCCAGGTGAACACTGAGGTATTTATACTCCTCCACAACCTCCACCTCTTCTCCCATGATAGAAATAGTTTTTGACTTATTTCTGTTTCTCTTAATATCTACAATCATCTCCTTTGTTTTATTCATGTTCAAGATGAGATGATTGTTTCCACACCATGCCACAAAGCGGTCCACCACCTTCCTCTACTCATCTTCTTGTCCATCTCTGATCCAGAGTATTTCTGCAGATGACAGGAGTCTGTCTTGTACTGGAAGTCTGAGATGTACAGAGTGAACAGGAATGGCGAGAGTACAGTCCCCTGTGGTGCTCCTGTGCTGCTGACTACCTGGTTAGACACACAACCCTTCAGTCTCACAAACTGTGGTCTGTTTGTCAGGTAGTCTTTGGTCCAGGAGATTGTTGAGGCCTCCACCTGAGTCTTTGGGTCTTCTGGAGTTTCTGACAAAGCAAATCAGGTTGAATTGTGTTAAATGTTCTGGAGAAATCAAAGAACATGATCCTCACAGTGCTGCTGACTTTGTCCAGATAGAAGTGGGTTTCTTGAAGCAGGTGTATGATGGCATCTTCAACTCCAACTCCACAGCGATAAGCAAACTGAAGGGGGTCCTGATAGTTTATTGTTTGCTCATTCAGGTGGGCCAACAGGAGTCTCTCTAGGACCTTCATGATGTGGGACGTCAGGGCAACAGCTCTATAGTCACTGAGGACTGATGGGTGAGTTTTCTTTGGTACCGGAACAAGACAGGAGGTCTTCCACAACACTGGAACCTTCTTCTGGGCCAGGCTAAGATTGAAGAGGTGCTGCAGAATCCCACAGAACTGCTCTGCACAGGCCTTCAGGACTCTAGAGCTGACACCATCTAGACCTGCAGTCTTATTCTGATTCAGTCTCTCCAGTTGCATCTTCATCTGACTTCTTGAGACACACAGGTGGAAGGGGGAGGCAAAGGGAGCATCAGCATCTTCTGATTTGGTTGAAGGCAAACATGTAGAAGCAGAAGGGTACATGGCTGAGGTGGAAGATAAAACAATTGAGGTGTAACAAAAAAGCTGTGGATCAAAGAAGGGTGGGGTGTCTGTTTGGCGGTGAGCAGGAGAGGAGGATGCTGAGCTTGCTTCTGAACTGAACCTAGTGAAGAATGTGTTTAGTTCATTGGCGTTGTCCAGACATCCATCGGTCTGATCATCCTTTTGCTTGAAGCCTGTGATCGTCTTCATCCCTGACCACAGATCTCTGATATTATTTTGCTGGAGTTTGCTCTCCAGCTTCTTGTACACCTCCTTGCTGTCTCTTATCTTGACTTTAAGTTGCTTCTGTATACTCCTTAATAATTCCCAGTCTCCCTCTCTGAAGGTTTTTTTTTTCTTGTTAAGCATTTTCTTCAGGTCACTGGTGATCCAAGATTTGTTGAAGCATGGTTAAAATCACCAGATATTGCCACAAACGCATTGGGGTGTTGTGTCTGTAGCTTAGCAACAACTGAGCTGATGGCATCACACGCCGTGTTGGCAACAGCGGAAGGTGGAACGTATACTGGTGCCAAAATAACACTGGTGAACTCTCTGGGTAAATAATATGGACGAAAACTTACTGCTAACAGTTCAATATCTGGACTGCAGAGACGACACTTCACAGTAACATGTCCTGGATGACACCATCTGTTGTTCACAAGTACTGCCAGTCTACCTCCTTTACGTTTGCTGTTCCTCTTTAAATCTCCGCCTGCTCTTATGGTTAAAAAGCCCGGCAGAGAGACGCTGGAGTCGGGGATATGATCCTGCAGCCATTTCTCAGTGAAACACATAATACTGCATTCCCTGTACTCTGGTTGGGTTCTTTGTAGGGCTTGGTGTTCATCCAACTTGTTTCCCAACGATCTCACATTGCCCATCGTAATCGACGGAAGAGGTGGTTTGAACTTCCTCCTTCTCTCTCTTCTCTTTCCTCCTGCTCTGTAACTGCGTTGCCATGGCAATGCAATATAACAAATGTCCAAAAGTAGAAAACTATTAGGAAAAATCCTTCCAGCTACACAGCATCTGACATCGGAGAGGACGGTCGTCCAAAAAAAATCAACTGTATCCACCACAAGAGGAATTTGAGTTCCCAAAAAAGAATCAATCAGAATTAAAAGTAACAGAGCTACTCCAACCTGCTGCTACCTTGAGGGACGCAATTCTAGATTCTGTCCCACCATCACAAACATAATCATGTGGAGTTTGCTAAATCATTCTCAGACCTAAACTGGGACTGTCTGCTTTGGTAAGATGAGACTGAGATGGAACCTTTTAGCAACAAACACTCCCGGTGGGTTTGGTCGTGAAGGAGGAGTACATAAAAAAAACCTCATGCCCACTGTTAAGTAAGGTAGACGTTCTGTAATGATGTGACCTGTTTCTCTTCCAAAGACCCCAGAAATCTTGTTACAATAAATAACATCACGAACTCTTCAAAAACAAGGAGATTTTAAATAAAAAATTTGGTGACCTCTGATAAAACACTGAAACACTGAAGAATATAAAATATATACTCAGACTAACACAAAAAGCATTCTATTGACAAAGAACCAACCTTTTTCCATGGCCATTATAGTTCCCAAACCTAAGGGAGACCCGAAGAGAAGAGAGGGAAAGAGAGCAACCAGGACCCAGTAAAGAGGAATAGTCTCTCTACATGCTCCAACCTTGTGAAATGTTATAGAAGACTAAAAACTGTCCCATTGGCTCAAGTCGGTTGAACAAAGCAACCACAGCAGGGGTACCAAGTTTACCAGCAGAGATTTTAGTCTAGATAAATATTTCCCTCAGCTTAATAAAGATATTTAAACAGATTATTTAGGTTTTTATTTCTTTAAGTTTGAGATTAAACCACTGAACTAAAAGCATTTATTTCAAAGCTTTCCACACATCTTTACCAGTGGTGGCAACACATTTGACTGTACCTTTAGGTCATAATTTCTGCTTCAATGTTTGCAGGAAAGATCCTTCACAAAACCACATTTCGTAACACCTGGGTTTGCAGTTTTGTGTGGGAGGTTAAATTCAATAAACTGGAATATTATTGAAAAGTATTTTTTTTCACCAGCTTAGTGCATAAAATAAACTACATTAAATAGATTAATTACACAAAGACTGATGTTTTCAAGCCTTTATTTCTGCTAATTATGATGCTTTTTCACTTAAAGCGAATGAAAACCCAGCATTCGAGGTTAGAATATTTCATCAAACCTTTAACAAAAATCATTTTGCAGAAATGCAGAAATTTATCTGATCAACAAGGCTTATCAGAACACATTCTAATTCATTGAGTATAACTGTAGTGTGAAGAGAAAGTTAGTGCTTCTTTAGGAACCAGAAAACCTTTGAGAAACTTGTGGAAAAATGCAATAATACAAACCAGGCAGGAGGTCCGACAGGCTCAAGGAGTCCTGGTCAAATTCCTGCATCTTGGCATCTGACAACCAAAACACACACACAAGAGGAAAGAAGAATTGAGAAGCTGATGAGTAACTGTACCAAGTAAAAACACTGTTAAAGCTGCTTGGACAGTGTGCTAAGCTGGAAGGTTTGACTCAACTCCTTATTCCCATTAACTTTCACTACTTCTACAAGGAGTTAGGTCAGACATTTCTCTGAATGGTTTATTCATTTGGATTTGTTCTCTTCACTTCAGACGGATTCTGTAACCAAGATACTTTTTGCAGCTGAATGAAACATCCACAGGAAACTGGTCCTGCTAACCACCAGCACCCAGTCGAACGGTTCTCCTTTTTCATTCTTGAGAACAGCCATAGTGCTCATTTTCAACTTATAGTAACACTTTATCCAAGATCAACTTAGACATCTTTACAAAACAGTGCAATAAGTTCATTTATGCATTTGCTCACACTTTAGATAAAATTGAGATCATTCAGTCCGTTAATTGTAGTGTTAATTCAGCTTAATATGGGCAAAATGAAATATTCTCGCACATCTGACACATTTTTAACAATATTGTCATGACTTTACCTATCTGAGGTTACATATTTCGAAAGAACATGTTTTAAAAATGTCAAGATATAAAGTGCTCTGAAAAAGTATTTGCCCTCTTGTCACACTTAAATGTTGTAGATCTTTAGATCTGAATATCAGACAGTGGGTTATCAAAACAATAATATGACAATTTCATTATTAAGCTATCGCAACCAGACTTGCCCTATGAATTACCTTCAATTAACTACACTTTTGAAAAGCTGAGCTGGGCTCAGTTTCCATTGCAACATTAAGGCCTGATTTCTGTCAGACCTTTGGAATCAAAAATAAATTCAATAGAACCCATTTGACAGCATGAAATGGGATAAAGCAGTAGTTTTAAAACTGATGCTTCTCACCTACAAATCAACAGCAGAAAGAGTTGAGAACCCAACTATAGCTTAAATATACAAGCTTGTATACTAAGTCAGTTAAACAGGGGTGTAATAATCACATGAATAGTGTAATCAGTCATTATATTAGCTAGTTTGTAGCATTTATTGTTTCTTGTGTGTTTTATTCAATTTTTATTAACACCACAAATCTGCTTTCCCATTATCATTTTGTGTAATTTCTGAGGAGAATCTCAAAACCCCACAGTTGCTGATTTGTTTACCCACCATCCCAGCTTTGGGAAATACTGAGCTAATAAAATCACAACAGCAACACACCATTGCCCGATCTATATAAATTCAACAATAGACAGGACACAAAGTCACTAAAACCTCTCCATCTGGAAATGGTTACAAACCAATTTCTATGGATTTGGGACTCAATAAACCCGCAGTGATAGCCATCATCCATAAATGGCGAAAATATGGAACAGTGGTAAGCTAAAATAGCTGAAATCAGTATTTGAATTTACTCATATCATCTTTGTATGATAATAAAATCAATTTGATGATTTGAAACATTTTAAATGTGATAATATAGCAAAAAAGAAGAACTGCTTTAGGGGGCATATCACTGCATCAAATGATGATGAGGTAGTGATGAAGTGCTCAAAGAAGTACCAAATCACAGAAGCATGTACTAAAAGAGAAATCCTGAAATTTTGCTACAGTATTTTTAATACCAACATATTTTCTGTTGTTTTTGTGTGCATGTCTAATCCTGTTGGTTGGTAAGGTTGAGCTGGATTACATATGGAAGGCAAATTCTACATATCACCGAAAAATGCAAAGACAGGCAGACAAACAAGTAATTACTTTCTAAGCTGGGCTCTGTGGCGTATCGGCATAAAGAATTATTTGAAAACTCACCTGACGACCAGATCTTGATTTTGCATCAACAACTTAGCCTTACAGGTGTTGGTGTAAAAACTAATGAAAAACAATCCAGCCCCCAGGGGATTATTTCATTCCCGTTTCCCTCAGGCTCACCCTGAGGTTTGCCTTTGGAGTTTTCGGTTCAGCTGATACGAAGCCAAAACACGCCCATACTTTCAGTAATCAAGGTCACACAGAGCAAAATGATCTCTGAGACTTAAGATAAAAGACAATAAAACATGCCAGGACAGGTAAGCCACAACTGTCACGACTAGTCATTGCCTCACCTGCACCAAATTTTTGTATATCATATTATTCAAGCCCTCCAGAGTTGTTACACTTGTAAGTTGCCTTATATAAACTTGCTAAAGTGCTCTGAAACAATAAATTAAAACAAAACTATGATCCTTCTTATTATCAGTAGAGCTTCTGTGCTTACTGTTGTCTTGGTATGTAACATGATTGTCTTTCAAATAGAATTTACAAAAAGATCTTGACCTTATATCTGCAATTCAATTAAGTATTAAATTTGTATTTTTTAAGTTGTACAAACTTTTTGAAGACAGACATATTAACTGACATATTATAGAGGTGCAAAAAGGATTGGGCAGCGGACGAAAGTGGAGACCCTGGATGCTTAGGCTGCATCTAGGGACGTCGAATGTCACCTCGCTGGGGGGGAAGGAGCCTGAGCTTGTGTGGGAGGTTGAGAGATATCGACTAGAAATAGTCGGGCTCGCCTTCACGCACAGCGTGGGCTCTGGAACCCATCTCCTCGAGAGAGGCTGGACTCTCTTCTACTCTGGAGTGGCCCACAGGGAGAGACGGCGGGCTGGGGTGGGTTTGCTTGTTGCCCCCCAGCTCAGCCGTCTCGTGTTGGGGTTTACCCCAGTGGATGAGAGGGTCGCATCCCTGCGCCGTCGGGTTGGGGACAGGTCTCTGACTGTTGTTTTGGCCTACAGGCCGGGCACTCCGGATGCTTCCCTGTCGGGGGGGCTAGATAGTGCCCCTCCTGGGGACTACATTATTCTGCTGAGGGACTTCAACGCCCACGTGGGAAATGACGGTGACACTAGGAGAGGCGTGATTGGGAGGAATGGCCTCCCCGATCTGAATCCGAGTGGTGTTTCGTTATTGGACTTCTGTGCTAGTCACGGATTGTCCATAATGAACACCATGTTCAAACATAAGGGAGTCCATCAGTGCACTTGCCACCAGGGCACCCTAGGCAGGAGGTCAATGATCGACTTTGTTGTCGTATCATCAGACCTTCGGCCGCATGTTTTGGACATTCGGGTGAAGAGAAGGGCTGAGCTGTCCTCTTCAACATTGCGTGGCGGTCGGGGACAGTGCCTCTGGACTGGCAGACTGGGATGTTGGTCCCCCTTCATAAGAAGGGTGACCGGAGGGTGTGTTCCAACTACAGGGGGATCACACTCCTCAGCCTCCCTGGTAAGGCCTACGCCAGGGTATTGGAGAGGAGGGTCCGGTCGATAGTCGAACATCAGCTTCAGGAGGAGCAGTGTGGTTTTCATCCCGGCCGTGGAACACTGGACCAGCTCTATACCTTCTACAGGGTACTCGAGGGTTCACGGGAGTTTGCCCAACTTGTCCACATGTGTTTTGTGGACCTGGAGAAAATATTCGACTGTGTCCCTTGTGATGCCCTGTGGGGGGTGCTCCAGAAGTATGGAATCGGGGGCCCTTTCTTAGGGGCCATCCGGTCTCTGTACAACCGGAGCAGGAGTTTGGTTCGCATTGCCGGCACTAAGTCAGACCTGTTCCCGGTGCATGTTGGACTCCGGCAGGGCTGCCCTTTGTCACTGGTCCTGTTCTTACCTTTATGGACTGAATTTCTAGGCGCAGCCAAGGGCCGGTGGGGACCAGAGGATTTCGTCTCTTCTTTTTGCAGATGACGTGATCCTGCTGGCCCCCTCTAGCCAAGACCTACAGCATGCGCTGGGGCGGTTCGCAGCCGAGTGTGACCCGGCTGGGATGAAGATCAGCTCCTCCTCATGGTCCAAGGCCATGGTTCTCGACCGGAAAAGGGTGGCTTGTCCTCTTCAGGTTGGAGGGGAGTTCCTGCCTCAAGTGGAGGAGTTTAAGTATCTCGGGGTCTTGTTCACGAATGAGGGAAGAATGGAGCGGGAGATCGACAGACGGATCGGTGCGGCTGCCGCAGTAATGGGGGCACTGTGCCAGTCCGTTGTGGTGAAGAGAGAGCTGAGCTGAAAAGCGAAGCTCTCGATTTACCAGTCGGTCTACATTCCTACCCTCACCTATGGCCATGAACTTTGGGTCATGACCGAAAGAACGAGATCCTGGATACAAGCGGCTGAAATGAGCTTCCTCCGTAGGTTGGCTGGGCACTCCCTTAGAGAGAGGGTGAGGAGCTCTGCCATTCGGGAGGGGCTCGGAGTAGAGCCGCTGCTCCTCCACATTGAGAGGAGCCAGTTGAGGTGGCTCGGGCATCTATACGGATGCCTCCTGCACACCTTCCTCGGGAGGTGTTCCAGGCACGTCCCACCGGGAGGAGGCCCAGGAGACGGCCCAGGACACGCTGGAGGGACTATGTCTCTCGGCTGGCCTGGGATTGCCTTGGGCTCCCCTCGGAGGAGCTGGAGGAGGTGTCTAGGGAGAGGGATGTCTGGGTGTCTCTGCTGAGTGTACTGCCCCCCCGACGCGGTCACGGATAAAGTGGAAAACGATAAGTACGAGTACGAGTACGAGTACATATTAACTGTCAAGAAAAGAAAGTGTCCTCCCTGGTGAGCTTTAGCATTGAAAACATTTAGTGTTAATATCCTCAATCTGATGCCAGGAACAAACACAGAAAACAGATTAAAGCAGCTTTACCATTGTGATACATAATGTTATGTAGTATTATATTGTATTATAAATGACGAGATATGTCTTAGAATTTTGAAAAATGTCTCTGGCATCTATTAAAATTTTTGCTGTGGCCTTGTCCTTCCCCACTGTTGAGAAGTAAAATCATGTGCTTTCATGCTATTAGTTCAGTTCGCATGTATAACCATAAAACTGAGACAAAACATGTATTGTGAGCCTGAGAGGGAGAAGTCAGAGGTCACAGCAGGCATCAGGTTGGAAAAAGGGTTGATCCCAGGTCAGGATGTTCAGGATGTTCTCAGCAGCTGCAAGCAGTAAATGCTGGCTGTATGGGCAGTAGAGAAATAAATGTCGACTATTGGACATGGAATAGAAAATAAACTACCCACAAGGGGGCTTGGCTGATTTACAGCGCTGACACAGACTGCATAATGGGGAGGCTCAGTATAAGATGTTCTGGCATCTGTGATGAGGGAGACCACTCGGTGACCAGCCGTAGCTTTGCTGCTGACCGAGTCTTCTCCCAAAGGCCTTTGGTAAATCTTTCTTTCTTTCTCTGTATCATTCTTTTTGTATGGAATATGCATTGGGAATTATTGGACTTATCATTTACCAAATTAAACTTGTGTTAATCTTAATTTCCTACTCTTCATCTGTTCTTTCTCACGACATCCGGACTGGGGTGTTGAGGGTGGCTTATTATATATGGTGAAATAATTGGACCTCAACACCACCATCACAGAACTTTATTGCATCCTTCATGGACAGCAGTCTTGATGGTCTTTAATGTGCATAGAACAGAAAGCTGTCATGGAGTGGGTTTGAACTCTGAATTATTAGCAGTAGCACACTTGTTTACTCACATGACATACACAGCAGACTGTGAAGATCACTCTTTGTTTACATCCCTCCCATAAACTTCTGGTAGTCTTCTCATAGAGTCAAGGTAAGCCTACCTGACATTTCTTTTTAATCAGTTAGGCCCTAATTAAAAAAATGTGCATGTTTGATCCACTTTTGGGACTCATATACTGATTAAATGTACACAGCAATATAGGAATTGCATTGTCAAACAGCTACTGTGGATTTACAGATCATGGTTGAACAGTGAAATAAAAATTTTGCACGTGTTAAGGATACAAGTTGCACTCAGTTGATCACATTTATTGTATCAGTTATTAAAAAAAAAAAAAAACACTATAATTGTTGTCAGCGCCATCCCAACTTCAGAACCGAACATTTCAGGAAAAAAAGACACCGAACATCTTTATAACCAAAAAAAATTTAAAGTACGATATCTGCAAATGATGCTGCAGAACGTGTTCAATCCTCATTGGGAAAGTCCAAAACTTTTGTTGCGCGCAAAACTCAGTACGCGAGCGCACGTTTGCAACCACATCATGTACAGTTTCATCTTGACTCGGTTGTGATTAATTCCCCACGGTATCTATTAACGAACTGATCATTTATGCTTTCTTCAATCGACATTTTTTTGCCATGTGCAGGTGCGGGCTTAATCGCACACTTCATGCGCAATGGAGTTCACCCGCCATTTGGTGACACTGAATTTAAAGTTAAGCAGGCAAAACAATAAACCACGATGATCTGCAAACGTATTTAATTCAAGTGGTTTAGGTTTGATCAAAGTACAAAAAAGGTTTGAATTTATTTTCTTAAACTAGTTTGGTTATTGTTGATCACCAAGAGCGCAGTTAACACATAAATATTTTCCTCTTTAAGAGTAAATAAATTCGATTTAATAAAGTGTTGATTGTTTACTGAATAAAAGCTCATGCACGGAAGTCATCCCCCCCTCAATCCCCAAAAGCTTGCCTGCGCAGATCGGAAATGCGCAGCTACCCTCCCCTGTTATTAAAAAGGATAGAAATTACCTGTCAGGTGTCTCAGCGCCGCTCAGGTTTTCTGAGCTCTCTGCTGTATGCTCTTATATAGTATAATAAATTTCGCCCGCATCAAATACTTCAAAGAGGTTATCCTTGGATGACTTGCAGCACTGCGTTGGGGGTGCAGCTGCTCCTGTTCCTTGTATGGCTTTTGCTTTCACTTTAAGTAAACCAAGCCTGGGGGCTTGGTTTTCACCACCCAAACCATATGGCCAAAACCATAACGTCTACAGGCAGGTGAAATCCCCTGTGTTCGGTTTTATGTCAGCCCACTGGGGGAGGTTCTCCAGCAAAATAACAACCCCTTTAAATAAATAGTTTCTGAAAATAGCATAAGCCTTCAAAATGATGGTGCGACTGTAATATGTTATTCTATTTAAAACAGGCTCAATAAATCAATAAATCAACAGTCTAGTGAACAAATGAGGGAAAATAAAAAAAGCTGCCACACCTCCCTCTGTCGATTAACTGTACACAGTGCTGTGAAAAAATATTTTTAATTTTACAAATTATGATTTAATTAAATAAACAAAAAAAGGCTATCTAAGCTAACTTGGCCCTATGTAAACACACACAAACACACACACACACATACAGGGGTTGGACAATGAAACTGATTTTGGTCAGCCGTGGTTTTATGTTTTTTGGATACAATCCGGGTTAGCACCCGAACATCCCTTTCAGACAGCTTCCTCTTGCATCCACAGTTAATCCTGTTGGATGTGGTTCGTCCTTCTTGGTGGTATGCTGACATTACCCTGGATACCATGGCTCTTGATACATCACAAAGACTTGCTGTCTTGGTCACAGATGCGCCAGCAAGACGTGCACCAACAATTTGTCCTCTTTTGAACTCTGGTATGTCACCCATAATGTTGTGTGCATTTCAATATTTTGAGCAAAACTGTGCTCAGGCTGGCTACCAGGCTGGTCCAATTTAGCCATGAAACCTCCCACACACTAAAATGACAGGTGTTTCAGTTTCATTGTCCAACCCCTGTACACACACACACACACATATATATATATATATATATATATATATATATATATATATATATATATATATATATATATATATATATATATATATATATATATAAATATATATATATATATGTACAGGGGTACATATATATAGTGGGAGGTTTCATGGCTAAATTGGACCAGCCTGGTAGCCAGCCTGGTAGCCAGCCTTCGAAGTGTATTTCACCCACCTTGCCTGCTGATGGTGGTCAGAGGCCCTGGTGGCGCCAATTCTATGGCAGCCCCACTTCTGCCAGTCTGGCCCAGGGTAGCTGTGGCTACAATTGTAACCTACCACTGTCAGGGTTTCGAATGTGTGCATGAATGTGTATGAATAGGTGGATGACTGATTTTACCTTAAAGCGCTTTATCAAACATGATAAAGCATTATACAAGTGCAGGCCATTTACCATATAAAGTTCTCAACACATAATTCCCCAAATCCAGTAAAATTCAAGTCATTGACATCTATCAGTCTCCAAAGGGTTACAAAGCCTTACATGACTTTGGGACTCCCACAAAACACAATGAGAGACACAGCCTTTCCGAAAAAAGAAAATAATAGTGACAGTTAAGCATGTTGGTAGTAGTGTGATGGTCAGGGGTTGCTTTGCATTTTCAGAACCTGGAAAACTTGCCATAATTCATGAAGCCACATATCCATACTGCTCTCTATCAGAAAATCCTGCAGGAAAAAAAAAAGTAACACTTTCTGACCTTATGGCCAAGCACACCTTGGCTATGCAGTAGGACAGTGATCCAAAACAAACCAGAAACTTTACTCCTGAATGCCTATAACAAATAGTTATTCAAAACTGTTGGCTGAATTTAAACAATGCAGCAAAGACGAGTGGGTACAAATTCCTCCACAACAATGTAAAAGACTCGCTGTCAAGGGTGGTAAGTTAGGGGGGCAATTACTTTTTTCTTTTTACATTGGCGGACGATTGATCTGGACAGTTCATTAATAAAGTAATCATTTGAAAACTTGTTTTTTTGTATTTACTCAGCTTATCTTTGCCTTATTTTTAAATTTGTTTGATGATCTGAAACAATGAAAACAAGCAAAATCCTAATCTGAACTCTAAAATGAGGAAAGATGAATGCCACCAGCACATTTCTCAAAAATACAAACTGAATAAATACAGTTGATGTAAGAAGCAAGGAACATACAAATTAAATATGCAATTAAAATACATTAGAGACCAGTAATGGAAAGTACAGATGTATGCAAGATGTTTAATTGCTTAAAATTGATATGATAAAATCAAAAACATTTTAAGATGTTGAATAAAAGGCTAACATAGGGCTTCAAACTTGGTAAAATCTTATGCTTTTAACAATTAATCAAAATTGTGTCTACTGTCTATACTAGTGCTACTAATGTTTGAACTCCAAGTGTCAAATTTCTCATTGACACTACAGTTCTCACTGTCGATTCTATCTAAAAATATGCACTAATGAGTGGTATCGTTTATAATGCGGAAAGTACCTGCCCTACCTTCTCAGCGATGATAAACAAAACCAAGCCTCTATCAGTCTTACATAACCCAAACCAATAACAGGCCCTTATCCTGTCCTACTGTTAATGTGAGTCCTTTTTGCCTCTATTTGTTTAATTCTGTATATTCACAACAGTGTGGTACATTGGAGGAGTTTGTCTTGCCAGGACCCCACATCTTAATCTTTCATTGTGATACGTAAAAGAATAAAATATCTTGCAATTGAGAATACATAACAAACCTAAACAGGCAACTCATGGGAAAGCTGGTAGTTCCCATGTTACCGAGCTGCATATCTCTGCGAAGCTAAACACTTTGAGGAGTTTGGTCCTCTGCCAAAGCTTTGTTTGATGAACAGTCTTGATAGTTTTAACAAAACCCATCATGCAGTCTGCACAATCTAAAAATTGACATCTTGTGCCCTTAAATGTCTTGGTTTTCATCTTTTAGCTGTTCTCAGAAGCCCTTTCTTTAAAAAAAAATGAACTGTGACAAACTTTGTAGTCTGCAGTCAGTTTATTCAGTAAGCTTATTATGAATCACAGATCTGGAAAAATGTCCTAATGATTCATAGCCCACCCTTTCCTGAGACAAAGTGAAACCGAAAGAAACTCTACCATCACTGCAAGGCTTTTCAGCAAATCAAAACCCTCACAGACTGCAACACTTTCAGTTACAGAAAAAGGAGGGGAAAAATGGAAAGCACCTAGACATTCAAAAAAAGAAAAAAAATCTCTCAAACATTTCCTTTGCTAGAATAAAATATTTGCTTTTACAGAGAACTCCTGGTGTTTGACATAAATAAAAAAGAAAACAGAACAGACAGCATTGCAGGAATTAGCCACACTTGACCTGGAATATTGAAGTCGACACCACTTTTTTCCAGGATGCGAAAGGCTGAAATCCCCAACTGACCAATTACACTTCTAGGTTCTAATTAGGGTCTAAAGACATTAAATGATGATAAACACACTTACCGCCGTGTGAATCCGTTTTCTCATGGAGCTCTCTAAATCGGTCTATACAGGACTCTGCTGTATCCCTGAAAACATCTTGCAGATAATCTGTTTTTCCTTCCGTCAGACTATAATGAGAGTTATCTTGCAGAACAGTTCTCCTGTCTTCAGGTGCACCTGAGTAGAGGAGGTGCTTAAAAGTGCTTTCTGAGAGTCCTGAGTTTGTTCCACATTGTTGGCATAATGTGTTTGCTGTCAAACAGAACACGTCATCTTCGCCATCAGCCATCTTGTCGGGTGGCCAGAAAATATCGAACTGGCTCTCCAGCATTTCAGTGATGTAGCCCGCTTCTGTTGCTTTGCAGGCTTCAACAGGTGAGGCATTTTGTGCTGCTATGTGGATTCTGAAATCTTCCGTGTTCAACACAGCAATTCTGTTGTTTGTAGAGAAGTGAAGCTCTTCTCGTTCTGACCTGCCTGCAACGGTATCACATGTGAGGCTTGGCTCTGCGCACTCAAAGTCACCAACACAGGCGTCAGGCGTCCTACAAGCGGCTGCAAGCTCCATTTCCTCTTCTATGTCGAAAATAACGCACTGGGCTTCAACTTCTGACACCATCCCATCATTTACTAAACAGCCGCTTGGCACACAGGGAAGCAAGGTCTGCAACATCTCTCGTCCTCTGTCCCAGTGCTGCCACAGAGGGACGGCTATTCTCCTTGCTGCTTCTTCCACCTGCTCTAACCACTCCTGCTCATTTTCTAAATTCCCCGTACTTACTCTTTCATTATCACTTGCAGACTCACTGCTTGCACTGCTCAGCAGTTCGGCTTTTTCATCACTGGATCTGAGAGTGCAGTCAAACACTGATGTTGAGGAAAAGAGCTCTTCATTCGAGTAGGACACATTCCTTACAACTTCTTCCAATAATTCCTGAATTTCCTCCTGGTTTCTCTGAAGAAGTTCATATTTGTTTGACAGGTTCTGCAGGTTAATCCTTGTGCTGTTTGGTTCCTCTATTGATGAGGCTAATTCAGTTTGTTCCACATTGTGGTCACTGGCAAGCAATTTTGATACGCTTGTACTCATTTGGCTCATCGGGTCTTGGTCGAGGTACCATTGGGCCATTGATCCCTGAGAATTACAGTCCACATCCAGCTTGCTACATCCTGGTTTACTGGTTAACGTAGGCACGATCGCATCGTTCAGCCAGTGCAAATTAAAACTCTTCCTGTAAACCTCTGAAATGATCCCCTCCTTCACCAGACCCATCAACAGAGCATGGACCTCACCTGGGAATGCCCAGGTGAGAACCAACTTCACCTGGTCCAGAACCTCGGCAAACGGCGCCATAATGATGACACCTGCTCCGAAGGCATCCAGCTCCAGCTACTGAGATGCCATCTGATTGGGATGTTAGATTTTTTATATGTATTGTTATAAAGGGACACTGCGTTTGTGTAGGAGGCGTTCTCTTTTAGTGGGGTGGTGTTTTTGCGCTTGGAGTGGGAGGTCTGTTTCAAAAACTGTGGAAATGCAGTCACCAGACTGGAGGAGGCAACATCATACTTATTATTAGTAGTTGGAAGTGAAATCTTTAATGCTCGCACAAGTCTGGAAAATTGCAGTATATCTCATTTTCACTTTTTACTTTTAAATTAATCCAGAAAATGCTTATACCTGCATAATTTTTAAAATAATTCTAATGATTTTTCACAGTTTTTTTTTTAGCATTTTCAAAGAAATAATATTGAATGATGATAAACACTGAAATCTTAAAAACCGTTATAATCAACCTAAGCCCATCTGCTGAATTACTCGAACTGTTTCAACATGAAAACACAATCACCTCATTTAAAATGACCTCTTCCAGTCAGGGACTTTCTCACACTGCAAGAGGATGTAGTCAGAGGCAACACTTCCCTTAAATTTTAATTCCCCAGACATACCCTGCTACATAAATTGTGGCTTTTTATACCTACACATATTTCCATTTATTAACATTTATTGTTTTTCAAACACACTTGCATTATCTAGTTACATTAGGTTTTGCAAACAGGTGCAGCAGGAGCATGCAAACTAATCAACTTACCTCTTTGAGGGACTGGAACTGGTTTGGATAAATATTACACACGATCATGACTTATGCCTAAAAATTTATTTTGTGATCTGCCTGTTGCACAAGAAACTAGCCACACTTTACCAACTTGCAGTTGTGTTGGGGATGAAAGTTTGTACTAATAAAACCCCCCCCCCCCCTAGATTTTTGCATTTCTAACCTCTTGCTATTTGTTTTCATTCAAACCTCTTCATAAAGTAGATTCTGAATATCACTAGTATTGCAAATGCCATTAAGCATCATGCTTAATCATTACTCTACTGTTCTCTACCTTTCTTAAGGTTTTCAAAGCAGATAAGTAAGTTTGGTCATAGCCATAGGAGGTCTTTTAATAAATGAAATAGAGATTAAATTAAGTAATATCACATTCTCTATATGTAACCTATTGTTGTAAACAGAAAATAGATTTTGCCAATAAAAATAAACTTTTCTTCCAGGAATATCCTAAATGGCTGTCTACCGGAGTGTGTTTAGATAAATAAGACTTTCAACTGCTTCAATTCACCGCAGCTATTTTTTCATACCAACATTATACGGCTCACAGAAAAACTTTTTTAAAGCATGATGCATACATGATGTAATAGCTTTTATTTAAAATAGAAACCAATTATTCCAACGGCTGGTAGAATGTTAAAGCATACTGACCATAATGAAACAATATATTTATTGTTATTATGATATTGCCTATTGCAAAACCTTTGGATAAACAGCCGCCAATTTACTCATAGTTTTTGAGTAAACTTTTCCTTGCACACAAAAATATATATTTTTGCACTTTATAGGAAAGGAATTTACTAGCTTAATTAGTCAGGCACCTGTTTAGATAACAAGCCTGCAGTCAGCAGTTTGAATAAGTGATGGGTGGCAGTCCTTTAATTTCCACAATCCAAATCATGACTGTCCAAATGACAGAAATGGAAAGGTGTTGGAAGAGCCATCCTTTAGCCAGCTGACTGGCAATGCGTAGCAACAGGTGGGGGAGGGTGCATGTTGGACTACTCAGTGCTCAGTACAGCTGGTAAAAACTCTGATCACATAACCCCTTTCTCTGGCCGCTTCGTTAAAAAAATTCAACCCCAGGATTGGATTGACAGAAAATTTTAGCCCTAATTTTTTCAATCTTTGGTACACATCCTGATAACAGTAGCTGGCCCGTGCCTAGTCAGAACCATAGCAGAACCCATAACATAACATAACACATAACTGGAACAGAATGTGGATTAAAAGAATAGTTTTGACCAGATTTTAAATTATGGACATTGCATTAAAATATTATTCCACAAGTTTAAGCGTCAAGCATGTCAGATAACAATTGTGTCCCTACGGAGACAAATTGACACGTTAATGTACTGTGGCCAAGGCTCGATTTGTTTTGTTTTTTTGCTGCGGGTTGCAGTGGAAGTTTCACATGTGTTTTTCAGTGAACCCCGGAGGAACTACATCTGTGAGCAAGTACAAATGAGGACAAGGTCTCCCACTTACACTGTAAAATTCAGGCATCAAGCAATCACACCAACAGACTGACTTTTAGCTGTGAAAAACATTCAAGTATTTGCACAAGAGATAATAAACTTTAGCTATTAAATGGAAAAACTGAGAAATAAAACGACTGAACTTATATTTAATAAACCAGTTAAATTACATTTCAAAATTGTGATCACTCTTCTTATTATATGTCAAATAGTCAGTCA
Source organism: Crenichthys baileyi (assembly GCA_036173005.1). Lineage (NCBI taxonomy): Eukaryota > Metazoa > Chordata > Actinopteri > Cyprinodontiformes > Goodeidae > Crenichthys > Crenichthys baileyi. The sequence continues at coordinate 540,764 of JAHHUM010002634.1, forward strand.
GTCATTTTCTACCACTTATTCCATAGTGGGTCACGGGGTAGCTGGTGCCTATCTCCAGCAGTCTGTGGGCGGGAGGCGGGGTACACCCTGGACAGGTCGCCAGTCCATCGCAGGGCAACATACAAACAACCATGCACACACTCATTCATACACCTAAGGGCAATTTTAGAGTGACCAATTAACCTAACAGGCATGTTTTTGGACTGTGGGAGGAAGCCGGAGTACCCGGTGAGAACCCACACATGCATGGGGAGAACATGCAAACTCCATGCAGAAAGACCCCTGGCTGGGAATCAAACCCAGGACCTTCTTGCTGCAAGGCAACAGTGCTACCCAGTGCGCCACCGTGCAGCCCAATATGTCAAATATCTAAACAAAAAAAAGCATACCTTTAAAGCCGGTGTACACTGCTCAAAAAAATAAAGGCAACACTCAAATAACACATCCTAGATCTGAATGAATGAAATATTCTCATTGAATACTTTGTTCTGTACAAAGTTGAATGTGCTGACAACAAAATCACACAAAAATCATCAATAGAAATCAAATTTATTAACCAATGGAGGCCTGGATTTGGAGTCACACACAAAATTAAAGTGGAAAAACACACTACAGACTGATCCAACTTTGATGTAATGTCCTTAAAACAAGTCAAAATGAGGCTCAGTATTGTGTGTGGCCTCCACGTGCCTGTATGACCTCCCTACAACGCCTGGGCATGCTCCTGATGAGACGGCGCATGGTCTCCTGAGGGATCTCCTCCCAGACCTGGACTAAAGCATCCGCCAACTCCTGGACAGCCTGTGGTGCAACGTGACGTTGGTGGATGGAGCGAGACATGATGTCCCAGATGTGCTCAATCGGATTCAGGTCTGGGGAACGGGCGGGCCAGTCCATAGCTTCAATGTCTTCATCTTGCAGGAACTGCTGACACACTCCAGCCACATGAGGTCTAGCATTGTCCTTCATTAGGAGGAACCCAGGGCCAACCGCACCAGCATATGGTCTCACAAGGGGTCTGAAGATCTCATCTAGGTACCTAATCGCAGTCAGGCTACTTCTGGCGAGCACATGGAGGACCATGCGGCCCTCCAAAGAAATGCCACCCAACACCATTACTGACCCACTGCCAAACCGGTCATGCTGAAGGATGTTGCAGGCAGCAGATCGCTCTCCATGGTGTCTCCAGACTGTCACGTTTGTCACATGTGCTCAGTGTGAACCTGCTTTCATCTGTGAAGAGCACAGGGTGCCAGTGGCGAATTTGCCAATCCTGGTGTTCTCTGGCAAATGCCAAGCGTCCTGCACGGTGTTGGGCTGTGAGCACAACCCCCATTTGTGGACGTCGGGCCCTCATACCATCCTCATGGAGTCGGTTTCTAAACGTTTCTGCAGACACATGCACATTTGTGGCCTGCTGGAGGTCATTTAGCAGGGCTCTGGCAGTGCTCCTCCTGTTCCTCCTTGCACAAAGGCGGAGGTAGCGGTCCTGCTGCTGGGTTGTTGCCCTCCTACCGCCGCCTCCACGTCTCCTGGTGTACTGGCCTGTCTCCTGGTAGCGCCTCCAGGCTCTGGACACTACGCTGACAGACAGCAAACCTTCTTGCCACAGCTCGCATTGATGTGCCATCCTGGATGAGCTGCACTACCTGAGCTACTTATGTGGGTTGTAGAGTCCGTCTCATGCTACCACGAGTGTGAAAGCACCACCAACATTCAAAAGTGACCAAAACATCAGCCAGAAAGCATAGGTACTGAGAAGTGGTCTGTGGTCCCCACCTGCAGAACCACTCCTTTATTGAGTGTGTCTTGTTAATCACCAAAGATTTCCCCGTTGTCTTTTCCATTTGCACAACAGCAGTGAAATTGATTGTCAATCAGTGTTGCTTCCTAAGTGGACAGTTTGATTTCACAGAAGTTTGATTTACTTGGAGTTATATTGTGTTGTTTAAGTGTTTCTTTTATTTTTTGAGCAGTGTATTTGTTTCAAATATAAGGAAAATGAGTAGTTGTAACTAGAAATAGGAAGCTTGTAACTATGAAGATTTGTGTTAAATATAATAAGCCAGTTACTACCACTGATATAAAGTTAACTTGTCAACTTGTACAGCTAAGGTGAGGAATGCTTAGAAAAAGTGAAATCCAGCGATATGCTGATATTTAAAGTCTATGCTTTACTTAATCAGTCAGAGTACTAACCTAGATTTTGTATTTTTTTTTCAAACACACATCTGCAACTTGTTTATCTCTGGGACCTGCTGATTTGACTTCCACCTGACCTATAACCTGATTTACAGGATTAATCTAAGCAAACATTATCTCACATATTCAGCTGGTGTTTGCTTAGATTGACCTGTTAATGGTATACAATGATGAGAAGACCAAATAAGACAATCCTTCATCTTTTATCTAATGCCAAACAGTTAGAGGCTGTTTCTGTGTGACACATTGAGTGAACCTTGATATACATCAGAAATTGTTTTTAACTTTTTTTAATGATAATACTACTATAAAAAGATCAACAAAAAAGTAAACAGGTTTGAAAGCTGCTATTTTCTTTGTGGCCAAAGTCTGATGTTCTTTTTATTCATTTTTTATGTAGATTAAAAAATTAAAAACCCAACCCCACATATTAGAAACAGGATTTCTGCATACTTCAGTGAGTAATTTTGTGACTATTATAACATTATAACCATTATATTTTGAATTTTAGACCTACGTCAGTTATGAAATGTAATGTAATAAAAACCCTTAATAATTAACTTACTAGATAGCTTATAATGGTCTTTGTAGGTTTGTTACATTGTAATAACACCTGAATTTATTAACCAGAGCAAAAATCATACAATAATAGAAGCTATCAGCAGATTTGTCAAAAAGAGGAAAAAGTTATGAATGAAGCAATAAATATTTAAGACAAAACAAAATGTATTTAAGACCTGGCATGGGAAATCTGGTGGTATTTGTCCTTGTTAAGAACTAAAATGTAAGGATGACTGAAATGAAAGACTTCTTTAAAAAAAACTTCACAACCATGAAACCGTTTCTTCTTTACAAGCCCACCTGAACGAGATGCTTGTATAAATTAAGGTAAAATAGCCCCTAGCAAGTTTATTATATCAAAAAATAATTTAAATCAAAGTTAAAATCAAAAATATAACAAATCAAAGTAACAATATGTGACCTTTTAATGAAGATTCCCATTTTCAGTAGGGTCATAAGGCACATATTCTTCTAAGCTTTATGTTCTTTAATAGCTTTAGTTCTTTAATAAAAAATGGAAATGCATTCAGTAAGTATTTATTCATCTTTGTTGGTCAGATGTGTTACATTCAGCGCTTCAGCGTGACATATCTGGGTTGGGTAGAGGAAGCAGAGCACAGTGAGGTCGGATCAATCAAAGTTTCTGACAATAAAAAAAGCTGAAACAATCAGTGCTCTAATGTTGGTGTCAGGAGCTTTCTTATGTGTGTTTGTTCTCCAGGTTTCAACCAGGCTCTTGTGATCTCCATCTGTTTTGGGGGTCCAGCATGAGGGAGGGTCAGGTTGCATTCTGCACATCAGTCGCTCTGTTGGAGCAGTAATCCTGGATACCTGGCAGATGAAAGAGAAAATGTTTCAAATAAATCTGTCTGTATTTACTGTGAACCAGTATAGTTACACAAGCCACTTTTAATTCCATAGATTTGATTTTATGCTGAACTTAAAGTTATTCAATTCTGAATATAACTCTTTTTCTTCCTCTTTAGTTGGCTGCTTCCCATTTGTAAAGTGAATACTTCTTCTTTCATTACATTTAATCAGGAATAAGACCAGCTTAAACAAGTCATCAGAAACAGGACTTCGCAAGAAAAGGCAGTGTGACTAAGCATCAAACATCCCTTACTTAATAAATTTAATAAAAGCCACAAATTATAAAAGAAAGGACATATGGGCATTGAAAATTAACTCACATTGCACAATCCTGTGGTAGACCACAGCTGCTGGAGAGTCAGGGAAATCTTTGAGGAAAGAGTTGCCCTCATCGCAGCTTCGTCCTATCCTTGGGTCAAGGGGCACCTTACCTAACAGAGGTAGACTTAGGTCTGCACACATTTTCTCGGCTCCGCCGCTGGTGGGAGGAAATATCTGTGATGTGTTCTATAGGAGAGCCAAATAAACACAAACGTTGAAAGCATTAGCAGAAAAACTGATCCGTAACCATAAAGCTGCTGTTCTACATTAAACATTTGGTGTTCAGGAATTCATAATTATTGCAAAAACTGACTGTAATATTTGCAATTTACCAAACAATCCTACTGGCGACTGCAAGTGCCTTCAAAATTTCTTACTCCCTCCCTCCCTTCATTTATCTCTCTGTCCATCCAAAAATCAATCCATCCATCCGTCCATCCATAACGTCAACCTTCAATCAGTTGAGACCCATGACCTCAGACTTAAATGAGTCGAGTCCTACCCCAACAGCACAGTCAGCAGGGCAGTAGGGTCTATCTGCTGATGGTTTATTACCAAACCTTTAGTTTAATAAGGAATGACTTCTGAATGGCAGAAAATCTCAGAATAGTAGCTAAGGCTAAATTTCAGGTTGCCCAAAATAAATACAGAAAATAACAGAAATCTACAAAGAGAACAAAATAAAGAGAACCTAAAAGCACACACATTACAAGGCAGCTATGTTGGCATACTGAGGCACATTTGGTTGTGAACACTTTACAGTGGGTCCTTCTAATCACACTAAGCTGAGGCTGCTCAATGGGATTTGGAAGAAGAGAACACAGTAGTCTACTCTCTGGAGGTTCTAGTTTAAAACACAGTTTCATTTTCCTGTACTTGTTTACAGCTATTTCCTGAAGTCTAATCTTCTTCCTACGTCCAGTTTTATTTATATCAATTTTAAAACATAGAATTAACCCTTTAAAATTCACAAGGAAAACCTGGATCTGCTTCAGTTGCGTAACAATGTTTTGCATTTGCCGGCCACCTTGCATTTGGGACACACAAAGCCGCTCATGTTCTCCACCACTCCGATGATGGGCAGCTTAACCTTCTGACAGAACCTGATTTCCTTTCGCACATCCTGCAACGACACCTCCTATGAATGGACGGAAAGAGGGAGAAACAGAAGCCTTTAGACACAAAGGGAAAGAAAATGAGGGCGGGAGTGAGAGCTCGGATGAAGCACTAATAAACTGCAGCTTTTGTGTGTGACGTTGTCAAAATGGTTAATAAAGAATACGACTGGCTTAATTTTAACTTCAATGAAACAACCCTTTTCCCCTTTTCTTTTTCGGGTATTTCCAGTCTGGTGTTTGTCTGGTACTGGTTAGCCCATAACCTGAGGAATGAGGAAGTGTTTGGCTTTTGGTCTGATCTCACAGCTGAAAGCAAGTTAGCCATCAGGAAAAGTTTCCCGATAACAATGTTGCGCTGAAACACAAGTATCATCTGTTTGTTTACAGCCAGAAACCTGAGTGAAACAGCTCTTTAATCTCATACGAACATTAGGAACATTTGACGTGCATTTGTCTTCATTTGTGGCTCACACTGGCTGGAATAAAAAGATCTTACAACATTTACTGTCCTCACATCTTATCCACAACAGAAGATAAACAGCAGCAGGGATCTTGTAACCACCTTTAATTTATATTCTGTATAAATTTATAACATGTTAGTGTGTTCCCCTGCCTGTTTCCCTTTTAGGTCTTGCCCAGCTTTGACATTTTATCCACAGATCTAACCTGCTGCAACATGAAGTGAGTTGACTAATTCACAGGCACTTACTATTATGTGATTCTTTAAAACAAATGCCGTCTGAGTTCCTTCAGGACAGTTCTTTAATGTAAGGACGGTGCTGCCAACATTTACCTCTTTTTAACTTTTTTATGTTGACTCATAAACTAAATCAACTGTGTAAACTCTTTAGATTGTCCCATAAGAGGATTGTTTTGATTTTACAGTTAACCTCTAGTAGTAAGATAGCTTTATTTACAGCATAAGCTCCACCTCTGTGACATGTTTATTCCACATGTCAAGTAGAGGCTTTAACATCATGCATTTAAAACTATTCATTTATAGGTTTAGTACGTTTTATGTCTACAAACATGTTAAAGACAGGAAACATACAATGCAGCGGAAAAGTATTTGATCCCTTACAGATCTCTATGGTTTTTCCACTTAAACGCATCAGCTCAAACAACCGACTAAATTCAAAATGCAGTTTTCAAACCATTTCATTTTGAAGACAAGAAATTAACCAAATTGACCTGCCCCTGTTTGTGAAGAAGGAATTGTTGCCTAAATCTAATAACTGGTTGGACTGAGCATGAACAGATTGTTTAAGTCACATTTAAGTCAGGACTTTAACTAGACCACTCAAACATTTTTAAACATGTTTTTCCTTAGACTTCCAGGTGTACTTGCTGGTGTGCTTTGGATCGCTGTCCAGTTGCCTAACCCACGTCTGGTTGAGCTTAAAGTCACAAAGTGAAAGCTGGACATTCTGCTTCAGGATTTTCTACTATAAAGCAGAATTCATGGTTGCCTCAACTAGAACAAGTTGTCCGGGGCCAAAAAGAACAAAGGAACTCCAGATCCTGACGTTTTGCTGTCTGAACAATGTTTTTCTGAATTACTTTGTGGGTTTACCAACACCTTTCAAAACAATCCAATTTTGTCTCATGAGTGGCCTTTGTGTTATCTTTGCCCAGCAGTGGTTCTCACCAAGAAACTCCTCCAAGGAGGCCATTTATGTGTTGTTGAATCAGGAACTGTCATGAATGAAGCCTGTTTGCTCTCTGTCTCCTGCCACACGCGTCATGCTTTAAACTTGTGAGCTGCCCTATATAGACGCTCTCCTGCCCACAGCTCTTCGCCAGATAATTGAAAACTCCTGTTAGTAGATGTCTTTGTTTCTGAGACCTCCGAGTACATTTGTAAACCTGCCTTTGCCTTTAGGTGTATGACCTTGGCCTGTCTTTTGAATTCTGGATTGTTCTCTGGCGATTTGTCAGACATCTTCTGCAGCAATTAAAGCCAGGACTCTCCCCTGCCTCTTTGCTACCTGCTGTGATGTCATGATCATCATCAGTGGCGCTCTCCTTGGCCCTTTCTGGACTTTATATTTCAACTGTTCCTGAAATTCTTTAGATCGGGGCGGGATGCGTTGCCTTTCGGGATGTTTTAGCCCACTTTATGTGGTCAGAAAGGTTCCACTTAGTCGATTTCTTGATTTTTAAAAGAATATTAAAAAAATACTTTGAATTATTTAGCTGTGACAAAGGAAACACAACAGGGAACACACAATTTCTCACAGCACGGTATTCTGCTAATCCACATATAAGCATTAATACTATATATTTAATCATTCATTAAAATCTTTTTTTTAGATTACGGTTCATGGTGCAACAAACTAACGATTCAAGAAATGAGGATTATGTTTGAGGACCGTTTGGTTTCTTGACACTATCATGGCTTTTTTTTCAGCAGGACTGATGTTGGGCTCTTCCAGAACCTTTTCTTTTAATCCAAAACCAGATTTGACTTTTGTGCTTCAGGATCATTTTTGAACCATCACATACAAACATGTGATATGCAGATACAAGACAGGAACCAACAAGGCTCAAGGCCACCATTAAGTGGAGGATGCTGAGACACCAGTGTCACTATCCAGAGTGAACATAATTTAACATCAACATGGGGAAGAGAGGCTGCCAGTCAAAAAATAAACCCCTGCTTTAGCTTTAAGCTTGACTGAAGCTTAGCAGCTGCTGACATAGACAAGACAAATGCCTTCTGGAGAAAGGTTTTATCGTAAGAGCAGATGAAGACTGAGCATTTTGGCCAAAGGACAACAAGTATCCTTGGAGGAGTCAGGAAGAGGCTTTTGAACCTAATAACACTGTACCAACTGCTAAACATAGTGGTGGCAGAATCATGCTGAAGGTCTGTTTCAATGCCAGGGGTACTGGTGCATTGCAAAACCTTCATGAAACATCATGATGGAAGACTACTTCCAAATTCTTCGACTTTATCTCAAATTAACAGCTTGATGGCCTAAATTGGTTTCACCTTCAAGGAAACTTTGCCCTCTGGCCCCTCTTTTTCAGTTTGCTTTCTTTTGTGATTGCTAAATATTTGCCTTCTCTTGATAAGTTCAGTCTGACGAGACAACAATCCCAATATAAAACGGAATTGTAGCGACTCTCTTTTGCTGTTTTGTTACTGTTGTGGTTATAGATCAAATTAATCATTAGTTATATATTAACCATAACCCAAACAAAAAACTTCTGCAGGTTGAAACTCATTTTGGTCATGGGATAAAAATCCCCCAAAGAGGAAAATAAGGTGGACTGAACATAGATCCCCCATGATGATTCAAAAGGTTATTTCCCTTTAGAGCAGCCAATTATTATTTTGCTAACCGTTTGAAATATACTTTAGTAGTGTGAACCTAAATACACAAAATTTAGTATACAGTGACAAACCCCCTAATCCGTTTTGTTAAGAAGCTTGCATACTTCATATCCATGTTGAACCGCTGTAATGCTCTCTGTCAGAATGGCCTAAAAAGGTTTAATCCAACATGATAACGACCCCAGAGGCAACCTGTGATGCTCTAGTGAACTCCATGCCAAAGAGAGTTAAGGCAGTGCTGAAAACTAATGGCGGCAACACAAAATATTGAGCCTTTGGGCACGATTTTGGTTCCAGCTGTTTAGACATCAATAGCTGTGTGTTGAGTTATTTTTAGGGGACAGAATTTACATTGTTATACAAGCTGGACACTGACTACTTTACATTGTATCAAATGTCATATCTTCAGTGTTAAAGATATAATATATTTACAGAAATGTGAGAGGTGTACTCACTTTTGTAGGATACTGTATATCCGTTTCTGGTGTCTAGTTAAAGTACTTGTCCTAGATGTTACTTTTAAAATGATACATCCTTTTTTTTATAAAGTATTTCTCTGGTTTGCTTTTTCTTTCTAAATGTATTTATTTGAAAATAGAAGTGTTCATTCGCTCCAGCTTTTATAGCCTAAGCTTTTTTGCACTTCCCATCCCTAGTTGTAGTTTTGGTTGCGTAAAACAGAAGACATGAAAACGCCACACCATTAGAAAAGAGAAGATTGTTCATGAAAACACTGGTTTCGAATGGGTCCAAGAACTGAGCCTTGGGGTACACCTGCATTAATGTTTTTAAAACTAATGATTTCTAATCAGGTAAAACAAGACAAAGTTCGTAGTTTTACAGGTATAATTTAACCCACTCTTAAACTATCTTAGAAAAAGAATCATGTTTAATAATGTTGCTAAAGGAAAGTGCACACGAAACATTTTTTTTAGCATGACAGTAAAACAAATCGTATGCAGACTTTCACTTAATTTCTCGTTATCCAGATTTGTAACATTACAACTTTTAAAAATAATATTACAGTGTGACAATTTCCATGTATTAGCTCAGGTTGACAAGATTAAAACAATTGAGTTTACATTTCTGTGTAGTAAGAGTATATTTGGGTGAACACCCACGCCCTCAAAAACTCAGTTCAAGGACTAAAAAATGTTTATTGTTTTAGTATTTTATCATAGCTGGGGATATTTAAGCAGTTCACCAATCTCAGAGAGAATAAAATAAGTGCTCTTGTATATATTTTTAACTACAAAACTTTCCAGATTTCATTTCAACTACACATTTTCAGAGGGTTAATTTTCTCTTAAAAGGCTCTAACTGGACTTTATTATTTACATTTTCACAGCTGCTTGGCAGAAATGTTAGTTTCTACTGAATTGTGAATATATTTAGGAAATCCGATGTAATGAATGTTAAGCTGGTTAAAACAAACCTTTTACAACGTGCAATACAATGGATAACAGGCTGTAAAGCAGAGATAGGAAAATGCCAGACACTATGTACTTTTTAAAAGCACTGTATGAACTTCAATAAACATGCTGGGGCTTGAGTTTGTCTTCGCGTACCTGTGGTGTGGTGATGATGACCGCTCCATCCACATTGGTGGAGCTGAGGTACTGCACTATTGACAAGTGCTCATCAGAGGTGCCAGGTGGAGTATCTATGATGAGGTAATCCAGTTCTCCCCAGTCAACATCCCGTAAAAACTGCTTGATCATTCCTGAAGGAGGACAAGCAAAAAAAACAGCAGGGTTGGACTTGGAAAGCATAAAATCAACACTGCACACACAAATCTACTGTGACCCAGCCCACCATTTTTTTTAGGTCCTCTCCAGATCACCGCATCATCGGGACTGGTGAGAAGAAAGCCGATGGACATTACCGCCAGGTTGTCTTCCACATACTGCAACAAACATGCACAGCGAAGGAAAATAATTTATTTATATCACATGAATTCTCTTCCAAACAAAAACAATGACTCACCACAGGAGACCAGCCAGAAGCACTCTGATGAACCTAGACCCATAAAAAAAAACTTTCATAAACCACTCATTAATATAAAGAAAATGAAAGTAAAAAAAATTTTTTTTTGCACATCTGAGATTTGTCCTAATTGCACGTAACGTCGCATAACGTACTTGTTCTCCCTCTAGGCCCATGATCCTGGGAATGGAAGGACCACAGATATCCACATCCAGCAGTGCAACCTAAAAACAGTAACACAGAAGAAAAAGTGTCGTGTGTGCAGTGTAATAGTATCTGTCTGTGAAGGAAAACACTTAAAATTACTGTTTGGAGTTAGAAAACTTTACAACAGGGATGACCAATCATTATTCTCTGGGTCGGTGTCCTGCATAATTTCCATTTTTTTCTGCCTGAAAAAACATGCTATACATAAATGGATCCTGCAGATCTTGGTAACTGTGGCTCAGTTGGTAGTCATCTTGCAATTGGAAAGTTGCGGGTTCAATTCCAGCTTTCTCCTGTCACATGTAAATGGGAAACTAAGCCCCAAGTTGCTCGATCATAACGCTTTGCATTGTTAAACTCACAAAGAATCTGGCTCTACCTAAACCAACACATGACCCAGCTCCTAGTGCAGTCTGTGGTCATCTCCTGCCTTGACTACTGCAACACTCTCCTAACTGGTCTCTCAGGCTGTGCTGTTAAACCTCTGCAGATGGTCCAGAATGTGGCATCGCCTCTGTTCTTTAATCAGCCTAAAAGAGCACATGTCACCCCTCTATTCGTTGGGCTCAATTGACTACCCTTAGCCGCCAGCATCATATTCAAAGATCAGAATCAGTCAGTTTTAACTTGATCAAATAATAAAAATTATTTGGTTTTTTCTTAATTATTAAATTTACTAGGGAATTCCACAATTTTCAGTCTATCAAGTCATAAACTAACAGCATGTACTCTAATGTACTTTTTTGTGTTTAGTTAAATCAGATCAACACACGGGACATATGTTGCAATGCATAAATCATAAGAATAAATGTTCTTGTAATTCCTTCATTATTTGTAGGATTAAAAAATACAACCTTTACCTAAGAACCTGTAACAGAATGCTTTTGCTTTTTTGTTTGTTTATAGTCCATGGGAAATAAATTATAAACGCTCAAAATTTAAATCAGCAGGTCAGACCTCAAAGACACCCAGAAATCTGCATCATTCAGATAAAACCTTGAATGGTGCATCTCCAAACCACCCACCTCTGTTCTGAAATACTGACTGCTGATGTGTAAACTGACCACTCAGAGTTTGTACATAAATAAAGGTTAAACAGACACTTTATTGGTTTACTCATTAATCCATGCTGCAGCAGGGAAACACAACATTTTCATATTTAAATCAAACAACATGTATCTACTGAAATACATTAAAAGCGAACACACTTTAGTTTTAAGTCATGTATCATCCACATTCGCACCTTTGGTGTCATTAAACATAACAGCAGCCCATCTTAAGAGCTTTAGTTTGGGAATGTATGGTAGTGGTGGTCCGAAATACATAATTCTGGTCTTCATCTGTTGTTTGGCATGTTTGAGAAAACAAGTAGAGAGAAGCAAAAGGACCTTCTATGAAAAAAAAAACAGGCAAAGAATATCTTCAAAAAATATGTTTTTGAGAAGAGCAACGAAGCAGAAAATGAGACTCTGGATGTTGGGTGTTACCCAACACATATTTTTGGAACACATACCTTAGGTTACAGTCTGTTTTGACTACCACGAGAGTGTTTATAATAAAATGGTTGAGAATTTCTGGTAAGCCAACACCTAAGGAAAGATAAAGGGTGCTTGTGGAACCTGTTGGCACAGGCAACACCGTAATGACTAAGTAGACGTAGTCCCTATGTCAGCAGTCACGTCCACATCTCCAAAACTTTCTGTTTCGGTTTTCCTATTTGGGTGGAGCTTGGTATGGTGTCTGCTTTTTTTTTTCTGTAAGTGGAACAAAAAAGGTACTGTGTGCAGCAGGATGTGTTTTGGTGGTTCCTCAGCTATTTAAACCAAAAACAATTACATTTCATTTCCTCTCTTAGTTACATGTTTGTTTGATCGGACCTGGCTTGCAGTGATGGGGTTTTTGCACTGGAGCAGTTTCTGAGGAAGTGTTCAGACAAAAACTTAATACATGCATAATATATATATATAAAACACGTGGTTCACACTGTTAAAAAGTGGACTGAGGAATCGAAGCAGACGCTACAGGCCTGCTTTGAATGCACAGACTGGACTGTTTTTGAAACCTCAGCCACTGATTTAAACGAACTAACTGATGTGGTGACATCATACATCAGTTTCTGTGAGAACATGTGTGTGCAGACCAAGACATTCTGCACCTTTGGGAACAACAAGCCATGGTTCACTCGACATCTCAGGAATCTGCGCAGGGATAAGGAAGAAGCTCACAGCAGTGGAGATTGGGCGCGGTACAGGCAGGCTAGGAACAGACTAACAAAGGAGATCAAAGCAGCCAAGAGAAGCTACAGTAAGAAGCTGAAGAACAGCCTTTCTACTGGTGACACTTCGGCTGTATGGACCGGTCTGAGAAACCTGACTGCCTACAGAAGCCCCACCACCCTTCATGAACAAAGTCCTCGCCTGGCCAACCGTCTGAATGGCTTCTACTGCAGACATGACAAGAAGCCATTCACACCTCAAACCAACTCCTCCACATCCCATTCAGGAACAGGTTCGACCAGCAAAAGCAAACCAACCCCTACCTTCAGATCCTCTGCCTGCACTAAAGATCTCTGAGGATGATGTAAACAGGCTCTTTCAGCGCATGAAAAAAAAGAAAGCTGGAGGACCTGATAACGTCTCCCCATCATGCCTGAAAGCCTGTGCAAATCAACTCGCCCCCAATTTAACCCCGGATCTTAAACAAGTCACTGGAGAAGTGTGAGGTCCCCTCCTGCTTCAAACGATCCACCATCTCCCAGGCCCAAAAAACCCCCCCCATCCTAGGATTAAAGACTACGGGCCTGTAGCTCTGACGTCTGGGGTCATGAAATCCTTTTGAGCGGCTGGTTTTTGAAGCACCTGAAAGACATCAACCCCCTCTACTGGACGCCCTGATTTTGCTTATCGAGCAAACAGGTCGGCAGATGATGCTGTTAACTTAGGTCTACACTTCATCCTGCAACACCTCGACCACCCGGGGACCTACGCCGGGATCCTGTTTGTAGACTTCAGCTCGGCCTTCACCCATCATACCAAACATCCCCACCAGAAGCTCACCCAGCTCAACGTCCTAACCTCCACCTGTCAGTGGATCAACAGCTTCCTGACGGACCGACAGCAGCAGGAGACTGGGAGCATTTCCTCCCCAAACCCAGATACAATAAGTACTGATCCCCCCCAGGGGTGTGTTCTATCCCCCACTCCTCTTCCCCCTGTACACAAATGACTGCATCTCAGCAGACTCGTCGTGAAACTCCTGAAGTTTGCAGATGACACCACTGTCATTGGACTGATCCAGGACGGTGATGAGTCTGCATACAGACAGGAGGTGGATCGCCTGATACACTGGGTAGTCAGAACTGCCTGGAAAAAAACCCACTCAAGACTGGGGAGATGGTGGTGGACTTTCGGAAAAAACCACCTCCATACACCCCCCTCCCCATCCTCAACAACACCGTGTCGGCTGTGGATCACTTCAGGTTTCTTAGGAACCACCATCTCTGAGGACCTGAGATGGTCTTCACACGTAGACACTGTTCAAAAAAGGGCCAGCAGAGACTGTACTTCCTGAGGAAAACTCAAGAAGTAAAAAACCTTCCACAGGAGCTGCTGGTCATCTTCTACACTGCCATCATTCAGTCTGTCCTGTCTTCATCCATCCCGGGGTTTTTTGTTCACCCACAAACAGGACAGGTCCAAGACTGCAACGAATAATCAGGACTGCAGAGAGAATCATCAGGGCTGACCTTCCCACCCGGACTTTACAGGTCTAGGGTCGGAAAAAGAGCTTAAAATCTCTGCAGCCCCCCACAAAACCTGCACATAAACTGTTTTTAGAGTTCTGCCTTCAGGCCGACCCTACAGAGCCTTTTCACAAAAACCAGCCGCCACAAACAGTTTCTTCCCCCCAGGCTGTTTCTCTGTTGAACTTTCAAAAAAATAAAAAACAACAGCATACAGATGTTGCAAATGCCCCTTTTTTTTTATTATTTTATATTGTACATTGTAAATATGTATATTCTGTAGTGAAAAAACAAAAACCAGAGAGCAAAGTGTACCGGAGTCAAATTCCTTGTTTGTATGTACAAACTTGGCAATAAAGCTGATTCTGATTCTGAATATATGTGGACAACACAATCTAACAAATGCTAAGCTAACCCTTTAATCTGTTTAGCATTTCCATCTTAAATCAAGTTCTTCGTATTAAAACATGGTAGGAAAATATATCTAACGATATGCGGCTCATATTACGCTGTTCGCAGAAGCTTTGACCCGAGAGATCCAATTACAACTAAACTACAATGAGAACTTCAAACAACTTAATGACAAACAGAAGTTATATTATGACACACTGTAAGCCTAAAATGCACAAATGCTTGTAAATTAAATGGATGAATATAATTTAAATGGATTTCTTATGCATTTAATCTAACAAAAGTGAAAAATAAAAGCAAGAGTTCTTGTGAATGTTGTTTATTTTGGATTTTCATTGTAATTTCTCCTAATTTGTGGTTTTACAACAGTCTGTATTCACTAAAACACTTACTTAAACTAATCATCAAATTATTTTCTTTCTTTTAAAAAATCTACAACTATTACACATTCATTATTTGTTTTTTTTCTAAACGTAGTTTCTTCTTCCAGAGTGCAATGAAGCAGTGTCAAAAGTGACCTCTAGTGGTCAAATTGGGGTTGCAGAATATTATAAAATCAAACAATATTATTGTTTTTCTATTTTTTTTAATTATAGTTACTATTATTGTTGATTTAAAATATTGCAATGACAATATCTGCTACAATAAATTCCACATTTTTCTCACTCCTCTCTTTCTCATTCAGATGAGGGAATTGGATTTTATCGTTAAGCTTCCAAAAGGTCTGTGACCTTTAGCCTCTTAAGCTTTATCACCTGGACGGGGCATCCACTGCAGTGAAACTCCAGTCAAAAGGATTAATGTATTATTCCCATGCAAAGCAGAATTTCCTGACACTTGAAATGTAACAGCCAACCAAAATTGTTTTCTAAAACAGCCCTTTGCAACATAAATATTGCGCACAGTCATGCTGCGACAACAGCATAGTTAGTCTGTTGTCCACATATCTACTTAGCAAAGAGGATCAGAATAAAATCAGTTCAAAGTTGTACATGTATGTTGTACAACTATGAAATTTGCCCTGCAGTGTCTATAACACATCATGCTGATAATACATCATTACCTCCTTGGTGCTGTCACTTGCCAGGGCGTGGGCCAGGTGAGCACTGAAGGTGCTCTTCCCAACTCCTCCTTTTCCCGACAACACCAGGATCTTGTGTTTGACCACTGACAGTTTTTCCCCTATTTCTGCAATAGCTGAAGGGAATGAAAGGTTGAGATTAGCGACTTATAATTTTAGTACCACTGTTCAGGGCATGAATAGATATTGTATGGGTAAGGTTTTACCTGGGTCAGGGGCCTTGGTAGCTCCAGAGGCACACAGCTGCTGGTTGGGGCAGCCCTGACACGATGCAGACTTTCCTGCTTGCTCACTTGAGGTACCTGGGCAGTCTAAAGGGATAAAGAGTCGGTTCAGAATCTAAACATGTTCTCTTTGTTTACCTTAAGTCTGTGAATAAAAGCCATCTTTACTTTCTAACCCCTTAACACTGGCATTTTTAATGTATAAGCTTTACTTTTTTAGGTTGTTCAGCATGTATAGGAACTTCAATTCCTGACCTTTGTTCCCCCGGGTTATAAACAATGGTCTCCATGACGTCGAGGTCCATCTCTTTTAACAATATGCCACCAGGCTAGATGAGGATCTGTTTTATTATTTTTCCTCAACAACCATTAGACGATCTGCTTCACAAACATAACCACGTAGGTTTAAGTTTCTAAGCAAGAACCACATCAATAACACACCATCTGATGTTTAAAGCATGAAGGCTATGATGAGTTTTGTTTTGAAACAAAACTTTATGCTGAGTCGTGGGTTTTTACCGGACTTTAGAATGAAATGGATGCCCTTGAATTTGTGGACCTCAACTATAACCACATTTTGGTTAGATGAGACTATGACTGAGCTTATCAGGTGGAAACAATCCAGGTGGGTTTGACATATGTGAAAAAGCACCATGCCCACTGCTAAGTACGGTGCAGGACCCATGTTGCTGTGGGCCTGTTTCTCTACTAAGTGCCCTGGGATCATTGCCAGACGGTATGACATTGAGAGTTCGTTGAAAAACTGGAACATTAAAAAAATATCAGATGGAGATTCTGTCCCTTGTATATAACCAGCGTCTCTTTCCTTTTGTTTCCGCTCTCCTATGGAAGAGATTTGTACGTATGTTATCCGGCATTTTGTGAATTATAATGAATTTAATGTATGCCTTTTAGTAAATTTATGCCATTTTATGTTTTGTTATAGTTGTATGCTGGAGAATCTTCAAGTGTGTTTCTAACGTATATTCTTCCGAGATGCACGTATCTTGTAACAAGCGCTAGGGGTTTACATTTTTATTATTATATCGCTTTAATACCGTCGGATATTAACACACCTAATACATCTCAATGTTTCTGCGGCTTCTCATTCAGACTTCTCCCTGAGGATACGGGACAGAGTCACTCTCCTGACGTACTATTTACAACTGTGACGTTTTACATTCAGAGAAAACAGCGAGGTAGTGAGACGCTGAAACTCTTCTAAATATCCCGAGAGACCACCCACGTCAAAACACTGTTTTAAACCGCTACAAATACAGAACCGGGCACACTTTTTTAACGAATAAAATACATAAAAAACAATTAATGAATCCTCACGCTCTGGTGCGTTTTCTGGCACGTCTGCCATCTTTGCGTCAGTGTCCTGCTGGTATTTTCTTCCCCTTAAACGGTTCCGTGTATCACGGCTTGGGACTTGAACTTAATTTTTTCCCCGATTTATTTTTATTGAAAAACAAAAATCCAAATGTCGATACCATCTATTCCTTTGTTATTTTTTTTTTTTCAAAATTAAACGCTAAATTTTTGGGTACCTTTGTACACCTGGGCAAAATCAAGACTGTCAGATAGTTTTGCATTATTGTTCAACACACCAATTAAGTAAAACACACTTGAGATGTTTTTTTTACTTCTGCCTCCAATATTGTGTTTAATGTATAAAAGACTAGTTTATAACTTAAGTTCAAGAGGGAAAATGGATACAAAGACAATTCTAAAGGAATAAAATTCTCACAATAATAAAAATTACAAAACTTTTTTTTCCTGTTAAAAGTAAATGCACGGTTTATTTTATTTTTGTTGGCGTCTTGTAACAAACAACCTTAATTAGCATCTTAAATATGTTTAATTTTTTCGAAACCTGTTGAATACTATAAACCTTAATTAACCTTTAGTGTCCACTAAGGGGTGGTATTGCTCAGTCAGGCTAGGAAAAAAGTTAGCAGTTCTGTACGAAACAAGAGAAACTGCGTAAAGACAAGGATTGTTGTATCTCTGCACATTTCTTATTGAGATTAGACCTCCATAGAGGATTAGTTGGGTGAGGATAAAAAAAAAATCATGCAATCATTTTTGGTTTTACAAAAAAGCTTCTCTTTGTGACATTTTCTTCCTTCCAATCATAATCAACAATCATAATAATTAAAAATAATCAAAAATTGTCAGCATAAGCAGACTGAGCTTGTCGAGATCCAGAAAGTGCAGAAAGATTATAAATACATTTTTTATTTTAGTCTCTAAACGGGACAAGACAGTTCGTTTGACAACATGGTCTTAATCCAAAAAAAGGAAAAACATAAAAAAGCTTTTTGGTGATACATCTTTCCGTAACCAGTCTTAATTTAAACATATAACAACTTATAGATCAGGCACTTAATTTGTTGTGTTCTATTGTGTGTTCTTCGGTACAGTCCTCTGTGAAAATTTTAAGCATGTCATAAAATAAAGCTGGGAGATTTCATGAGGGCACATGCACATCTCTATCCCCTTGTATGCATGTACGTTTGTGAGTTTGCATATGTCTTACCCTCCCCCATCCTTCTATTTGCTCTGCGCAAGCCATGTAATTAGTTGTTTTCTTTGTGCTGACCCACCCACCCAGATGCATTCATACAAACCAATGACAACCTTCACCCATGTGGTGTTGTATTACCCACCATTTCGGCATATAACCTAATCAGTTTAGAGTTTTATTGTAGCCCCTCGACTCCGTTTTGAGAGACTAGACGAGTTTGGGATTTCATGGAAGCCATTCAGATGATGAAATAGTTCCTTGCAGCAACAGTCAACATGCTGTCCATCTTTTGTAGATGGTTCTTTTTAGTTCCAACATTTTTTCTTTTGGCCTGAATACTTGCACGTCCTCCCCTTTTTTTTCAACCGTGTCCTCTCCGGCAGAGTAGCGCTCAGAATTGTGGTCTGAGTGCCAAGAAGAAGCCCAACAGATTTACTTTCACAAGTGGAGCATTACAGCTAACCCTTTAATGCTCTGCTTGATATTTATTAAAGAAACTTTATTAGAAACTGCTTGGGATTATTTCAATTGTTACAGAGACCAAAATGAAAAGGAAAAAATAAGAATGAAGCATGAAAGAGAGTGGGGCAAAAGGAAAAAGGGAGAGAAGGACAAAAGAATGGAGGAGAGAAAGAAGGATGAAGAGAATACAAGATAACACCCTGCTTGCTTCTACACCTGCAGAAACATATATAAAACAGCTTTTTTTACTAAAAAGTGCCAGGTACTTATGAATGCAAGATGCATTTAGTGGTAACTGCGGCTCAATACAGAACATTTGTGCATCTGTTAACAACTGAATCTGAACTCCTGTGGGTCTGAGTGTGAGCACGTTTGTGTATACAAGGTTTCTCCATAAAAATATGCAATAGCGAGTGTGAGGGGCCACAGACCTGCCCCCCTGGACCAAGACAGACACGGAGGAGATCCGGGGCATAGAGATCTAAAGGCCCCCCAGACCACAGGAACCCCAGGAGAACCATCACCAAGACTCCCACAATCCCCCCAGAGAAGAGCAGGCGAGAGTCCCAGGGGAACCACCTAGCAGCCACAATGCATGAGGCCCCGGGAAGCTGCAGCGACGAGCCCACAGGCCCTGCCTGCAGCCATCTATGCCAGAGCAGATCCAGCCATGGACCCAGAAGCTCGAGACCCCGGGACACATAACTCCCCAAGCAAAGGCCCGACAGAGGCCAAGGGCCCAGACCCCGGCAAGCAGCCACCGGGAGTCAGCCAACACACACTGAAGCACCCGGCCCCGGACACCGAGAACCATAAGTACACTAGCGGGCAGAGACACCAGCCACCGGCAGGTAGTGTGGCAGAGGTAAATAGGCCCCACATTCTATGGGGGGCCTAAACTGATCCAGGAGAGGGAGCAGCCCAAGATCTAACCTGACACAAAACAGGCACACACAGTCACAGTCACACATTCCCACCCTTATGCGTACACATACAAACACTCACAACTACGCACCCAATGTAAAGACAAACAACAATGGATGTCATACACTCACCCACACTCCCCATACATACTCTATACTCCCAGGTCCAGGTGCCAATACCCCATAGGGGCAACCGGGCCCCGGCCCCAGGAGGTGGCCCCTTTCCCTCCAGGGTGGAGACACTGCCCGAACCCGAGCGACCCAGGAGGTGGCCCTGGACC
This sequence comes from Crenichthys baileyi, assembly GCA_036173005.1. Lineage (NCBI taxonomy): Eukaryota > Metazoa > Chordata > Actinopteri > Cyprinodontiformes > Goodeidae > Crenichthys > Crenichthys baileyi. Next base: position 561,026 of record JAHHUM010002634.1, read on the forward strand.
CCCCGCCCCGACCCCAGTTCCCAACAACCCCCATCCCCATCGGGAAAGGGGCCATGTATAAAAGAGGGGTCTACCTGGACCAAACGAGACCACCAACCAGAGCCGCCAGAGGATGAAACAGTCCCAACCCCCCTATGAACTCTGATCTCAACCGCATGAGCCCCCCACCCCCCATGAACCCCAAAATGAATTCTCCCGAACCCAAACGACATGAATTCCCTCCCCACAGGGGCACAACCCCACAGGTGAGCTCCATCCCCAAAAAGCTGACGAAGACACATCCGCACAGTGCAAGCTCCGCACACAGCCCCGCTCCAAGCACCCCACCACATACTGCCCCCCACCACACAGTGCACCGTCCAAGGGCCACACGCAACACCACCCCAGCCCCCGCCCACATGCGCAACAGGGCATACACCACCGAGCACCGTGCCCACAATGGAACCCCCAACCCGACACCAAGAATGGACAAACCCAGCAAGAGGTCCCTGGCCAGCATCAAGCACCTGGTGCCAGCGTCCCCCACCACGCACCCCGCAACTACACAAACACCACATCACAGCCATTGCAATGATAGCCCAGGGAGAAACATTAACCATCTTCAGGCCAAGCATAACCTGCCAGCTGCCCCAGTGGAGGCAGAAGACATGCTCCACCGCCCCACCCGACCGCCAACCACAGCCCGGCGCCTGGCCAGGGGCTAGAGCCAAAGAAGGAAACATCCAAGGAAGGCCACCACAGCATGCCAACGCCCGGGCACCCCGCAACCCTACACCCAAACCCCGGAGGTGCCCCAGCATGCCGATCACCCACACTCCCTCATAGCACACCCCGCCGCACCAAGCAGGCCCTCCACCAAAGTGGAGCCCGGGCACCGAGAACCAGCCGAAAACCATGACCCAGGCAGTCAGGCAGACCCCGCGACGCACCACCCCAACCACCACTGTCCTCAAGGGAAAGATGGCGGCCCAGCAAGCCAAAGGGTGCCACAGAAAGGCTACGGCACGCACAACAAAGAGGCTGCACCCCCACCCACTCCCCTTAAGACGCAGAACCTCCAACATCCAGGGCTGCCAAGCAAAAACAATTGAGCCAAGACAAGTCAAACCACAGTTCCCCCTAAGCCAACACCACATGTCTTTCCATATGTCGGTAGGGGCACGGTTAAGACCACCAGCCCCAAGCACACACCACCCACCAGGAACCACCCAGCAGACAAGCAAACCACACCCCAGTATAAGGCAGAGCCGCCACGCACAGGACCACCGTCCCAACAACACAGCATGCCATACAGCGCAGGACAGAACGCAGTAAAGAGCACCCAAAGCAAAAGCCATGCACAAAGCCCACACTGTGCAAATGCACCCTCACCAGCCTTCCAAAATAAAGCCCCCCCATGAAAGTGCACCCCCGTGAAAAGAAGACCCACAGCATCCAGACCCATGAACATGCCGAGCACCCATACCCTAGCCAGAAGTTCCCCTATGAAAAACCCACACCAAAGCCCACAAAAGGCAGAGAGCCCACAGAGCCAAAACCAGACCCATCGAGAAGCCGAGACTAGTCCACCCCGAGATCAACCCCGGCCCACCCCCCCAGACAGAATCGGCACAGACGTCAGAAACCAGAACCAAGACAAGGAACCAGAATCCAAACTGGAACCACCCAGATCCAAACGATGCCTATCCCCACCCTAGGCCAACCATCCACCTCCACCCCAGAAGAAGAAAACCCACACCCACACCAACATTCGAACAACTCCCAGAACAAATAAGACATTAGACACCCAGGGTTACTTCGCCCCAACCCTTCCCACGGACCCTCCGCCCTGCCAACAGAATGCCCTCCTTGGAGGAGAGAGCACCTGCAATGAGATGGTACCTACCCGCCAGTTTAGGAGGCCCCTGAGCCCACTGATGCACCGAAGGCTCCCGGGCCAGGTGCCGGAGCATGTACCGGCCCAAAACATCCTTCCTTTTTAAGCACACAATGCAGAATATGACGTCCTGGTCAGGTACAAGGGCCCGGACTGAAAACCTGTATAAAAATGAGCTGAAGTCCAAATGCAGTCCTTGAAGTCAGCAATACCAGTTTCTTAGATTACACAAATGTCGTGTGGTGGTATAAAACATTTGCAATGTATTGTATTGTACAGTCTTTTAATACATTTGAAAATCATTGTAAAGTAAATTGTTTTCAGTAACTCAGTTCACTAAGTGAAACACATTATATAGATTAATTACACACCGACTGATGTTTTCTAGCTTTTATTTCTGCTAATTATGATGATTTTCTTACAGCTCAAACAAGCTGGACATTTAAGATAATAATATTACATCAGATCAATAAAAAAACATTTTAAATACAGAAATGTAGGTTTAATGAGAAAGAATGTTTACTTCCTGCTTAAATTTTGTTAATTTCAAAAGGTACTTTTAATCTAAAAAGTGAGCCTCATTGGAATTCATATTCTAATTTATTGAATATGAATGCAGCTGGATGTGTTCAGGACTAAGTAAAGGCCCTGCATTATGCGGTGATTAGAAAAACAAGTTCAGTTTATTCATGAAGTCGTTCACATTCTGCCTATTCAGCGAGAGCTGCATGCAAGCACTGTCTGAGCACCAACACACACACACACACACACACACACACATACTCAATGACCAGCATGGGTTAGAGTCTGGGCTCCGAGTTATTCGGCAAAAAAGTGCAGCTAGTCCACACACAAAACCAGCTTCAACACCACCCACTTTCTGTAAGAACAGGCATATTAGCAGAGGGAGCTGTTTGGGTGTATGAATGTGTGTTTTAAAGACTTTCTTCCAAATAACGAGGAAAAAGGAAGTATCCCTGTGTAGAAGCAGAAGGGTGTGTCTTGGACAGTAGTTTAAAAAGCCCTGTGATAAAACTGAGCTCTTGACCTCAAATAAAATGTCCATTCAGTGTAACTACTTTAAATTGTTTAAAATGTACAGTGAGGTACAAAATTTATAATCCACTACATATTATAGGTTAAAGAGGTTGAGAGATTCAGTTTTCAGAAATCAAAGTTTTTTCTTTTTGGTTATGATTAATTCTCAGGATGTCTACTCCCTCTGTACTCCTTGCTAGATTTACACCTCTCATGCTCTTGTTTCTCAAGAAATTATCAGATGTGGTTATTGTAGGTCATCTCTTCCAAATCTATAAATACAACTATACTGTGCCTTACAATAGTAGAAAGTATAATGGTGCATGGTTTCAAGCTTACATCTGAAAAGTATGGCTTTAGTCATATCCTGACACCTGAGTCAATACTTTGTAGAACCAACTTTAGTTGTAGTTATAGCTACAAGCGTTTTGGAGTATGTCTTCCTGAAATCTTTGCCCAGTCTTCCTTGCAAATTAGTTAAAGCTAGGTTACACTGGACTGAGAACATGTATGAAAAGCACTTGTTGCGCCTTAGATTGTCAATTGGATTTGGGTCTGGACTTTGATTGGACTTTCATTATATCTCGCCGAATGTTCAGGGCTGTTGTTCTGATTAAAGATGAACCTACGCCTCAGTCTTAAGCCTTTTAAAACCTCAAACTGGTTTTCTTCCAGAACTGGTATTCCTCCAGTATAGTCCTGTATTCAGCTCCATCCATGTTTCCATCAACTCTGACCAGCTTCCTCGTCAGTTTTGAGGAAAAGCAAATTCATAGCATGATGCAGCCACCACCATGTTTAACCATTGGAATTGTTCAGGTGTGTGTCAGATGTGCAGTATGAGTTTTGTAACACATACAGGCTGATTTACTAAAGGTTTGCATATATTAAAACGTGCCAACTTGATAGCATGCGCAAAGCTGATCTACTAACCAGGTGCAACAAGGATTGCGTCTATCAAATGAGCAAAATAACAGGTGCAATACATTTGAAGAGCCTTCATAAATATGCAGAACAAATGCTGATCATCAGAACGTGGAAAATACAGGGAGGAGGAAATGCAAATGTGCTTAGTTACCACCTGAGAAGAGTAGAGACATCATCTATCCAGCGTTGCCATTTTGGAGTTGCAGCATTCTAATTCCAGTGCACCATCACTTCTATGGGACGACAACATCATGTCTGCAGGCCCATAGCGTTTTGCCTGTAGGCCAGAAAGTTGAATTTTGGTCTCTTCTGGCAAGACTACCTTCTAACCCATTTGCTGTGTCACCTACTTTTCCTGTTGCACACTGCACATGTGGCTTCTCATTACTGTCTTTCAAATTCTTCTCACCACTCTTCCATGTAGGCTAGATAAATGATCCCAAAAGCTGAGCAGCCAACACTTTCTTCCACTTGAGCTACACTTTTCAGATTTTTATTTGTAAAAAAAAAATTTAAATACAGCATATCGTTTTTCTCCCATAAAATGGAAAAAAATTCACTCAGTCAGTCATTTTCTATACCACTTCTTCCATCTCCAGCAGTCTACGGGCAAGAGGAGGGGTACACCCTGGACAGGTCGCCAGTCCATCGCAGGGAAAAAAATTCAAGGGGTGTGAATACTTTTGCAAGGCACTGTGTTTGATACACACTTTAATTTTAGCCATGAGCCCCAGACAATTTGTAAGAAAAATGGCATTTGTTTGTTGTTTTTTGTTGCCAGGTGTTTCTCACATCTTCAGTAACTGGAATGATGAGTTATGTTTGCAAGCAATGAAAATGCAAAGTACCACCCACTCATAGGAATTAAATATGTGCTATGTAAATAGCTACCACACCATCACAAGGAGCACATTGCGTACAGGTGCGTGCATTAATAAATGTTCACGTTTCTCCCATCCATCAGAGTTGATAGAGATATTTTAATGCTACAAACAAAAACAAGTCTTGACAGTTTTGTTTTTTGTGCTCATTTTGTGTCCAACCACTTGAGTGAACTAAGTAATAGGAATCCTGAGGCTACTAACTGGTTTTGTTCATATATATTTGATAGGGACAAATGCATACTTATTAAAGGAAAAAATCTACCCAAAGCAACCTGGCTCTATATAAAACGTAATACCCCCCCTTGGCAGCATCAACTGTTACCAAGTGTTAGCGATAAACGGGGATGTGTCATTTACATCACTGTGGATACATCTTGGCTCACTCTTTTTTGTAGAATTTCTTCACTGCAGTGACATGGGAGGGTTTTTGAGCCATTTAGAGGTGGATCTACTGTTGTGTTTTGGATCACTAACCTAACCTAACCTAACCTAAGTGCGCTTGGATTTACGGTCACAAACTGATGGCTCTGCATTTTCCTTCAGAGTCTTCTGGTAAAGAACTGAATTCATGGCTCCGTTAATTACACCACGTCGTCCAGGTCCTGAAGCAGCAAAGTAGCTCCAGACCGTCCCGGTACCAACATAGTGTTGGTACCGAGACGACTATGTATGGTCAGACATGTTTTTCTGAATTGCTGTGTTCGTTTTTTTTTTTTTTACCAAATGTGACAGGAAGGACATTTTTGACTAATCTGAGATGGACTTTTGTGCTCTTTTTGGTCAACACTGGTTTTCACCTTGGAACTCTCTCATGGGGGCCATTTTCCTAGTTTCTTTCATAATACTGAACCGTGAACACTGACCTTAAATCAGGAAAGTGAGGTCTGCAGTACTTTAGATGTTGGTCATTATTCTTTGTGACTTCATTGAGTAATTTTGGTAATTTAGCCTCTCCGAGGAAGGTTCACTACTGGTCCATGTTTTGTCCATTTGTGGATAATGGCTCTCGCTATAGTTTACTAAAGTCCAACAGCCTTAGAAATAGCTTTGTAACAACTCTTTTAAACAGATTACTTCATTTTGTCAGTCAGGTTCTATTTAACTGATTTCTTGATTCTACATGTTACACAGTATTTAGGCCTTGGTGGGGCTAGAGAAATTACTGTAAATAAAAAAAATGGTTTATCACAATTAATTCAAGACTTAAAAATAGGGTAATTCCTTTTTTTCCCCTCAACAAATGAATTCAGTTTTTAAAGACTGCATTTTGTATTTACCCAGGTTAGCTTAGCCTAATGTTAAGTCAGGGCATGATGTGTTCTTTTTGAGATTCCTCAGACCTTCGATTATGCCTTGTTGTTTGTTAATTCAATAACACGGTTTCTCTAAACCTGAGTTTATATTTTCAGCAATTACAGGTTTTACTAGAAACATGGGCAATGGTGTCACCAACATACTGACCTTCTGAAGACAAATATTAGGGCACACATTTGAAAGATGGTTTAGGTCCCATGCATTTAAAAGCATGGAACCTAAAATGGTTCCCTGTGGTATTCATGCTTCAGTTTTTTTTTTTTTAGAAAAATATTTAATTAAAAAAAATTATAATGCAGACTTCATGTCCTTTAGATCTGATTTAAAAAAAATTGAATAACTTATCAAACTGATTATGTTATGGGATATTTTAGATTACAGTAATGTCAGATATTTATACTGAGATACAGTGACAGATTTTGATATCTGTAATGGCAAAATTACCATTGCTCAGATAAAAACAACCAGGAAACCAGATAAGGAAAAAAATTTTCACTCTAAGCTCATCACATACTAGTGTTTGGAAAGGTTTTCAATCTAAATGGTACCTCCAGTGACTAACTTTTTGATTTGTAGTGTTTTTACATTTGATGACTAAAGTATACCATGTCATTGCAACAGTTCATTTGGGGACACTACTACTGCTTGAATGTCACAAATATGCAAGATCACTTGTGGTGCAGTTTGCAGAGTGTTACGAAGCTGGTTGAGAGTACATGGCAGGTTGAGAGTAAAAAAGTGTTAGCAAAACACATTTTTGACCGCACAAATATGTGTACATAGAGGCATCAACTTTTATCTATTATGTTTCCATTCTTCCTCCTTGTTCTCTCCAAGCTACAGCTGGAACCACTGATAATCATTTAAAAATAATTATTCTAACAAATTAGCACAATTATCTTAACAATTCAACCTCCAAAGGCTGACATGACAACTTGTAAATTGTCATGTCAACCTGTGATTATATTAAATCCTAGAAGCTGGTGAGACTAATTTCCTAATTTCCTAACAGAGTTCTGTGTGATTGCAACTAAATATAACATGAGTAATACAAGCACACACCCTCGAACACAACTTTGGGTCGTTAGGGAGATTCTGTGTTGACTGACAGAAAGCAGGGTGGTGCCCATGCACCCCGCCAGCTGTCCTGACTCACTGCCTGAACAGAATAACCCCAAAATAACAATTATTATCTCTCTGTCTGCATGTTTGTGCAGTGCCTGCATTCAGCACTTGTGGTGACTGCTGATGATAATAAAAATATCTTTGTTCTAAGGAAGGAAAGCCAATGAAATGTGTCCTTGTGTGTCATAGTGTTTGTGTAAAGGAAGGGAGATAAGCTGGGCAAGCGGCCTGCTTCAGGATGTAAACGTACATAGGCAGTAGTTTCTAACTTTGAAAACAGGAATAAACACTGACAACTGCTGGTCTGCGTTCATGCTGTTTTGAATTACCAAAAATGAAATAAAACATTGCGAAATATTGTATAATAAGTTACAGCATCCACCACTCTCCTGAAAGCCTTAAAATAGCCTTTTTTTATTGCAAAAACATAATCATAATATCTGACTTATTATTAGAAAATAATTAGGTAATTAAAACCACAGGTTTCACTGTTAGTAGCACCCCTAATAATTCTAATAAATCTAACTGTGTCATGTGTGTTAAAAATAACAATGTTATTCTGGCAACAATTACAGATACAAATGGAAAGGTTAAACGTTTATTGAAACAAATGTAGAAGTAAATCCTTCAGGGTTTACTGCGGGATGCTGGTTTGGCACTGAGGACAGGTAAGTGGTCAACGTCTGAGGCTTGAAATGAGGAAATATGTTGAAATATTGTCAGAGGTGAACTCTCACTGTTTGAGGAGGTGGTGGAGGTCCAAGGGGAGGTTAGAATACCCAGACAGTCTGAGGCTGACAGGTGGTGGTGAATGGTGGCTTGGTAATGGTTTCCTTTGTTGTTTTCAGAGTTGGAATCTGAGGACCGGAGGAACTGTAGCAAAGAGTGGCGTTTTGGAGATCAATAATGCTTCATTGAAAATGATAAGACTTTTGTACAGTTCTTCACCTGGAGTACCAATAACTCCAGAAGGTGCTGTATGTGGTTTGGCAATATTTTAGTGATTAAACTGTCTGTAAAAGTTGTGCTTCTCGTGTTCTGCTTTTCAAACATGTTTTAAAGTTGGGTCCATTATGTTGGCTTCTTATAGCATAAAGGATTTAGGTAACTTAGAGGTCTTGTTGAAATCTTTTTAATTTCCCTGTCATCTTCTTTTATCCCATCATTTTCATTTTGGTTTATTAGTCTCTTGGTTCCTTCTGTGTCTGAGCTTCTGTTCCGAATTTGGCCAGGTGCTCACGCAAATGAATGAAAATCTGGGAATGCAAATGCAATGGAAAGCATGTGCTGATGTGTGTATGTGATCTTTTGTTTTGACCAGAGTGGCCAGTGGTAGTTACACACATATCCTGTCTGAAGGGTGTGGCGTGGATATGAAGGCAGATGGGAAAGGGTGTTTAGTGCATGGATTATTGACTTGTTTTCTCCCTTTGTGATCTTATATTTATTCTAGGATAAAAACTAAAAATCTTTATGTCTCTGAAAGTGGGTCCACACAGTGTTTGTTAGACATTTGTTACAGGCAAAAGGGAATCCTGAATGTAATAATATCATATTTTAAACAATACTTCTAGAATGGAGCAGACTGCATTGACTTAACCATAGCAGTGTTTGAGTGCTAAACTTTACACCAAACTAAGCTTGGCTTAAGTTTTAATGTTTAAAACTGTTGCAATTTAAGTGGAGAAGCTTTTGAAAATGTTTCAAGAGAGTAAACGTTTGTTTTGCATCCCTGTGCATGTGTGTGAACACAGCCTGAGCCTCCAGGAGAGGAAGGGAGGGAGGTGAAGAAAACTGTTTTACTGCCAACATTGTTCCACAGTCACATCCCTCCGTTTAGGGTTCTCTCTCTCTATACAATCTTCTTCATACTTGTTCCTCTCCAATAATATTTCTCCCATCCTCCGCTATCTTTGATCACATTTCATTGTGTAGTTTTTTCCTGCAGTGTCCAGCCTGCCTCCTGCTGATTGCCGCAAGTCGCAAGATCCTACTCAAACAGCTTGAACTCACACACACCCGGTTATACATGATGTGAGAAACGGGAACAGGGAAGGTGGGGGTGCTTCCTGTCTGACTGCAGATCTCTGTGGGGTGTTTTTTCTGTGTGTTTTAGTGAGTGGGCCTGTTATGCATCCATGTGGCAGACGTGCAGTGATGGCGAGGAGACTTTAGGCTTACTGCTCACGCTAGATGAACGAAGCTGAATCATAGCACTCACAGTATGAACAATCAATATTGGTTTGAAATGCTGCATTTTCTCATGCATGTCAGATGGAACAAGATCACTTACAGAGAGTAGAAATGAAATATTTTCACTAAAAAAACCAAACATGTCAGATTTAATGATCTGCCTTTTTCAAACTTGCAACATACCTAAAAGAGTCAGTCTCTGAGAGTAAAAGGAACGAATGAAAACAACATGTATCCAGGTTTGTCATTTAAAATTCTACATTTATGTTTCATATACAGCCATGTCAAAATCTTAAGACACCCTAAGAAAATTTCAATTATATAAAAATAATCATATAATAATAAAATAACAAATATTTTTTTCTGTAAAAGGTAAAATAGAAAATGCAGTTTATAGCAAGGAATAAATAACTAATCCACATTTATTCCTGCCTAAAATGTACAAAATAACACATAGGTGTATTACATCATGCATGTGATTATTTTACACCATTATTTTAAAGGAAGTTTGCCCTTGATGAACCTCAGCCATTTTGAAGTGTGAGTAAACACCATGTTGAGTTCAAATGTGCTGTTTGAGGCCTTTAGAATGAAGATTGTAGCGGCTAATGAGTCTAGTGACGTATTTAAAAAGGTTTTAATTTCAAATCAGTCTACAAGGGGAAGACATTCCAAACAACTGCCAACATGACCAGGTCTGGTCGTGCAAGCAAGTTCACCCCAAGAGCGGACCACAAGAGAAATAAGTCTCCAAAACCCATAAAATGTCATCATGGGACCTACAGCACACTCTTGCTACTGCTGATATAAAGGTGCATGCCTGTCAGCGAGAGGCAGCACACGTTTTGCATGGAAAATGTTCAAGGAAGGAGCCTTTACTCGCTAACAAAAGCCCAGATTGACCATGTCAGCTCCTGATTGTAGAATCCATAATAAATTCTACATGTCTCAGCAAGAGGGGAAAATGTGAGACTGTCTGTCAGAATGTACATACAAAAAACCCTTTAAACATTTTAGAGCAGAAAGTGAGAATCTGGAGAAACCTACTTTTCACTACTTTTCACAGATGTCGGAGACTGGTAAATGGCAACAAGAAGCATCTCAGTGAAGTCATTCAGCTAAAGGTGTCAGGATCTGCCATTTTGGGTTTTGTGTTTGTTTACTTTCTCAGTTAGGTGTTTCTATTTCTTTGGGTTTAGTAGTTATGTTTGTTTATTCCTTCTGTCATCCTGATAGTTTTGTTCTCTCTCCTGCCCCCTAGTTTTAGTAGTTCTTTCTCCCCTCGCCCATAGTTCCCTTGGTGGTTGCTTTCTCATTTATTTATTACTTAGAATGGTTTTCTCCTCTGGTTATTATTATTATTATTATTATTAGAACAGTTCTCTTTGCTTCTTTGGGTTTTCTTGTTTAGTTTCTCGGTTAGTGTTTCTGTGCTTGTTTACTGTTAGGGCTTTTATTTAAATAGGTTCCTAGAATTACTATTTATGTTAGTTTATGTTTAGGTTTCTTTACCCTAGAGTTGTCTCTAGTTTAGTTTAGTTCTACCTTCCAGTATTTGCATTTTCTAGCTCCCGTTTCCATTGTAACATATTCCCTCAGTTCCCTGCAGCCTGGTCCACACCTGTTTCATGTTTCCTCTGATTACCTGCCTCCCTGTCTCATTGGTCCATATTCTACTTTCCTCAGCTTATAAGCTCTCTAGTTTTGATTGTTCCTCGCTGGTTCTTCATGTTATTTTACCTCGCTACCCTTGTTGACTTCCCGAGTTCCTCCTTGTGGTTTAGTTTCTGTTTGCCTCCTGAATATACGCTTTGGACCACCTGCCTGAACTTTGTACACTGCTTACCTGCCTGTAAGTCTGTCTACCTTCACATTAAATACTTCATCTACTCACCATGCGACCTGCTCGCCGTGTTCTGCATTCTAGTCCTGCCACCAAATCCACAATCTTGACAAAAGGGTATAAACTAGCTAGGGTGTTGGGTGTTACACCATTATCCTCAGTTAGAAAACACATTTTTGTTCAAATCTTTTGATTAATGAGTAAAACAAGGCTAATTTTGGGGATTTACCTGTGTTTAAATAGTTTTTTTCCAGAGATTGAAAAAAACAGAACTAAATATTAAGTGTCCTAATGACTGCATTGTTACCAAACGAAAGTAAACACTTGGTCCTCTGGTGTTTTAACCCTAACCCAACAAAGTATTAACCAAGACAAGTGCTCTTATCTTCAAAACAAATGAGGGAATGCCATTTTTTCCACCTCTCCATGAGAGTTTCAGAAATCACCAGAAGTCCAAGAGAAGAAAAGCTAGGCTTTTGTGTTTGCTGGTTAAAGCCCAGAATTTGGATTTCTGTTAATTATTCCTGGATGCTGATGGAGTAGAAAGATGAGAATTTTTAAAATCAAATACAAAATAAAACCCAACATAATGTTAGGTTTCGTACTGTACATTGTAGTCTGTCACCATTATTATCTGATACTATTTGCCTTTGTCTCTCGGTCACCCTCTAAGTATAATTCTCTAAGCACAAAATATCCCAGTCCAGTTAAAAAGTAACATTCTGTTTTTCCAGGCAGGTTGTCCTGTATGCTTAGTGTCCATACTTTGAAGCAGTTGTATAAAAATCGTTAACCTGGAGATTAACCTTGATTAAATAATGCAAAAAAAATGAGAAAACAACTATCTACTTCGGCCTCACGGGAGACACAGCACTTTACTAAAAAGCCCCTTTTCCTGTTGTTTTGCTGCATATACGACTGCTTCATTGTTTCCACCAGGTCTCCAACAATAACAGGTAACTGATATGAGTTCACAATGATGTATAAATAAAACATGTGTAGTCTCCAATGCCTTTATCTCCAGTTAAACTAGTTCCTACCACTCCTACATGCATATGTATGACAGTGTGTGAGATTGTTGGGGTCAATGGCCTAAAGGGCTGAGGAAGATGGGATTACTTTGTTGGCTCAACAAGCACTGGCTTTGGAGGTATGTATGTTTATGTTTGAACTATTTTTTTGCATTGGTATGATGTTGAAATGAACAACAAGTGGGCAGGACGCGTACACAGCACAGACACAAAACAGTTCAAAAGAGTAAAAATTTATTTGAAAAACATCAACTTTGTAGTTTAAACATCTGGAATAAAGAAACTTTGTCTTAACAGGATGAAGCTTTAAATTCAAGATTGGAAAATGTAATAAGATGCCATAACAGAATCCATTGTTAAGTGTGTTGCAATGTCACATAATCAGCTTAACATACAGATGCCATTCAATCTCTACTGCAGCCTCAACAACAATGCAGCTGTTCCTACCAGTATTGCTGTACGGGATGTTTCCCATAAAAGAGCATAGCAGCATAAATTGTGTGAGTATGTGTCTTGAGTTTTATTGGTGTAGGAAGATACTGTACACTGCCTTGGTAAATGATCTTCCAGCCTCAGCTTCCGACACTGTGCCTTACACAGTTTGATCTCCAGCTAAGCCTGCCTGCCACAGATTTATTTTGGAGATGTAAAACATTTTACAAAACTCTGAGATGCCATACACATGACGCACTGCTTACTTATTCTCATGCTACACTATGGATACGCTCTGCCTTTGTTCATGAAATTCTGCATTCTGAAAGCTTGAAGAGGCTCCTATATGGCAGTCTGATCTACTTTCTGTTTATTTTAGTGAATAATTATTTGACCAGCTGGGGGCACTCAGAGCATCAATGGTCATCTCTAGATGGATATTAGAGCTAAAATATGTGGAAAAATATACAAGAAGACAGTGATGCGACTGTTAAATTTAAAGTGTTTCATCTTAATACACCTGCACTAAAAGAAAACGGGGCTGGTCACTGCGCGTGGCATAGTGGTAGAGGGCACGACCCATAGACGGAGACTTCAGTCCTCGATGCAGCTGTCCCTGGTTTGGGTCTTGAACCTGGAGACCTGTGCTACATGTCTTCCCCCTCTCTCCACCCAACTTCCTGTCTACCTACCTTCGAAAATATGACAAAAATGAAGGCCACTAGTGCGGCAAAAAAAATCTTAAAAAAACAAATAAATAAGAGGGTCTCATTGGAAGCAATACTCACACATGAAAGATATGACAGGACTTAATGTTTCTCAAAATCCCATTTATTTCCCTATGTTTAGACCCGTGAAACATGCATTTCTTGTTACACCAACATCCACAGCAAAATAGGAAGCTGGATGTTATGCATGTAACCAATATTCACTTTCAGTCAGTATACTTGGTACAGTAGGGATTGTGCCCTTGTAACACTAATCTGATTGATATTACAACACACCTGTCAAGGCGCTGGTGTAGATTCTCAGACATCCAGGATGTGAAAATTCTAAGTGCTTAGGTCAACTGGACTTCTAAAGTTTCTTGAAGAGGTTTCAGCTCTAATCCAAAAGTCTTTTTTCAGTTGTGAACATGGTTGAAAGCAATAGCCTTATAAATTCTAATCAGAACAATCACACTAATAGGGAGATTCAAGTCACTAATGGGACAATTAGGACGTGTGAGCCTATGGCCCTACCCTCTGTTCAGCTTATAGCTTGCATCGTTGTTGCCTGATGATCCAAACATGTCTCTAACAATGACATGTTAGTTGTTTAGGTCACACGTCCCAAGATTTGAATTGCTGAAAAACCGCCAGGGGGGCGAGTCAGGGCTGGAGAGTATGTATGTTTCTGCTACAGCTCAAGGAGGCCCAGCCCTCACCAGTCAGTATAAAACAAAGGAATAGTGTCATTTAAATAACCCTCGATCTGAGCTGAGGTAGCATCCTTCTCATGTTGTGACTATAGGCTTTGTCCTGTGTACTGCTTGTTTAGCCTGCTAACAACAGGCAACTCTCTCTTTTCAATGTTAAGCATAGCTAAAGTAATGCCAAAATAAATGTAGCCTTGCCAACAATTGAGCCTGTTTAGTTCACTTACTGGGAAAGACGGACAAAATAAGAAGGAAAAAGGGAAGGAGTTTCCTTGGTCGTTCCTACATGACCCCGGAGAAAAGAAGGAAGATGCCTAGCAATTTCTAGCAATTCTAGCTAAGCAGACAACCCAGACTTGCACCTATGCTTCAATGCTTGGATACGGCTACACATGACCCAGTGTGTCCCAACATGTTGCATGCAAAGGCTGCCCTTGCTTGCACAGAGTTCAGTGTGCCAAAAAAGTCTTTCTGTTGTTTCTAGCGATTGGATGAAATTCTCTCTGTTTTTGGGATGGAGGATGGCTGTCTTGCAGAACGAGGGCCTAAGAAAGATAGGAAAACGTGTGACAGCATATAAACTTGCTATCTTTCTAGCTTTATTCCCAAGTACAAGGTTCAAGCAATTGTGCAGGAAGATCATCTATTTTTTAAAATGCCAACAAATCTGGTTTAGTTTTACTGTTAATTAAGAAGTCACTTCTTCGGAAACTTTTTGGGTCTTAAGACTTCACACTTCACACAAGTCTTAGTAAGTTCTAGCTCTTGCGCAATGCCCTTTAACAATTTTTGGCCAGCCATCTGTGTGGTGCTCACTTCATTTCTCACTCAGCCTTCAATTTCAAATTGTTTACATCATGCCAAGTAATTTTTACTCGTGGTCACTGTGATTCTGGTTAGGAAAAATGCATGGAACTATGAGTGGGACACTGAGCTGTGACAATGCCCTCTTCTTTGCCTAATGTCCATTCTAACTAACCATCTCCTTATGACCAAGTTACAGAACATAATTCCATTCCCAACAAAATGACTGTGTTGGCTCATGTTAAACAAGTAATTGGTAATTTGATGGGTGTGGGTCAGAAAACAAACATGATTTTCATATTAGCTAGCAGGTTTTAGTTAAATATTGGTTGTGGTTTTGTCAACTAGTTGCCAGTGGAAAGCTGTGATGTGTTGGCAGCACTACTCCATCATAGTCATGTGAACAAACTATTAATGTTCACTTAATAATGGTTAATCTTATTTTCATTTTCACCTTGGGAAAGAAGGAATATTGTTTTACCCATTAAATATTAATATATACGTATATACAGTAAATATATATTTTCTAACTAGGGAAAAAACTCGTACACGATGCTCCCTAATATCATGCACCTTTTTTGGCTGAAATAACTTCATTGAGATGCATCTTGTGGCCATCTACCAGTCTGAGATTGGTGTCATGAAAACCTGACCCACTTCTCACATTTAGCTGTGTGATGTTTGAGGGGTTTCTAAATGAGACTCAAAACACACCTGTCAATGTGGTGCAGGGAATGGCTGTGACGCTGGGCTTCCTTGCGACTGCCTGTTCGGAGCAGCTTGGTATATCAGCTCTGTCTCACACATAAAACACTTCGATGGGAATACTTCGTCCTGCTAGCAGTTTAAAGTGTGACATGGTGTCTGCGTATTTGGTCGTAAAAACTGAGTTTTGCGCGGATGTGTCTGGCAGACGTCCACATTTAGTCCGCCTCGAGTACGTGCAGACATCCGACTCAACACCCGAGTACGTGGGAGCCTTTAGGCCCTGTTTACACAACAACATTTTTTGGTGAAAACTAAAAAGTTTGGTTTCATTTCTATCATTGGTGTACACAACAAAGGTGTATGCTTTCTTTCTGAACGGCACATTTTGAAAATGTCCTGCTCACCGTTTTCGTGAAGACAGGAAAAACGAAATCCTCCCATATGGGAAAGCTGGGGAACATGCGCACAATGACTGCAATCAGCAGAAATCAATGCAAACAGTAAAACAGATGCCGACCACTTTAAAACACGCAGAAGAAAAAGTTATCCACGATGACAACGCAGAGTACTGTTTGTGCTGCTAACTCTTTTGAATCTAAAAACACTTCTTCAACAAAGTGTTAGTTTTTACCCTGTTTTTTAAGCAGGGAGTGTTAGTTCACATATGAATGTTGTTAGGTTTCAAAGAACATACTAGGGGCGCGGCAGGGGAATTACACCATTTTCCTCTTTCTGCTAGTGTGTTGTGCACGGAGATCATAATTAAAACGTCATCATGTACATGTGTTGACAGAAAAGGAAAGAAAGGAAAAACAATCCCGTTTTCAATGGATTGTTGCCATCTGCACAGGGGCTTACAGTGCAATGCTTTGAACACCTCCCATGAAAGTTAAACTTATCAAGAGTAGCAAGAACCTGCTGTTGGATCTGTGATGACTTTTTAGGGTGCTTGGAGATTTCTTTGATCATGTGGTCTGCTTTCAAGGCGGACTTCCTTTGACAGCTGGATCTTGGCATGTTGCTGGTTGTTACAAATACTTTTTTTTTTGAATACTTTCTTTCATAAAGTGGAATTGCTGATTTCAAATGCTTTGGAAACCTCCTTAAATCTCTCACCAGACCCATAAGCTACAACAACCTTCCATCTGAAGGCCTCAAACAGATATGTTGATCTTACCATTGAGTTGACTCTTTACTGGAGTCAGGACCACACCAAACTAAAAGTCATAAGGTTTTAACCATGTGCACCTAATACTAATAGCCCTATTTGTCATTTTATCCATTCGAAAAGGTAAGAAGTGGGGAGACTGATAAATTTCTGACCAGAAAATTTGTTTTTAAAATGTATTTTCTTCTGTTTTGATGTTTTGGGTATGTTAATTTTCATTTTTTCATGATTAATGTTCAATATCTACATGCCCAAATAAGGCTGTCGTTGGCTGTTTGAATGTTATTAAATGTGTATAACTGATATACCTTTAGAGATTAGTGTAACATTGTTTAAATTCTGGCTTTGATATCTTCTGAGTGACTTAACATCACCATGGGGTTTGGCAAAGAGAACAGAAAGACTGGACAGAGATTTGCCAGCTTTTCTTCAGTTTTTTCCTCTGTGCAAAGCTATGTTAATCTGATTCTGATTGTGGCTCTGTGTTTACTAAACAGACCCTTTCTGCTGCAAACAAGAGTGACTGAAGGAACTGCCAGAAGACATGTTTGTGCTAAAGCTGGGGATGTGTGTCAGCACAAACAGTCAGAAATTGATGTCAAAGCATAGATATGAAAGTCTTTAAAGAGACAAAATCTCTTTTTCCATGTTGGTTGCTTTGCTGTATCATGATTGCACGTTGAAAGAAAGCCAGTCCTTTGGACTCTAATAAGTGATGTGCCTCATTAGAACTTTCGTTAAAATGCCCATGGCAGCACGCCCAAAGGGAAGGGGCGGCTTCTCTATTGAAACCAAACATTGAGGGCAGTTCAAACACCACATCAATAGAAAGGAGTTCTTCCCAGGTGAACAAGAATAACAGAAAAATGCAAACAAAGAAGTCAAACACAGTGAAGTGAACTGCTTCTAACACGGAATCAGGAACTGATAAGGCACTGAACTACAAAATTTTATACAATGTTACAACCAAAAGGTTCGGTGGATTGTATTAGGATCCGATGTGAGAGAACAAAACGGTGGAAAGAACAGGATATCAGGTGTTTAAAATTCTTTCAAAATAACAAGGTGAAAAGAGTGGCATGCGTTTGTATTCAGTTTGTTTACTGTGACAACCCTAAATGCAATCAAGTGCAACCAATGGTCTTTGGAAGTCAACAAATTAGTCAATACAGTCTACCTTTCCATTCACTAAAAATAAATCAAGGTAGGTTACAAAAAACATGGAAGAAGGTTCTTCTGTCAGATGAGACCAAAGTGGAACTTTTTGGCCTACATGCAAAATGGCATGTGTGGCAGAAATCCAACACTGCGCATCATCCTGAACACAGCATCCTTACTGTGACAGATGGTGGTGGGAACATAATGCTATAAGGATGCTTTTCTTTTGGAGGACCACGGAAGATGGCCAAGGTTAAGTGGAAGATGGGTGAAGCTAAATTCTGGGTAATACTGGGAAAAATCTGTTAGAAACTGCAAAAGATAGGATGGGTGTTAACCTTTCACCTCTAAACTGGTGTAGATTCTCAGCCATCCAGGGCATGGCAATCTTAGAGTTTAAGTAGAAGACAACTGGAAAAGAAACAAGAGAATAGGTCTAGTTGTGCACTCTGTGACTTTGATTCTGTTTTATCACCATGGTATTTGGCTGTCTCATTTTGGTTTTTCGAGTTTATTTTTCATTATCCTTGCATTTTTTATATTTGCCATGCTTCCTGCATTTATTTAGTTTTTCTAGATCCCTGTGATTTTATTCTACAGTAATTTATCATTTTCTCTTAGCTCCTCGTTGCATTGCTCTGCACACAGGTGCAGAAAATTCAGTTAATTGACTTCATATGATTTCCGTGGATCTGATCACCTCCAATTTTTAAGCCCTGAAAAATATGGGGAAAATTTACTGCCAAAAATCAAGAGCACATATTTTCAATTTGAGAGCAAAATATGTGCTCTTGATTTTTGGCAGTTTCCCCCATATGAAAATACCTGAAGCTGTAACTGCAGCAGAAGGTTGTTCTACAAAGCATAGACTCAGAGGGGCTGGACACACTTTTTTTATACGTAGAAATTTATGAAATCATGTTTAATTTTTCATTTACTTCACATTCTACATGATACAAATACCGCTATAATACATAAAAGTTTGGTTGTAACGTCGAAAATGTGAAAAAGCTCAAGGGGAATGGATTTTACAAGGCAGTCTATGTAGGATTACTATCATGTTCCATTTCCTCCTTCCTCGGATTACTGCACTCTTTCGGAACCTTTATATCCTGCTCCTGATTGTTAATCCCCTTTTCATCTCTTTAATTTCCTCTTGTCTGCCTCTAACTGAACATTTCTCTTTTTCCCTTCCTTTCTCTTTCCACATGAGAGGAAACGCTTTTCCCACGAAATCCTAAATACACTCACGCACACACTCCCACATTCCCTAGAGCCACTCAATTTTTGTCCTACTGCTGTTAAGTCGAACCATCATTGGGTTTTTGTTCTCATATAGCCCTTTATGTACACACGCATAACTCGAAAGCCCAGCACCAACCGCAAACCACACCCTGCTTCAGGTCTCGAACCCTCCCACACGCACTCGCGACAACCGGGGTCAGAGAGCGAGAGCCCATTGGACTTTTTTTTTGGTTGTTTTTGAGGAGGGGGTCTTCGAGTAAAGATTCCTGCTGTGTGTAACGGTTGGAGGCGTTTTTCTTTCTCTAATCTTAATTTTTTTTTCTTTCCTGGAAACTTCACACATATTTGCTTCCTCCACGGTCCAAACTCGGTAAGTACTAAAACTGAAATTGGTTATATTTGGTTCACTTAAATGTTGAACATAATTTTATGTGAAATTTCTCAACATTCAGATAAAATGCAGCGTTACTGAAATTCTTTGGGAGAAGACTTTGCACTAAAACTAGTATTGGTAAAATGTATTGTTACTTTTAATCTCTTGAAAAGTCTCTTTCTGCCGTGTTTTGCCTGCGGATATTTTTTACTGAGCTCATAACTCAGGCGCTGGAGATGCAAGGGGCGTTGTCAGTGAGTGTGTGTGTGTGTGTCTTTTAGAGAAACGTAACCCAAAGTTTCAGGGCTGTGAATGAATGTTTGGTGCGTTGTGAAGGAAGTGAAATAGTCATGCTTTCTTTACTTCAGTTGATGCAGGGAATTTGCAGGTCTCCCAGTAATTCAAAATAAAGGGAGACGTTTTTTTTTCTGTTCAAACTAGTTCCTTCAAAAAGTCAAGGTTTATGTTTATGGGACATTTAAAACGAAAGTTAACCAAAGTGCTAAAGTCATCATTAACTTAATCAGCAAAGATAAACTACAACAAAAACATTGAAAAATCTCAAGATACAATAACTCTTTAAACACATGATACATGTGCAGGATAAAATATTATTTTATTCACTTTTTGGGGCTCAAACAAGCGTGCTCTTCTGTATAACTGGACACAACTAAACTGCTGATTTCACTCCAATAGTTCAATGCCCTAATCATGGCCAACTGTGAAATGATCACCAGTGAAATGACTAGGGCATTCTACTGTTCAAATTAAATTGAGATTTTTGTGAATTTGTGATATGTGAATGAAATAGGTGTTGTAATGATACCCAATACATAACAGTGCGGTCTTTCATTTTTATGTTGCGGTCGAATACTACTGCAGTCTCCCTCTACTTAGGGCGCCCTCTTGTGGACGCAACTACAAAGAAAGGAATTTTTAGCTCTGAGACACCAGGGAGCATTTATTTAACCTGAATCAGAAAAGGCAATCTATGTAAAGCCACATGTTGCTTTAATGTCACATGATGTCGGTATAAGATGGTATGAGATGCTCATGGAATGATAACATTGAGTAAAAATGGCATGATGTTTCTTTGTCACAACTACTGTACTGATAGAACAATTCTAAATAAATCTAATGACTTTTATTTGACAGAAAGGTGGTTAGATATTTTTTTCTTCCTATTTCTGCTAAAATAAAATAGTATATTGTTTGCTGCTGTTATAATAATGTTAAATGTTTTCGTTTATTTATTGTTAAAAGGATTTTGTAACAGAAAAATTTAAATGAACAACTAAATATAGTAGCAGAATTTTATACCTTTCTACCGTTCTGCTCTTCACAGAACAACACGCATCTAAGCTGATTATAGCTTATATATACATTTTGTTGCGTTTCTACCATTTGTGTACATGACAGTGGGGCGTACTGTGTGATGGTATATCGTGACTGTCTGTGTTTTTGTGACCAGAAGTATTTCCAGCCACTGAATGTTATTTTTGTTAGAAGAGTGAGAAGTGTAGGAACCTTCTTTTAACCAGTCGGCCCGGAGTGTACAGCAACAGGTGTGGGACTAAACTGGTCACTGCGGCACTTTCTCTGGTATTTCATTAAAAGGATTTTAAATAAAAAAAAAATGGTATGAGTAAAACCTTTATTCATTTAAAAACTGATACCTCAAAATCACTAACTGTTGTATGTCTAGACATTTTTAACTTAAAGTTTTGGTCACAAATCCAGGCAAGTATTATGGAAACTTTGGTGCACAGCTGTTGTTAGCATGCAGTAATGGAGGGCTGGACATAATGTACAGAAAGGCAGAGATTGTGTAGAAAAAAAAAAAATTCTGAGTTTGGACCCTTTAAGTCCAGATGTTCAGTTCATCACTGGCACTAAACAGGTGCATAATATAAGGGTGGTGATTTAAATCTGCTAGAAACACCCCTAACCTCTTAGTTCCCTTAGTTGAAGGCTTAGCTCAAGCAGTCAATGAAGATCAACACAAAATCCAGAAAAAAAAACACTTCGCACATAGGTGAAAATTTATTTGCGTCTCACTGAAATATGTCAGTATTTAATCCCAGTGGACCTGGTGGAAAAATCTTTGTTGGAAAGTGCAGTGGTAAGTCATTTTCTGTACTTGGTCACATCTTAGGGAGTCTGAACCCACTTTTCTTCACAGAAACGCTAAATCATTTAGGTTTCATGGCAGCCTACTGTCAACTAAAACCTTCAGCTTTCTCGAAGATTGTTCTGTAGAACTGAGATCTAGAAACTGGCTAGGCCACTCCAGGACATTTAGTTTTTTTTTTTTAAGCCACTCATTTGTTTCCTTAGTGCCATATTTTGTGTCTCCGTCATGCTGGTAGACCAATGCGCAAATTATATTCAGCATTTTGATTGAGATACAAGGTTGTCCAGGACTTTATGACACATTGCCCCTCAGAAAAAAGAAAAAACAGCGACAGACCATAATATTTCCATCTCCCAGCTTGACTGTGTGGATGGCATTCTGTGGGTCATACTTATTTTTTCTTAAGTACTTTCTCCTTAGCCTTCTGTGAATTATTTTGATATTTGGGAGAATTCAGATGGACCACTGCATGTGCCTTCTAAAACAGAGGTCTTCAAAATCTGAGTCCATTACATTGTACTGTGATTGGTATTCGATGTGGTCCCAACCAGCATGAGATCATTAGAAGCTTCACCTGTGTAGTTATGGGAAAATCTCTCATCTGTCCCTTTATCATCCGCACCCCAGTAGACGAATCATTGTATATATCTTCCATCTCTGAATAATCACTCAAACAGATATTACAAAGTTCTTACTGTTGGTCTTGAAGGTCTTTTTGGTAATGTACAAATCTACTATCTTGTCCAAGACATCCTTTTGCATCTTTTTGCTTTTGTTCATGGTGGTGGGAGAAGACATTAAACAGCAAGATATGCGTTGTAAGCTGTGCTGACATATATATTGCCACTGAACAAGTGTAGAGTGTTAAGGAGAAGAAGAAGAAATTCAGACAACAGGTAGATAATAAATAGATGGAGATTAAATTAGAGATCTTTTTTCTGTCTCACTATGCCATTTGGAAGTCATTACTTAGGGCTGTCACATAAGGAATGCATGAAAAAAAGACAGGCACATAAAAGCCCTGTTGGCAATCAACATGAAGGAATTCCTATGTCAGAGGGAGGTCTGGGCAGAGGAGAAAAACAGTTGTGTGCCTTTAAGTGTGTGTGCATTTTTTTTAAGCACCTTTTCAGTCATCTAGACATTAATGGCTACACACTGCTCTGTTTAAAGCTGCAAAAATGCCATGTTTCATTTACAGTGCAGACACAGACGCAAACGATATTAGTGGCCGCTGTTTTAGGAGGTAAAAAAAAAATATTGAATTTGACTTGAATATTTTTTTTTAGCTGATTGACACTGTAGATTCTTAAGCAGTAGCAGGGATGTCAGGTTAAATAACTTCATGTTCCTCCATTCAATAACTGTATGTTACATGTTAACATCTAAACACACAACTTCAGGGCTGTGTGTTTGCCAGAAATCAGTACAAAAGAAATCAGTACAAAAGAATGAAGCTCTGATTAAATTCCCATAACCTTTTGATAAGAAATAGATTTATAAAATGTTCTTACATGTTTAATACTATGAATACAAAAGGAGATATATTTTAAATAATAATTAATCCACTCTGGCTTGGCTCTTAGAAATGCTTTATTCACACTTGGTCAACTGCTTGCAGTACACTAAGTATACTGTAACATTTTTTTACCTCATCCAGTACTGTTTGCAGGGTACAAGAAGTTGGAGCCTAAATGGTAAACGTCTTGTTTACTGTATAAACAATAAACATATGTTGTTTCAATCACCCTATTTCACATTAAGTCTTCCTAAAAAAATAGGTGAAACACCTTCAAAGATTGCACATTTAGGTGCATTAATGGCATTTTTTACTATTTTGCTGACATTGTTTTCAGTATTTGAAGTGCAAAACAATAGCAACTCCCTAAAAATAATTCAGTAGGGCTCTACAAGAGAGAACAACACTCTCCAGCATTATGTGTTTTTAAATTCTGCCCACCTTTAACAGAAAACCTAAATACGGAGAAGCCTGAGCTTTATTCCTAAATTAAGAGTACTAATGAAGTATGGATACATGTGGAAATAAATATTTTACAGACCTGAATAAGTATGAAAAAGAAAATTGAATTTTGAAAAATATTTTGATAATTAATCTTTCTATTCCCTGTCTCATTGTTTGTCCATAAATGTACAGTAAACTTTTGTATTCACACTTAAAATATGCAAAAAAGTATTGACAACAGTGGAACCTGGAGTTAACATGAAAAATGTGTTGGAGCCATGTAAAATTATAGCCTCAAAATTCCTAAAATTGAAAGGAATTATATTTCTTCACTTAATGTATGTGTAAATTTTTTATAGGACAATCAATTTTACATGTTACAGAAAATTGGGTCCAGAAATGGGGACTATCCTGTCACAATACCCAAAAAATACCTTAAAACTTGCCTAGAGAAAAGTATCTTACCATCTGTCATCCAGCTTGTGCTTGTGCTTATTACAGGCAAAAGTGTTATGGATTACAGGTATTACATTAGTTGTATCTATAACTCTTGCTCACATTCTGCAATGTGTGTGTACATGCTTTCCTGTGCGCTTTTGTGTGTGCTTCCTAAACAAATCTGTATTTGTTTATCAGGTTTGGAGATGGGATGGGATGTGTCTTTTGTGTTTTCCCTAACAATAAACTACAGCATGGCTGCCGATGTAAAGAGGCACCGCTGCAGATTAAAAATTACACTGTTTTTCTCTGAGGAAATCTACTGAAATTTAAAACATAAATCTGAATAAATCTCTTTCAGTTTTAATTTTTAAAAATTTTTCCACTTTAGCTGTAGAATAGTAGCTTTACCCATCTTTGCTTTGTCCGTAACGCCTTAACATGTTGGGTTTGAATCAGCTCTATGTGGCATAGTGATGGAGCAGATGTTTTTAAAGCTGCTGGAGCTGACTGAGATTAATCAATTTTACCTGTCTCTAAGCCTTGACAGCTCAATCATAGTCCCAGTTAGTGCAGATAACAAATACAGTTCAGCTTAATTATCTCAGAAACTTGTATTTAACACAAACTGTAGTTCAGTACAGCGCACAGATTATAGCATACACATTCTTGTGGTCCCAGCTCACTGTTTTGCTCTCTTGGATGTAGTAGCAGTTGCTGACTGTAGCTCCAGTTTTGTGTATGATAAAGCCTTCAGAGCTCTGAAGGTTAACATGTTGCTACTCGCAGTAACAATAGAGTACCTATCTTGGGGACAAAAGTTTTAATCAGGCTATTTTTGGACTTTAAAACATATATAACACTACTTTTACCAGCACAACCAAGCTGCAGAGACCAGAAAAGCACATGAGTGACCAGTTCTTGAGCCAGTGAATTGGTGGTCTTTCTGGGTTCCCATGGTATAATGGCTGAACATAGTAAAAGGAGCAGCAATGGTGTTTTGTTATTACAGATCACATTAACATAGTAAAAAGTCAACCGTCATCTCAACAACATGGTTGTTGTGAAAAATTTGTATCTGGCTCCAGCTGCGGTTTTAGAAAGGAAACTTCTTCTTTGCAGTTTGACTTTACCAGAACATCTTAAAGCCTCCCTAAAACATTTTCTGCAGCATGTCAGTTTCGTGGAGAGAGTGAATACACTGTAAATAAATGATAAGTAAATATTCATTGCAGTACAAACAGTACTTTGAGATTCTGATATTGCGTCCAGTGATACTGCAGTAATAATACATTTGTGATATATTGTGATAAATATAGCTCTAGTGTCGAGATGTTTCCCATTAACAGTGTCAGAGATCATAGTGTGGGAAGAGCGCCTGGGGAGGTCCAAACCTGATTTCCAAAGACAGATGACTTCTCAGTCTTATTTTAGACCAAATGAGGAGTATGAGATATTGATATTACTTCTGATATAGTTAAAACTTTCAATCAGTTGACAGTACTCTGAATGTTCAGACTTGGTTCATTTCAAAATTTCCTTCAAGTAGTTTCTTGTTTGTTTGGTTATGCTTTATTTCTTTGTTTCTTTATTCATTTTGATGTATTAGTGAGATCATTGATAGGCTAATTATTAATTCTGTAAGTGACTATTCCCAAACAAATAGTTTCATTTTGAACAGAAGTGCCAATGTGATGCTCAGACTAAATGTAATACATTTATAATACATTAACTGGATTTCCTTCTATAAACCACTGACAATAAAAATAAGACTTACAATTCAAAATAAGGACTTGAAGGTATTGAAGACAATATGCAAAATAATATTTGGACATTAAGCCTTCATTTAAATTGAAATGGAAGTCTTTTACAGCAGTAAAGTTGTTCAGACCCTGAAAGATATTCTTGATGTCTTTATACCTTGGTCACCCTTCTCCATAGCAAGAGTGAGAGAAACAAAGAGGCAGACAGAAAAAGAAAGAGCTGGACACTGAGAGAGACGGGGGAGTGAGACTCAGCAGCCCAGTTAAGTCTGTGGCTTTGTGTTTTATGAAAGGAGTAAAAAAAGGACATTAAAAGTCAGCATTTTCCATCAGGCAAGGGAATCAGTCGACATGCTCACACAAACATACACACACACACACACACACACACACACACACATACACTTGTACTCAAACACTGAGTACCCCTGCCTCCTATTATAAGGCTGAGTGGAGAGGAGGAATGGCTGCATGTGTGCTTGCTTATTATATGTGTTAGTGCATTCAGGAAAGGTGGTTGGAGTTTATCTGTCCCTGTGGTTCCTTGTATTTGGTTGCACAAAGCCTGAAGTCAAAATTTCCAAGCATCAAATACAGCGAACACCTTCTCATGCAGAACACACTTAGTCAAGAAAATGTGCTGAAGTCAAAGTGGCTTACATTATAAAAGTCCGCTTTATGTTTGCGCATTTTTTCCTACTTCAGAATTTTCTTGGCCTTGTCCACAAGTAGAGCGGGTCTTGTAAATCAATAGCTCTTTAAACAAGATATAAATCCACTTTTATTAGCTCCATAAACATTACTCTTACAGGGAAAAACATTATTCTGCAAAAATCAGCCTTTCAAGCTATTGTGTTTTTTTCTGTGTTTCCATTTTTTTTTCTGTGACAGGACCAAATCTCTGACTTTTGGATGTAATTGTGCTGTGAGGTGTCTGCAGAGACATCATCTGATTGGCTGCTCTGTGAGTTTTTCACAGATGCAGTGCAACCATAGCAGTAAACCTAACAAACTGAATTTGTTGCTTTAGTTAAAATGACATGTGGTTTGTTTGGGTAGAGAAGGCCCATCTCTCATGGGCACACTATGCCACTGTTTTCCTGACATTAGAATTTAAACTATTTCTGTAATAAACTTAAATAGGAAATATATGATAGATGAGATGTAATTGTGTGCTAAATAATAATATAATAATACTAAAAATCTTGCATGTGGTAACTAGCTATGTATATGTGCACATCTGTTTGTCAGAATTTTGTTCTGTTATTGCTGCTGTGCATCATACTAAAATAGCAAATTATTTAATTTTCTGTTTTGTTTTTGAGGTTTTGTCTCTGCAAGGCTGCATGTTTTAGTATGTCATCGTGTTATGCGGAGTCCTCATTGTTAAGCATTCATTTAAATCGGTGTGTTGAACCAGTGAAACATTTAAAAAAGGGGTATTCAACACCAGTCCTCAAGAACTTACCAGCAAACTGGAATCAAATGAATGGCTCATGACTAGGTCTCTGCAAAACTTGATGACATGTCGAGGAGATTCAGCCATTTGATTCAGGTGTGATGGACCAGGAGTCAATCTAAAGTTGAGGGCCAGTGCATCTTGAGGATTGGCGTTGGAGACCCCATGGAGAATAGTCAGTGACCTTTTAGGCTCACCACTGGACACTACAGATTATTTTAATGTTGAGTTCATGACAATATCATACTTTCTCTTTGAAACCAATGTTGCTCAGCATCACATTGAAAATGAAAGTGAGAGGTGAGACAATAGTTTACTGGTCTTTTTGTTTCCTACAAATAAGACATGGTGTTCAAAAGGAACAGACACGCAAGATGAGGGAATTAAATGCTTACAATTTACATAACCATGCCAAGTCATTGACATGCTTTTATGTCTGCTCTTTGTGTAGTTTGGACTGTTGAATCATTCCAGCTGCTTTTTTTCTTCTTTTTTTTTACGTTCTTGGTAACCCAAAAATATGTGTTTGTGTGTTTATGCTTGCAATATTCTTCTCCTTACCCTCCAATGGAAATCACTTTCTTCTCTTTCTGCCTCCTCCCTCTCCCTCCTCTGTTCAGTGGGACTGACATAGCAGTTACAGATGCAACTTTGTGTGCATGCGTGTGTGTGTGTGTGTTGGGTGTGTGTGTGTGTGTGTGTGTTTGTGTGTAAAAGTTTATTTGTTTCACCAAAGAATTCTCCAGCTGGTTAGATTAGACCTGGGTGCCAGAGGTGGATGTAGCACTTCAGTTTGCTCTTTTGCCTGTCTGATTTGTGTGAGGCTGCACAGGGGTGCAGCTGGTAGCACTGTTGCCTTGCAGTAAGAAGGTCCTAGGTTCAAACTCTGGCCTGTAGTCTTTCTCCATGGAGTTCGCATAATCTCCTTGAGCATACATGAGTTCTTTGCGGGGACTATGGCTTCCTTCCACAGTGCAAAAACATAACTGTTAGGTTAATTTATCTCTCTAAGATTGCCCTTAGGTATGAGTGTGTGTGCACTGTCGTTTGTCCTATGTGCCTCAGTGTTGACCTGTGAGCTTGCATAATGGTTGTCTCTCGCCCGTAGAGCACTGGAAGTAGACACCAGCTCTCCTGTGACCTTGTAAGGACATGCGAGTTTGGAAAATGAATGGTTGGAAGATTGTGTGACCCTAACAGGTTTTTAAAGAAATTAGGATAAAACAGGTGAATCAACTGATATAACTTAATCTCTGAGTTGTATCAATTGGTTTTATACATGTGCTGTCAGTGGGAGTTGGGACCCCCTACTTGCTGCTGTTGAGAATAGGAAGAGTATTTTAAGTGCTTTGTGAAGGACTGCACTGCATTTTATCCCACCCAAGAATTTAAATGATTTTCTGCTTTTTGATTGGGTAGGGGACAGTAGAAAAGGGGCATGCAGCATTCATGGAAGGACAGCCACTGGACACAGGACTATTAGAAAAAGGACTAAATGAATAAAGATATGGACCTCTGCAGACCTCTATTTTACCCACCCTGTGTCCCCTTCTATTTGTGAATTATGCCCTCATCTACACATATGAAAAAATCCATGACTGCCTTTCGGGGATTTTTATAAACGCTCAGCTGCATTGCAATTTTCGACTTTTATTTCTCATAAGTTGCGGGTTAAAATTTACACCATACCTACAGATTCAGATGACTTAGTTTGAATCTGTCCCTACTGCCATTTTCAGGATAAACGCTGTTTCCCCTTCCCCCACCTCAAACAGGGAGGTCCTATTCTGCACCACATCCCATAGCCACATGCTCTGCTTGCACACGAAAACCATGGCTGGCTTCCTGTTGGTGGCGAGAGGTTGTTTTTATTGTAACTCTACTTTGGCAGACAAGACTAATTCCACTACTGTCTGGCTCTCTGTTTTTGAGTGTATGTCTGAGTCAGCACACATGTGCCTTTAAATGAGTTTGGGTCTCTGCCTCCACAGCTTCAAAGTGTTATTTTGATATGAGTAACAGAGTTTGATATGCAGCACAATACTCAGAAAGCAGACCTTAGGTGTAGTCTTTGTACTTATGTGGTCCTTATTCTATGGTCATGTAATGTTTTAATCAACCTATAAGCTGAAAGGAGTGCCGTAAAAGTAATTTATACTGATTTTGGAGTGTTCTACATTCACCAAAGTCAGTGAGCAATACTTATAAAGCATAAAGGGAAGGTTAAAGCCTCATAGTTAGATATTAAAACACATACACGAGCTCCCTATATTGATAATGATAGTAATCAGGGTTATAGGTTTTTGGAAAAAATGCTTTATTTAGTCATTTTTATAACATGCGATGGTACAACTTGGTATTGTTTGGTTTTCTATTGTAAGTATTGACACTTCACTCCATTTCATTTCATTTATTTCTGGCATTACTTTGACAAAGTTTTCAAGCGAGCCAAACCGATACTATAGGGTGAACACTGGACAGGAAACACTGGACGTTATTCCTATCAGATATGAACGTCAACAGCTCTTTTGCATAGCTCAGCCCATTTCAGTTCCTTCATTTCTAGGGTCGCTTCACTGTCATAAAATTTACAGCATAAATGACAGCTATATCATGTCGTTGCATAATCAGTCCATGAACAATGTATGCAGTTGCAGACATCCGTCACTAAGCAACATTATTCGCACCTCGAGCAGATTAGAGAAACTTTATTTCTGATTGGAAATAAGACAGAAATCTATCAAAACATATTAAAACAATGGAAAAGTAGTATCAATTGTGAAAAAACAATTGATCTGTTTTTAATTTCATTTTATTTATAAAATTTAACATTGAAAATTATTTATACCCTTCTCAGTAATCTGTGGAAAAGTCTTAATTGGCATTAAAGCAATCAAATCCTTCTCAGAATTGCTGGCCATCTTTTTGCCTTTTTCCACTGGTACTTTGACAGTTCATCTTGTTTAGAAGTTATGAAACACATCGTTAGAGTTAGAAAAGCAAACATGGATACGCACTGAAACTTTGATTTATACTGAGTTTTAATTCCTATAATAGATATAGGGTCCTGTCTCATAATTCGTATCACCAAACAACACAATTTTAGAGGTGTGGTCCACCAAATCTAATTACACATTTTCTACTGATTCTATGCTCTAAATTCTTTCAATAAAAGGACAGAAGTAACACGTGATCCCTTGTTAGAATAAAAAAAAAAAACTCAGTCATGCATATAACAAATTAGCTGCAACAGAGGGTTTGAATCCAAATTGGTCTGTTTAATCAGTTTTTAACTTGAAGGAGAGGAAATTATCAGTTTTAAGATCAATATGAATACAGGGCATCACAAAGTGCTGCTAGGATTGCAGTAAATGTATGTATGTAAAAAAAGTAATAATTCCCCATGACCTTTTTCACGGTTTGTTACACAACAATCAGAAACCTTGATATATTTTATTGTGTTTTAGCCCTTTTAATCTTTTACTCCAAATAAAAACCAGTTTCTTCAAACTTCTTTCAGAGCAGTGTTTAAGTCGTCATTCAAAAATAGAAAGAGATGTAAATGCAATCTTACCAAGATATGTACTGTCG
This sequence comes from Crenichthys baileyi, assembly GCA_036173005.1. NCBI lineage: Eukaryota > Metazoa > Chordata > Actinopteri > Cyprinodontiformes > Goodeidae > Crenichthys > Crenichthys baileyi. Next base: position 591,910 of record JAHHUM010002634.1, read on the forward strand.
ATGTTAGGACCAGAAACAAAAACAAAGTCGATATTTATCAGAGAAGCTGTCCAAAGGCGAATGTCAACCCAGGAAGAGCTGTGTAGCTCAGGTGGGAAATTCTGGACAACTATTAGATACGTATTTTTCAAATCTGCCCTTTATTTGAGAATGTCATTAGCACTCCTATATAAAGTTGACCACAAGCAGTTAAGGGGACACAGGAAAGGTGGAACAACTTTTTGGCCTGTATGTAAAAATACTATGTGTGGAGGGTACATGTCTGCTCATTACCCTGAGCACATCTTTGATATGGTGAAACAGGGTGATAGTAGCATCATGGTGTGGGCGTGGTTTTCTTTAGCAGATACAAAAAAAGCTGATCAGAGTTGAAGGAAAGATGGATAAAGCAAATTAGAGGGCAATCCTGGCAGAAATTTTGTGAAAAACTGCAGAAGATTGAGACTGGGGATGAGGTTCAAATTCCAGCTGGACAACAGCCCTGAAGCTAGAGACAGAGCTACTATGGATTGGTTTCGAGCATATTCATGATCTAGAATGGCCCAATCAAAATTCAGATCTGAATCCAATTGAGAATCTCTGCAAAGACTTATAAATGCCTGTTCACGAATACTGTCCATCTAATTCGACTGAACGTAAGCAATTTCATGAAGAAGCAAATATTTCAGTCAGTAGATGTGCAAAGCTGGTAGAGACATACAGGGGTTGGACAATGAAACTGAAACACCTGGTTTTAGACCACAATAATTTATTAGTATGGTTTAGGGCCTCCTTTTGCGGCCAATACAGCGTCAGTTCGTCTTGGGAATGACATATACACCGCCTTCAGGATACAATGTTTGAACCATTGGATGCACATAGTCCTCAAGAATGGTTCAGTAGTCCTTGGCAGTGACGCGCCCATCTAGCACAAGTATTGGGCCAAGGGAATGCCATGATATGGCAGCCCAAACCATCACTGATCCACCCCCATGCTTCACTCTGGGCATGCAACAGTCTGGGTGGTACGCTTCTTTGGGCCTTCTCCACACCGTAACTCTCCCGGATGTGGGGAAAACAGTAAAGGTGGGCTCATCAGAGAACAATACATGTTTCACATTGTCCACAGCCCAAGATTTGCGCTCCTTGAACCATTGAAACCGACGTTTGCCATTGGCATGAGTGACCAAAGGTTTGTCGTTTAGCAGCCCGGCCGTGTATATTGACCCTGTGGAGCTCCCGACGGACAGTTCTGGTGGAAACAGGAGAGTTGAGGTGCACATTTAATTCTGACGTGATTTGGGCAGCTGTAGTTTTATGTTTTTTGGATACAATCCGGGTTAGCACCCGAACATCCCTTTCAAACAGCTTCCTCTTGCGTCCACAGTTAATCCTGTTGGATGTGGTTCGTCCTTCTTGGTGGTATGCTGACATTACCCTGGATACCGTGGCTCTTGATACATCACAAAGACTTGCTGTCTTGGTCACAGATGCGCCAGCAAGACGTACACCAACAATTTGTCCTCTTTTGAACTCTGGTATGTCACCCATAATGTTGTGTCCATTTCAATATTTTGAGCAAAACTGTGCTCTTACCCTGCTAATTGAACCTTCACACTCTGCTCTTACTGGTGCAATGTGCAATCAATGAAGACTGGCTACCAGGCTGGTCCAATTTAGCCATGAAACCTCCCACACTAAAATGACAGGTGTTTCAGTTTCATTGTCCAACCCCTGTATTCTATCAACCTTGCAGCTATAGGTGCAGTAAAATGAGGTTCTACAAAAGTAGTCACTGAGGAGGCTGACTACAAATGCAGTTTTAAGATTTTTGTTTGTAAAAAAAAAAGGAAAACTGTGTGTAGTTTTCTTTATAATTAATAATTATTCTATATTTTGTGTTGGTCTTTCACATAAAGACAATGTTGTTAATGTGACAAAATGTGAAAAAGTTAGAAGTTGTATTAATTCTTTTGTAAAGTACTATATTATTTTATGAATGCTAAATGAATTTTTTGGTTTCATTACAACTGTATCTTCGTGCACATTTATAACAAAAAAATGAAGAGAATTCAGATCTAAATGGCTGATAACATGTTATTTAGAGGATCTCACAGTTGTTCGGAAAGAATTGTATGTTTGAAGTTTCTGCTTCTGTCAACAAGGCATTGTCTGAATTAAGGCCTTGAAAGAAACACTCCCACTCATTGCAGATGTATACACTAACAAGCACAGCATCTCAGACAGCCTCGGAGGCGGACACAACACAAACATTTCTCTGTAATTTGAAGGGAGACTTTAAGACGATTATTTTTCTGTTTTATTACCACTGCATTTTTCTCAGATGTTTGGGAATGCTGTATGTTGGGAATTGGCTCCAGATGTGTTGAAAGCTATACCCAGTATACACATTAATGGTGCTTTCTTCAGCTCTCATTTAGTTTAGACGTACACATTTAGAAAAGAAATAGTGGTTGAATTTATACTTATCTTCCATCTCTAAGAAAAATGTAATTCCTCTCAAGAGTTTCTCATGACTTGTTAGATGCTGTAAGAGTGCAGCCTGCTGTGAGAATCTGTATTTCACAGTTCTTGATCTTACAACAAACATATTAATCTTGTGTTTACAGATAATATACTGTGTAACAAATACGTTACTCTAATTAGTTTTTTTTTCTCGTGTGACAGACTTTGATCCAGTCTTAACCGTCACCCTGCAGCCCAGCCTGTCTGACCAAAAGCACCAATATTCAGAAGCAGCCCTACCCAAAGCATCAACGTACATTTTACAGTTTACAGCCAGTGTAAAAACCAACCAGCTCCTGGAGCAACCTGTAGGCCATCTGCCTGCTGTAAATCAAAAAGAGAGATACACTTTGAACTAGTGGGTCAGACTACAAGGGAACCATGTTGATCATCTTAGCCTTCATCATCCTCTTTCACCTTGCTGCAGCCATACTGCTCTTTGTTGCTACAATTCACAATGTAAGCACACATTAATTGTATGTACGCCTCCACACACAGTGTTTCAAGATATGCTCTTAATTGTGTCAACTTATCCCTCCCTGGTAAAGGCGTGGTGGGTGGTGTCACCACCCGGACGTGATGTAATCTATGCTGACTTGTGGTACTCCTGTAATGCCACCTGCTACCCCGTGGAGAACAGCCACTCTGTTGAAGCTGGTAAGATGAAAAAATAACTCTGTGTTCCTTACATGTTTGCACTGTGTTTGCATTTAAAACTCATTTTCACTTTTTTTCCTCAGCTTATTTACAGGCAGTTCAGGCTACTATCATCCTGGCGACCATTTTGTGCTGTGTCAGCTTCTTCGTCTTCATGCTTCAGCTGTTCAGCATCAAACAGGGAGAGAGATTCATTTTTGCAGCTATTATCCAGTTGCTTGCATGTAGGTAAAACACACATGCAATCACTTCACGAATGTGATGTTGTCATCTGATATTGGGTATTGTTACCATAAAAACAAGATCATGTTCATGATCTCTTACGACAAGATCTCGTGATAATAAAATGAAAAAATGCGATCTCTCACAAGTCAGAATTTTATTGATCAGTGGATATAAGGTGCTATATAGGGTTTATAGCAACGATATTTATTAAAATTAACCCACATTTTCCTGCCATTTTTTCTTTTCCATCATTACAAGTTCCCCACCATTTTTGGTGAACATTTGATCAAAATCTACCCTAGTAGAGGTAACTGAGTAAATGTAAGTAGTTATTACCCAACTCTGGATGTGGGAGCATGTTGTAAAGCAGTAAACAGTGATCTGATCATTCAGACTGTATTTTATTCAACCAGGATGCATGTTAATATCAGGTCTGAATGGGACATAGTCAAATCTGTATTGGAATATTCTACAGTAATTAGGCTCTTCAAAATAAAGTTTGTGATGTGTAAAAAAACACAAAACATAAAGATTATTATTTTTCCCCAAAATACAGCTAAAATCTCCTCTTGACCTTGTTCTTGTGACCCTATCATGCATTGTCTCACCTTGTGGCTGTATTGCTATACCCCTAGTTAAAAACTAAATAAATAGTAAGCATAATTTGAACCCTTAAACGTACTTACAATGTTACCAACTCACTTTGTGACAAAATAACATTAAAAATTATAAAAATATATACCCAACAGAATTGACTCTGAAAGAAGTGAGCTGACAAATAATATAAAAAGCCCTCCAATATCCAATTTATAGCCTTTTATGTTTGCAAATGATGTTATTGCTTTGGCTAATTTCAAAGTTGGATTTGTGATGCTTCATTGGTCTGTTGTATGCAGGACTGCTGATGTGTACAATTTCCAGTGATTTACTCCTCCTCTCTTATCCACATATCGAACATCTCCTCTCTTATCCACATATAAGTCAAGTTCTTCCATGGTATAATAGTGTCCTCTCTGCAAACGTAGAAACTGTATAGGAACATACGTGTTCCAATATGCATGGTGGCTTGAAAAACTTTTCATATTCTTTGAACTTTTACCCACTTTCTCACATTTAACAATTCTTTTAATTATGATCTTATGTGATACACCAGCACAAAGTAGTGCAAAATTGTGAAAGGGAAGAGAAACGTGATGTTGTTTTCATAATGTTTTACTAATAAAAAGCTGAAAAGTGTACTGTACATTTGTATTTAGCCCCTTTAATCTGATATCCCTAATTAAAATCCAACACAATGAATTGCCTTAAGGAGTAGGTAAGGATAGAAATGTCTAGTGTGTAGAAATTACGCATTATTTGTCACTATAAATACAGGTGGTTGTCATCTGACAAAAAGTGGAAAAGTTCAAGGAGTGTGAGTACTTTTGCAAGGCACTTCATGCCAGGATTCCTACCTTATATCATGAGTAAAATAATGTAGAAATGCACAAGAAGATGTGGCAAAGTGTTCAAATAAAGAGACAAATTCAAGAAAAAAGGTATTAACTTCTAAGTTAAAAAAAAAACACTAATGCAGTATGTTATTAGTTACTTAGGGTTAGGGTTATCCTAACACTTTAGGATTTAAATGACTGAACATCTTTGTCTTTTAAAAAAAAATACATATTTGATTTTCTTTCAGTAAATTTGAGCAACAGTAAATGCATCCTGAATATTCACTAAATGTGTTTGGCTAACTTGGATCTTTTGCCTTTATCTCTTCCTTCCAGCTCTGTGTGTGATGATCTCTGTGTCCATCTACACAGCTGAGAACAAGAATTTCCATGTGCTCAGTCTCAGACAAGGCTCCTATGGTTCCTCTTATATCGTGGCATGGGTTAGCTTTCCCATGACTCTCATCAGCGGCCTTATGTACTTGGTGCTCAGGAAACGTAAATAAAAGGGACAGGCAAGCCACAACATAGTTAGGATTTTTGGACATAAATGGCTAACAACAAAGGGGCATTTACATCTTTTATTTCTAGCCCTCAGGTTTTCAGTATTGACATCAAGGAAAACCACTGCAGAATATCTAGTCACAAGTTCAGAACTGGTTAAATACCCTGTCAGCAATGTGTGTATTCATAAGCCCTTTGCTAACACATTGTCTCCTTCGTCCTTTCTGTTGCCTGCCAGTTTCATCAATTTTTATAAAAAGAAATGTGTAAAAGATTATGTAACTGTTACAGCACCCAGAAAGAGTCCACGTCAGTAAAACTCTACAGCATTTGTTTGTACATTTTTGAAGTGTGTGTTTAGCTCACTTTAGATTTTAGCAGTAGAAATAAATAAGATACATTAATAAAAGCATAAGACAAGTGTAGTGAAATTATATTAAAAGTGTCACGTGTATGATTATGACGCTTGGTTTGTATTCATTTAATGCTAATTGGTGTATCAATGGTGAAAGAGAAACCGATGACATAACGTGTTATTTAGGATTAAAATTGAACGAAACAGACAAACTTGAAATATAAATGAAGATCTTCTTTGTTACTGACCTTTGTCATAGCTTCTCTGTAAAGCTATTTATTGTTATAAACCACTGTTTATCTTGTATTTTTGAATCAGGTGACTAAAGATGTTTGAAGTAATAAACATTTGCCGCATTTTCCCCTCTGGTCGAGCTGTTGTCTGTTCCGTACTGGAACAATATAATTCATACATGCTTAATAACGAATGCATTTTTCAGTCTTGGTCTTGCCTGTCATGTTTGAAAAAATTATAGAGATCAATCAGAAAATCCTTGAAAATAAATGTTTAACTTGGCCTTCGATGATTCATTGTGCTAATTTGCTATACAAATATTGAATGGAGTTTAGAGCCTAAAATAAAGAGGACTTAGATAATAGACATGCAAATGATTATGCTCTGCTATCTCTAGCTGATACTTTAAAATGAATAGAACAACAGATTATAGGGGATGATTGTGAATTCCTGTTTTATTTCTACATATATGTTAAAATTACAGCAAATTTCAGCACTCTGGTCAAAATTTATCTTTTATATCCTAATTTAAGATAATAAAGCCTAATCAGAAGTGACCTACCTTTTTCATAAGTCATCTTATGGTATCACCTACTGGAATCACAATAAAGAAATAAGCATTTTTTTCACCTACAAAGGTTTTTTTGAAGTATTAACTCTACATTGGTTGAACATTTTGCATTGTTCTATTTAATGTTTTAAGAGCTTATATTCAACACATGTTTTTTATCACTGTATATATTATTTGTTTTGTTTTATCACCTGTAAATGTTTAGTACCGTTTCTTGTTTTTAATCCAGCTGTTTTCATGCTATTGTTTTTGACCTCAGCTGCAACATCTCTGCCAACTTCAGTCATTTGTCAGACATCTTACTATTTTTATCTGTCACATTTCATAAAACTTAGATTATTGCTGGCTTCTGACACTAAGTGGACTGTTGGGGAACTGCGACATTTAATACAAGATACAGAAATTAGCCCTTCATCTTTTCAATATAAATTTTAATAAATGTTAAAGTGAGTATTAAAATGTTAATGCATTTTCTCTTGCCCTCCACTTTCTAGTCTGTCTTGGTTTGAACATCTGGAGTACATTACAACTACAAGCCAAACATAAAGTGACAAAAACGAAGCAAGACTCCAGCTGATCATTTGGCAGTTAGAGTCTGAATGAACAAAACTCATATGTGGGCCTCCTCAAGGCTCTGTTTTTGGGCTTTCAGTGTTTAAAAGCTCAGACTATGTAGTTCTACAGCATATATTACCATACCTATGCTGATGACACATTAGTCTGTATCTCTGTTTCACATCTTATAGTCACAGCAATGAGGGTGTCCATAACATCATTGAGTGGATGGGTCAGAATTTCCCCCAGCCTAATGAGAAAAAGACAAATAATTGGTTTTGATCCTAAAAATGCAAGGCTTGAGATCAGCACTCAACTAGACTCAATGACACTTAACAATGCAGGCGAAGCCAGATTCCCAGGGGCACTTATGGATTCAAACATACAGGAACAACAACCACATACAGGTGTATGCTAAATCAACCAGTTATTAAAAACAGTTAGTATTGATGATGCTTTTTTAAAACAGGACAAAGAAATCTGGTCCATATTTTTTTCAGTACTTTATATCAGTAGCTTAGATTCTGTGCCTTTATAGGTTTCTGTAAACATATCAGTCAAGCAGTTGCAGCTTATCCAAACCAACAGCAGGAATATGGATTATATACTGCTAGTACTTAAATCAGTGCATTGGCTCCTTTTGGGTGAATGTATTTGGGCTTGAATACATATCAGTGATACTTGAAAGGTTTAAACAGCGTTGACTGCTCACATCATCAGAGACGTGAGGACTTGCTATAATCGGGGTATTAATACCATTTCTCTTACTGTTTTCTCCTTTTAGTAAATACGTTTGTATTACCTTGAGTAGAAATTGCACCAAAGAAAGTGCCTTGCCTTGATCATCAAACCCAGTGGGAAACAACATAAAAAGAATGAAAATAATGAGACTTCATTTTGCCGGGGTCTCAGAGTAAAGTGGCTGCACCTTTGCATCAATATTAGCCTGTTGAGACAGTTTAACATACAGTAAGGATGTCCTCTGAGAGACATGTCTCATAAACACGTAAGGAAAAACCAAGGGAAACCCCTCAGAGCTGGAGGAACGTTTGGGAATCTCTGTTCAGACTGTTGTTCCCATATTACACCCAAAATAAGTAGTGGAACAGTTTAAATTTGTTTTTTTGGAAGATGTTTTTCAGGGTTTTTTTAAATGCTAAAAATTACAATAGTAGTAATATTAATATTAGCAATACATTTATTGATATTATTTTAATTGTTAAAGATGCATTATTTATATGAACAGTTATTGTTGTTTTGTTAAGTATTATAAAAATTACTAGTAATAATAAGAATAATAATAAGAATAATAAGAATCTGTCAGCATTTTTTATGTGAATACATCTTAAATATGTATTATACTTATCAAATGTTATTTAATTATACGAGGCAAAATAATTTGTCAGATAATAGACTAGGGTTCTGCCACCTGCAGCTCTGGACCCGCAAATGATTCTTTGGACCTTCCACAACAGCTCTTAGTAACTTTGGCAAAAAATTATGACTCATGTTTTTAAATTTAGATATAATAACAAATGCAGGTTTTAGCGGGTTTTCTATTTTTTTAATGGAATAATTACATTGGATTTCTGCAACAGAATTACACCATTAATATTTTTTCACATGTATTTTTGTTGTCATTAGGCTGGAAGTGATGCACTTTTTTAAACATGATTGTCCACAAATAACATTACATTGAAGAAAATGTATCTGTCATGCTTTTGCAAAAGTTTTATGTTTTTCCTTATGTTAAACCCTAACAATACAAATAAAACGGTGGTTCTTTAATAAAAAAAATAATAATACATGATAATACATTTCCTGTAACAGAAAAATTATAAGTAAAAAAAAAAAGTCATGTAACTTTTGCACTTTTGGCTTTCTGTTACTCGTCGGGCCATACTCCAGTCCAGTAGGCGGCGTTAATACATGTTGCGGTTAGTTTGCTAGCTGCCGTTAAGCATCAATAGAACACGAAGAAAAAGCGAAAAAAAGCCTAGGGAGAAACCGAGGATTTGTGAGTATATGCAATTTAACTGTTGGACTAATAACTTTCTTTTTTCGTTTTGCAGTGACTTAATGTTACATTAAAACTGTCTTACCTCAGTATAGGAAAATAAAAAAGAAACAAAGCCGAGATTTATGTTCGTTAGCATACGGCCTGTTTCAGTAATTAGCAGCCTTATACTGTAACGCGTACCTTATAGAAGCATCATTATTTTATCCATATCAGGGGTTACAAGGTTTACATTGAAGTAAAAGGAGAACTTAGACTGTAAGTGAAGATTTTATTTTTATTCATGCTATCAAAACGTTTTTTTTTTTGATAATGTATGCTGTAAAGGGGAAACAAAATGACTGATCTCATGAACACTTGGTTGTTCTTTTTAAGGCTGTATTGTACTGGCAGGTTCCTGGAGCGCATGCTATTCGGTTTCATATAAACATGCAGGTTGCTGGTTGTGTTGTGAAAAAACCGATGAAAGAAAGGAACATTTTAGTAATATATATATATATATATATATATATAACCATGTTTACTACAGTAATTAAGTTCATACTGGGACAAGTATATAGATTGATTACATACAGAAAGATATATTTAAACTAGGTGTGCACCGTCATGAAATTTTGGGCTGATAACCGACATTTACTGATATTATATATGTTTATACTTCCTATCCTTTCATCATCATGAGAAAAAATGACCATACAGCTGACATTGCTTTCATGTTTCAGTTGAACTTCCCACAGTCCTGGGCTGCATCATTTTCACTGTCAGATGCCCAAACAAATACCACATGGCAAACTCCTACCCTTCCCAAAACACAGACAAAGGACAACAAGCTGGACCAGTAAAAAAAGCATTTAAGTGCAATAATGTCAGTGTAGTAAAATGGGAGTTTTACTTTCTTTCCTCCCTGTGCACCACCGGGTCCGTTTTTCTCCAGTTCCGAGACCCAACCAGTAAAACCAGCAAAGTATTTCCCTTGTGAAATAAGGAGAAATGGTTAAGTATAAAATCAAGATTTAATGCCAAAATGATCAGTGAACAGAGTATACAAATGAACAGATAGAGTGAACCAAGAGGAGCAAAGAATGGAGCGTGAGTCCTGCTTTTATCTATGCCTGTTCTTAACCCTCCTAAAAGGTGTCGTCCTCTAGTATCAGTTTATCCTTGACTATGTGTTGCGTCTTATGTGATATCAACAGTTATGTTGTGTAAGCTGTAGCAGTGAGCGGTGCGGCAGATAAGCAACAAGGGCAGATATATTTAATTAGGGCAGCAAAGAGATGATTAGAAAAAGCCACAAAATCATACATCCATAACATCAGTCTATTAAAAAGTGTGTCTATGTACAGTACAGGAGCCCATCAGCTTGTGGCACTGCTGAGGTGTTACTCTAATAGTGGCCTTTAGCTTTTCTGCATTGTTTGCTCTGGTGTCTCATCTTCTTCTTGACAATACTCCTTTCTGGCTAATCGAGCATAGTGTCGGTGAATAAACCAGGTATTTGTACTTTTGGCAATGTAGACAGGTGCGTAGTTCGGTTGGAACTAGTTCCAACATAATTCAACATAATAATTCCTCGGTGGAAATTATTATTGGATAATGAGGGAAGCATAATATTGCCTAGTAGTTGCCTAGATTGACTTAGGACTCAAACGCATTGGACCTATAATAGCAGATGAAAGCACGTGGCTCCCCAAAGCATCATTGACTATGGAAACCTCACATTTGTACTGAAGCAGGTTGGATTCTGTGCCTCTTCACTTTTGCTCCAGACACTAGGACCTTGAGTTCAAAATAAAAACCTAAATTTACTTTCATCTGAAAAGTGGACTTTCAACCACTGTGTAAATGTTTCTTCGTAACCTCGGCGAGACCTGTGATGTCGTCTCTGGTTCAGGAATGGATTAACACAAGGAACATGACTGCTGTAGCCCATGTCCTGGGTACAACTGTTTGCGGCGACCCTTGAGGCACTGACTCCAGCTGCAGTTCATGCCTTGTGATTCTGATCAGAATTCTTCGGTGCACCTTTTTCTACAACGCTTTTTTCCTTTCACTCAACCTTCCATTAATGTGATGGATACAGCAATCTGGGAACAACCAGCTTGTTTAACAATAGCGTTTTGCAGCTTACGCTCCTTGTGTAGAGTGTCGATGACCGACTGTCGGGACAGTGGTCAAGTTGGCAGTCTTCCCCATGATTGTGTAAAGATAACCATTTTTCTTATTAGAAAGTTTTTTCATTGGTTTTATGAAATAGTGTGATTTTTCTGAGAAAGGGAAATTTTAGGTTTTATCAGCTGTATGCTATAATAGAGCTGGTCGATATGGCCAAAAAAAAAAAAAATCAACAAAAACAAATCACTATATTTGTTACTGAATTGAAAGGTTGAAATATTTCACAGGGCAGTTTTCATTAAACAGTCCAGTGTCTAAGATTGCATCTGTTTAAATACCAACTGGATTTATTTAAATTGACAATAAATTGTTATTAATTACTAATAGTATTTATATAAAAAATATGGTGGCCCCATGTACTGCCCGATAGGCCTGTTTTATTGAATTATAAAGCCTGCCTTTATCATTGTTGTCATTTTCTACTCCACGATGAAACTTTGAAATTGTTTTATATTTCAAGCACTTGAAATATATCACTCTGTTTGTAATGAATCTAAATGAACTTCACCTTTTGAATGAAATGAATGAACACAAAAATTGACGCTATTCTAAATTTCTGAGATGCACCTGCACTCTTTGTGCATGATCTTATAAGCTTCTGTCTCTACAGCATGCCAGACATTTAAACCCAGCATGTCAGCCACACCAGATCAAAGCCCAGCTTCCCCTGGCTCCAGTGGACCTGCTGATCTGTCCACTGAACACAAGAGAGCGAAACATTTAAATAGGAAGCTGTCGAAAAGCTCCAAGCGCGATTGTCGGATAAACATTGGGTTGGCCTTTAAAAATTGGCGTTCCCTCAAAGTGTCATATGGATTCAGGTCTGATGCAGAGATGGCCTTGAATCTTCTGGATGAGTAAGTTGTCTGTGTAAAAAGCTTCATTAGCTGCATCTTCAGAGCACTTTGCACTTTTCCATATGTTGTACGTGGATGGAAAAAAATCTGCTTTTCTTTCTGACTTGCACTTTCACTGTGTTTGTCTCATGTGGATTCTTGGTTTACTTTGTGTTTAAATGCTATCCTATTTACTGTGTGCGCATCTTCCTTTCTGGGCCAAAAAGAGTGTTATGAAAGTACTGTCAATCATTATTTCCCTTTTTTTTTCCATATTACTCTACTTATCCTGGAAATGTACACAGACACACACAATGTAGAAATAAGACAATAGTATTAATCCTTTTTCTCCATTTACCAAAGTAATGGCCCCCTTTTGTTGTATACCTCTTTCCAGAAGGGAGATGTTTGTGACTGTTGAGCTTCACTAGGGTGATGGTTGGTGTCTCTAGAAGGTAGACTATATTGCCAAAAGTATTCATCTGTCTACTTTTACATGAAAATGAGCTTTGAAGACATCCTATTCTTAATCTATAATGTCCAATTTGTTGATGGACCCACCGCTGCCAGCAATAGCTCCTTTAACTATTCTGTAAACATCTTCCACAAGGTTTAGGAGTGTGTTCATAGTTAGATGAGAAAACCAGAATTGCAGCCTCTGTTCTAATTCATATCAAAGGTGTTCAATAAGGTTGAGGTCAGGACTCTGTACAGGCTGTACAGGCCAGTCATGTCTCTCCACACCAAACTTTATACAGCTGCAGCCACGGAAGAGCTTTTAACACTGGAATTCATTGATTTGGTGGTGCGACACAATACTTTTGGCACTATAGTGTATGTGGTTCTGAAAATAATCAGTAGTACATTGCAAATAAATAGGGCATTACTGAGTCTGAGTCTGTCTAAACTGTAGGATTTTTGTGTTTCGTTACTACTTCCTGCAATCTATAATCAAGCAATATTTAATATTACGTCTGATTTTACTGTTATGATGCAATGATAATTAGGTCCAATAAAAGGGATTGGATTGTGAACGATTTTCTAGATTTTTTTTTTCTTAACAGTAGGTATGTTGATGGAAAATAAAATTTCTCAATTTTCCTTTAAAACTAAAAACAGTTTTTGGGTCATTGACGCACATTCAGAATGCATTTTCAGTACTCTGCAATTACTATTTGATTTGTGTTTTAGTATTACTAAGAATACTTAGTACTTAGATTTTTATCAGTTCTGCTGCCACTTTTTTGCAACTCTCAGGCTTGGATAGAAAAAATACCAATTTCTGATTGGTGGTTATGTGTGGCTTTGACCTGCCAATTCTGATTTCTTTTCAAGAGCTATAATGGTCAGCATTCACCATATTTTAAAACAGAGCATGTCTGTGGCTGGCAGAAACCCCACATTGTAATTGTAATAGATTGTATTGTAATAACTTCCACTCTGAAGAGTGTTGTTGTCACCTTAACCTAACCGGTCATCAGCTGATTTCACATTGCGTCTCTATGTTGTTAGCTGCCAAACTAACTAAAAATAGAAGATAAAGGAAAAGGGGTGTGTAAATAAAGGAATTTCATAAAATGTAATTAGCATAATTTAAATTTTTCTTTTTCATAGTTCTTGTTCCATTTTTATATTTTTTTAGCATTTGTGGTAAGGAAAAAAAGATGATCGTAGGCAAAGTTTGTCAAGTTTAAAACAACTGTCAAATAGATGGTAACGTTTTTCTGCACCAAATATTTTTTTATGTGAAGCTAAAATGTATGTTGGGAATGTAGTTTAGATTTTATCCAAATTAAGAAACATTAAACTCACTAACAGTTTTGTGTCATTTACACAGCTTAATTAAAGCACAACTGTATATTAAGTTTTAAATGTTAGTGGCATGGCAATATATTGATTAAGAAACATAAAAAATAGCCCTTAAATGCAACATTTGAAGTGAAACCAGGATGGGGCTAGACATGGATCCTTGAGGAATGCCACTTCTCCGCTATTTGTCAGCTCTTATGTTCTACATGTTGCTTTTTGGCTTTCTCTGGCAGTGTGCAGAAAGTGTGGCAGTGGCGTATGCTCCACTGTGATGCATCCATTTTTTTTTTCAACTTGTGTGTTTCTAAAAAAAAAAATAAGATTATGGTAAGCTCCTTTTGATGACATATATAGACCAATACTAAGCTCATTTCTAATTGTTTTTTGACTTTCTGTCTGTTTTCCGGAGAAGACTGAAGACATTACCTCCTGGGTCTGGTCCAACTCGAGCCGGTGATATGAAGCTAAAGATCTCCCAATCAGAAGTGAGAAAAAAACCTGAGATTTTGTGGTTATTACTAATTTAAAGATTTAAATAATAAACTTTGTATGTGCAAGATATTTTCAAATGTTTTTATGTAAATACCGTGGATTCCCATTCGCGCTGGCTTTCTGTGTTTCTACAGGTGCAAACTCTGATCGAGCAGGAGGTTCAGAAAGCAGTGGCAAACAGAGAAAGGGAGCTTCAGAGTGTTATACAACACATTCAAGACACAAACGATGAAATCCGCTTAGAAACTTCCATTCAGAAACTAGAGGTGGGGCAAATTATTAGTGTTTGTTTCTGGTCGTTATGTTTTTTAGCCTTCGTTTGTTTTTCCTGTGATTTTATTTGTGTTTTTGGTATTTGAGCAACTTCAGTCAACTTTTAAGCATTTAATATTTGATAATGTTTATTAAACATCTGACTCTTAGCTTGATTCTCTTCTTCCACTGCATGTTACCTTGTTTTGTTCATGTCTTCCAGATTCAGTCTTTTGAATGTTAAATCAGTTGTAAAGTCCCCTGACGAAGTGTTGACACAACTTGAGCTTTTCCACATTTTATCAGGTTACAACAGCTTATTTCAGTGCGTGTATTTATAGTTTTATGGACATGCGGGAATCTGACCTACTGCAGACATTTTATTGACTGTGCAGAAGGCCTTCATCCTGACTTTAGATTAAAGAGAGGTAAAAATACTCTGATGGTTCAGAACTCGCTAAGCTTTTTTTGACTTCTGTGTAACGTGCTGTGCCAGTCTTTCCCAAATGTCCTGTGGTGCGGTTGATCAGCCGCCTGATGACGTCACTGCGGGGTGACATCTGTGTGGTCTCTATTGCTCCAATTTTGTTAGCAAATTGAGAAACCACACAGAAGCAGCACCGAAAAGCTTTAGAATATTTTTTTTTATACTCTGGAACTTCTGGAATAATGTTCTTTTGACAGATGAGTCTTAATAATGATTGTTTTGGACGCCAGAACCGAGGGCATCTGTGGCGTAAACAAAGTACAGCATTCCAGGAAAAGAACCTCATTGTGAAGCATGGAGGTAGAAGGGTTATGGTCTGGTGATGCTTTGCTGCAGCAGGACCCGGCCAGCCCCCCATCACAGAATCCACCTTAAATGTTCCTGTGTATCAGAGGTTGCTCGAGGAAAATTGTGGGAAAATAAATAAATAAATGAAGCTGAAGCAGAACTGGAACCTCCAACATGACAACAAAAACCAAAACATACCAGCCAATCCACCAAAAACTGAGATGAGAATTTAAAGTCATCTCATTGAGGTGAGATGACTTGAAACAACTTAAACAGCTGAAAGTCAGGAGTGGGACAAGCTTCCCCCAGACTGATGTCAGAGACTGGTAGATGGTAAGGCTGTCAGGAGATATGGTGTCCTTACTTTTTTCTCAGATAGAAAATAAATCTTTCTTCACATATTTTGCTTGATAATTTAAATTAGCTTAATGTTTTTGCGGCTTAATTGCAGTTTCCAGAGATGGATTAATGTAAGATTTGACATTAATATGTGACCATTTCCTATTACAGCTAAACTGTTTTTAAAGGCATATTCCAATTTTTTTCATGACTGTACATCTAATTCCTTCATTTTAAATGTGCAATAAGATGCTTCCCTGACAAAAAAATACCCCTTAGATTGATTGATAGATTTGAGACAGAAGATTTTCAATACTTAAACATCTTTACATAGCTCATTCATTGCTGCATTTCATGGTCTCATGTTTGCGAGTCCAAATCCTTCCCTGCGAAGTTTACCAAGATGTATCACGCCACACGTTTTAGATTTTTATTTGTGAAAAATGTTGACAATCCTTTTCTTTATGTCATCCTTTGTTTTAGTCTGTGACCTAAAATCTGACTAAAATACATTGTTTGCGCCTGTAATGTGATCAAATGTGGAAAGATTCAAGGGGACAAAAACTGAAGGGCTAATCTCCCATAAATTGAGCTTTAAATGACCAATTTTAACTGTTTCTTCTTTCTTCCTCAGAATCGAATCAATGCTATAGCGAGGAGAGCCGAGGTGGTTTTCTCCCACATAGCAACTACTCAGAAACAGGTTTGTGTAACCTACTACCCAGTTTATTTTTATTTGTGATTCTGTGTAAAAGCATTTTAATCTTAATATTTAAAGAATATAGCAATATGTCCCAAAGTTGAATCTATTCCTAAATCCTTGTAGAGTTCTCCATCTTCCACTGGTAACCCTGACTTCCTCAGGTATGTGGGACTCGCTCAGTTCCTAATCAGTGTTATGAAGAGCCTGAATTTGTGTGCGACTTGAATAAGTGTCGAGATAATGAGCTTTGTTGTGAACTTTGTAGGGAAAGCCCACAGCATGACCCCGTGGAAGCAGTGTCACAGAGTAAGAGCTCGTCAAGCGAAATTACACTAAGTATCTGAATTTAAATTGTGTTTGTTTTTAATTTGTGTGTTTTGGTTTAACCATAGTAGAGAAAAGCAGAACCAGCTGTGAAGCAAAAGGTGGGGAGCTTCTCCAAATGATGGTAAGTATGCCTCCATTCATCCTTGATTACTAAATCAATTTATGTTTATTCTCTAAAGAAGTTTGATTTTTAACATATAGTTTTCATGATGGATCAGGTTGTTTCTTTTAATCAAGCAGCTCCAATTTGCTTGACAAGACCTGCATTTTGGGAAGGGTGATGATGTAACTGAAATGTATCTTGATGCTTTTTATTTTGTATTATGATGACAATACAATAAAACCCATCCCTGCTGTAGACCTTAAAGCTGTTAATTGAGCAGGCATATTAATGTAAATACAAAAAAATCTTTCATTACCAAACACATGTTTTAGTTTAAGTTAGATGAAAACAGTGCTATGAAAACGTATTTTCCCCCCTTTTTGCTTTTTTGTCACATTGAACAAATTCTAATATCAAACAGGATATTCCGGGTAAATATTAAAGGTAGCTTTGTTTCCTTTTAATGAAGTTTTCATTTGAAAACTGTTTTTGTCTTTACTCAGGTTATGATTGTCTAATATTAAAATTAGTGAGATTATGGGCAGCAAACTTTCAGGCATAATTCTGTCCTGCAATGAGTTGACTCCTAACGCAGCGGCTTGTCATCGGTTTGTTCAGGAAACGACAAGAAATGCACTGAAGCGGTTGTGTGCTGATAATGAAGGTAAGTTAATTTCAAAGCAGCAAATATTTCAGCCTTTAAGGTAAAAAATGATTTCCAGTATTTTGCTCTAGTATCTTTTTATGCAAAAATAATTGAATTAATTCATTATGTTCTAATGGCCCAAATGCATTTCAACTAGTGAGAAAACTGAACATATTCATTTTGTTTTATGGCCCTTCTTGTGTGGGTTTTATATTGTTTCCTTTTTGTGTGAAGTGTTGACCACTGCCATGGCAGATTTAGAACCGCAGGCGCCTCCACCTGTTCTTACTCCTTGGGGTTCTCCTGACTCTAAGGTAAAAACATATTTTTGTTTATTTAAATGTTTTGATTTGAGTATTTATTTAAACACGGTGGCGCAGTTGGTAGCACTGTTGCCTTGCAGCAAGAAGGTCCTGGGTTCGATTCCCGGCCGGGGGTCTTTCTGCATGGAGTTTGCATGTTCTCCCTGTGCATGCGTGGGTTCTCACCGGGTACTCCGGCTTCCTCCCACAGTCCAGAGACATGCCTGTTAGGTTAATTGGTCACTCTAAATTGCCCTTAGGTGTATGAATGAGTGTGTGCATGGTTGTTTGTGTGTTGCCCTGCGATGGACTGGTGACCTGTCCAGGGTGTACCCAGCCTCTCGCCCGTAGACTGCTGGAGATAGGCACCAGCTACCCCACGACCCACTACGGAATAAGCGGTAAAAAATGACTGACTGACTGACTATTTATCTAAACTTTTAGACATAAATTTGCTTCCTTCAATAAACAGCGAAGGTTTGGTTTTATCAGCATCCAATTTCAGGTTCAAACTTTCAGAATTAGAGGATTAGTACTTGTTCCATTAAGAGTAACCATAATGCATAATGATTAGAAAACTTTTGTAGATTAAGCAGTTTAGACACTATTTACCAGACTATAGTGTGGCTAACTAAGCAGAAACTCCAACAACTGTTTATAAAAATAAAAAGAGATTAGCCATTGTGCTCTAAGTGGATTGTTTTTTCCTAATAGGAAATAAACAAGGGACTAAAGAGTCGGTGCTCAAGTAATGAAGGTAAGTTGCTTTGCAGATGTCTGACTTTACCAGACAAAACCATGTTTACTCCTGCTAGTATAGATAGCGTTACCATCGCACAATCCTACACCCACCACAAAAATGTGCTGTTTTGCTGACGTCACACATTGTCCATGGTGCTGTTTTGACATCTCACAATATTTCCCAACAATTACAGGCATAGAATACATCTTCTTATCTTCACTCATATAAGCGGTAGTATGGACTAAATTCAGTTAGTTGAACCAATCTGCACGTGAATAAAAGCTCTCTTGTTGCTCCCTTCCTGATCTTTCTCCTTGTTTATCTGTTATCTGCCCCAACTTTCGAATGTGTCGCTGCTGTGGCAGATTTATGTGAGAAGAAGCCACCACCATGTCTCGTTCCCTTCGACTCTTCAGAGTGCCTGGTAGGATTGGGGTCCATCAGTGTAAGGACACCACTTGATTTCATCAGTAATTTAAAACTATTTTGAGACGTCTGTGTCTTGTACCATGGATTTATGTATATTGTTTACTTGTTATATATGGAATGTTATCACTGATTATTGTTGTGCTTATGTCACCTTGTTTGTTCTTTGTTCAATGATTTTTTAAAGCAAGAATTGGGTGCATAAGTTTAAACTTATGGTGGATTTTCCCTAACACACTCAGTGAAAGTTCTACATACAGGCTCTTATATGCATAAACAACTAATGCTATTTATATAAATTCCTCTACTCTTATCCTACTCTTATCACAAATGACACAGCTCATTTGAATTGATTTGTTGCCTGGCACGGACCCAGCTTTTAGACATTGTTTGCAAATTTTTAATTGAGTTAAGGTCAGGACCTTTCCAGACGCTTAATGTTGGCTTCCTTTATCCCTTCCAAAACCAGTTTTAATTCATGTCAGGGATCATTGTCCCGTTGGAACAAGTTCCAGTTGTCGTCGTTATTTCATCTACTGTCTGTGGACATGGCAGTAAGAGAAACCCTCAGGATGATACTGCCATCCCCATGTTTGGCAGTTGAAGTGTTCTTAGGGTTCAAAACATCACCTTGACTCCTTTAAAAAACTCCCTGTCACTGGGGCCTAATAGCTTTATCTCTGCATTGTTTGACTATAAAACGTTTAATTTTACTTGTCCATGTGGGCAGTTACTGTTTTCAGATTAGCTTGAAGGCGCCAGTTGTAGTGCAGGGCTTCTTTCTTGTTTAGTTCAAGAACATCCTGAATATATTTGCTTTCGTTGAAGGGTAGCATTTAGGATGCCAAAAAGGAAACCCTAAAACACATAGCAAAACTGGAAAAGGTAAAGCAGACTGACATTGAGGGTCCAAATATCCAGCCAGAATTTTGCCAGAAGCTTATTGGTGGCTATACAAAGTGTGGGCATGAGATGCAACTTGCTAAGAGCCATTTAAATGAGTAGGAATGTTTTTATATTTGAGTGTTTATGCATTATTTGGATCGTGTGGATAACAGAAAACAGGAAATAAATTTAAACCTGTACACCTAATTCATTTTGGGATTTTGTTTTTACAAAAATCATTGAATATTTTAAATAATTCTACAGTGCTGCAGGAATTGTACGCTTCTTACTGAAACTGTGTACAGTATGTTCATCCAACTAAGCTCTCAATCACACATCTTTTCATAAGATTTCATTTCATGGTTTTTATTTTTTTTATCTTTTGCCTTTTATTTTCTTTTGGGTTGTCAAATTTAGAAACTCGCCAGCACAATAAAAAGAGAGGTAACAGATTTCCAAGAAGACTACAATGACAAGAAGCTAGAGCATTTTGAGGAGCCAGTGGCTAAAAGGATAAAAAAAGATGATTCCCCTCCCAGCCACAGCAGCAGTCCTCTGCTCAAAGAAATAGAAGGCGTAGAACCAATGAAGGATGTCGAGGTATTACACATGCACCACAGATGGAAGATGGGCTTTTTTTTTTTGCAAGTTTCAAAACATCTTCTCTTTGTTCTTGCTCCAAATAGGATATGTTCTTCTATCCACCTCTTCCCAACATCCCCTTCCCTTCCGTCCTGAAGATGGAAGCAGCATCGTACAGTATGCCTCAAAGAGTAGACGTAAATCTCGCCTTCATTAGGAACCCAACTCGAATATCTGTTCTCTGGAACGTGGAGAACGAAAACCCCTGTGCGCCGCCTATGGAAAGTTACACGTAAGAAAAAACACTGGACAAATATTTAGTGAAATTATTGTGAAGGCAAGGGGTTTGTCATCACGTTTTCTCTCCCTGCTGCAGCATCCTCCTGACAATGGAGACCTTTAAAGGGAGTGGCGTCTTCCTCAAGTGGGATACTTACGATAAACTGGAGGCCAAGTCTCTGCCCATGTGTGCTCTGATCAATAAGTACAAGCGTGGCCACAGGTTGTGTGCGGCTGTAGTGGGCAAAGACATATTTGGCCGGTATGGACCCTATAGTAAAGTTGCTACAGCGATCCTGCCTGATTAGTTTGGAAGAATTCTTTCATTATTTAGAATAGAAATTATTTTTTTACACAAACAGATCTCATTGTAATTAAAACAAAACAAATGCACATAAAATATTTAGCTTCATATAGAGGACACATACTGATGTTACTGATTAAGATGGTTGAGCAACAACATGGTACTGGTTCTTTAAAAACAAAGTAGCAAGATTTGATTAAATGTTGGATTTTTTTTTTTATTTGCAATAAAGTTCATATTTTAATGTTGCATATTGTTCTCCTTTGTAAAGTAAAACAAATGATTTATCATTTTTTAACTTGAATTTTGTTTATCATTAAAATGGTTGTTAGACTATACCTGGTAAATTACTGGCCTTTTTGGGGTTGTACTTGAAATACTTTTCAAGTTAACATTCAGGTAATTACAAGAAGTTTAACGTTCATAATAAAGATAATTGGTAGCATAACATCAGCAAATGTATGTTCATATGGTTAAAAAGGTCAACCTGTACTACGTATTGAATCAAATAAGGCTCGTTTTCTTGGTTTAGGCCAGTTAGAACATTTGCATGTCAGTTTTCTAAACTAATGGTATTGTGTTAGAAACTAAAAACCGCTTTGTCTGCTCATGTTTGAGTTCAGTACTTCATGAGTCATCCAGCAGGTATTTTAAACGTCATACATTTTTCCAAAAAAATCCCTTTACATCCTTAGTCGATATGAACCTATAACAAGTACTTTGCAGATGTATTAATGCAAGATGATTTTTACATTTTTCACATTACACCCACAAATTTTAATATACATTACTTACAAAAAGGGAAATCTGCCTATCGGGTGGAGTTTTAGGATGAACCTAAACTGCTCTATAACCTTTACAGGTGAACTGATGTGACCTTCTCTAAACGTTTGAATAGACATGTCCAACTGTTCAGTGTTTCAGTACTTTTTGCACAACTTGCTGTTAAGGAGCTTAACAACAAAATTCACAACAGCTGTTTGATTAATGAATCGACCAATAAATTTCCTGGTTCAATCAGAATTGGTATTTAAACAGTCCTCATCGTGCTGCTCACATTTTGACATGAGACTAAGACGACACCTAACAATTGATCAACGGTACCTCACTAGTGAGGCTTCAAACAGGATGTTCTCAGACAGAAGTGGCCACTGATCTTAAAATGTCACAGAGGGTTCATTAGCTGGTTGCTACATAGAGACAGGAGTGGACGTCCTAGGGTCACATCCCACACTGAAGACTGCTTCATTGTGAACTACATGTGTACATACAGTCCAATTAATCCTAACTATCAAACAGTGCAGTCAGATTCAGTTATGTATCCAAATTGGTTAAAAACCCAGCAGATTGCATCCAGTCAGTGACTTGCAGCATTCACTCCTCCTGGATGACCATGTAGAGACAGTGGACAGTCACTGGCGTTGACTTTGCAGCAATCCCTCATACTGAGCATACATGTAGCCACAGTGGAGAGGAAAAACTCCCTTTTAACAGGAAGAAACCTCCAGCAGAACCAGGCTCAGTGTGAGTGGCCATCTGCCACGACCGACTGGGGGTTAGAGAGAACAGAGCAGAGACACAAAGAGAACAAAGAAGCACTGATCCAGTAGTACTTTCTAAGGGAAAGAAAAGAAAAAAATGTTAATGGATGTAGCTCCTTTAGTGGCTTCATCTAGGAAAGAGGGATAAATTAACTCAGCCAGTTTTCAAATTTAGAATATGAAAGAGAGCACACACAGTTAGTCACAGTAAAAGCTCAGCCAGTAGCAATGTCTAGGAGGGGTTAAACACTGAAAGACAGGGCCAAGTGTATCATCGGTAGAAGGTGAGCATTAAGTTGTTGGCAGCAGAAACTCGGACCATGCCCAGGGTGTCTGCCTC
The DNA here is from genome assembly GCA_036173005.1 of Crenichthys baileyi. Lineage (NCBI taxonomy): Eukaryota > Metazoa > Chordata > Actinopteri > Cyprinodontiformes > Goodeidae > Crenichthys > Crenichthys baileyi. The sequence goes on from JAHHUM010002634.1 coordinate 614,824, forward strand.
ACGGACTAAAACTGGGAGCTGGTTCCACAAGAGAGGATCCTGATAACTAAAGGATCTGCCTCCCATTCTACTTCTAGAGACTCTAGGAACCACCAGTAAACCTGCAGTCTGAGAACAAAGTGCTCTGTTAGTCAAGTCAAGTTTATTTATATAGCGCTTTTCAGCAACAAGGCACTCAATGCGATGTATATAAGGAAAAACATTACAATGATACAGTAAATCAAACAACGGAGGTAATTAAAAAAAATGAAGAGAATAGAATGATGGATAAGAAAATGAAAGGAAAATTGGACTGAAAACTTAACTAATAATGTTTAGATAACACATTCAAAAGCCACTCTAAACAAATAAGCTTTTAATCTTGATTTAAAGCAACTTAGGGTTTCGGAGCTTTTACAGTTTCTGGGAGTTTATTCCAGATTAGTGGAGCATGAGAACTAAAAGCTGCTTCTCCATGTTTGGTTCTGGTTCTGGGAATGCAGAGTAGATTTTAGCCAGAAGACCTGAGAGGTCTTGGTGGTTGATACACTGGCAACAAATCTGTAATGTATTTTGGTGCTAAGCCATTCAGTGATTTATAGACTAACAGAAGTATTTTAAAGTCTATTCTCTGAGCTACAGGGAGCCAGTGTAGGGACTTTAGAACCGGGGTGATGTGCTCCACTTTCTTAGTTCTAGTGAGGACGCGGGCAGCAGCGTTCTGGATCAACTGCAGCTGTCTGATCCACTTTTTAGGCAGACCCGTGAAGACACTTTTGCAGTAATCAATTCTACTAAAGATCAACGCATGAATTAGTTTTTCAAGGTCCTGCTGAGACATAAGTCCTTTAATCCTGGAGATGTTCTTTAGGTGATAGAAGGCTGACCTTGTTACTGTCTTTATGTGCCTCTAAAGGTTCAGGTCTGAGTCCATCACTACACCCAGACTGGTGGTTTCTAGCTGTATTAACTGAAGCTGTGTGCTAACTTTTAAACGCTCTTCCTTTGGTCTAAAGATTATTACTTCAGTTTTGTTTTGATTCAGCTGAAGAAAATTTTGGCACATCCAAGCATTGATTTCTTCTAAGCATTTACCCAGCGCTTGAATGGGTTCATAGTCACCTGGTGACATCGTAACATATAGTTGTGTGTCGTCTGCATAGTTATGATAACTTAATTTGTTTTTTATTAAAATCTGAGTTAGGGGGAGCATGTAGATATTGAATAGAAGGGGCCCTAAGATGGATCCTTGGGGAACGCCACCTGTGATTTTTGTGGTCTCTGATGTTAAGTTACCTACTGACACAAAAAAGTTCCTGTCCTTCAAGTAGGCTTTAAACCAATTGAGTGCTGTACCAGAAAGGCTGACCCAGTTTTCCAGGCGCTCTAATAAAATGGAGTGATCAACAGTGTTGAATGCTGCACTAAGGTCCAATAATACCAGCACTGTGGTTCTTCCACAGTCTGCATTTATACAGATGTCACTGAACACCTTGACAAGAGCAGTCTCAGTACTGTGGTGAGCACAGAAGCCTGACTGGAAGACAAACTTTTTTTCACTTCTGACTGGTGGAGCACTTTTCCACAGAAACATTTTCTTCCCAGAAATGTGATTCACTTTAATTGGAGCAATTGAATCAATGATGTCTGAGATTTTAGAATGAAAGTTTTCTACCAGCTCATCTACAGTGTTACAGGGCAAAGTGGAGGTAGAAGAGTAAATCTGGTTAAAGGTTTCAGTGGCACCGTCCTTAAAGATGCGTTTTCTTATCATGTCACGTTGGCAAATTGAGTCTTTGCAGATGATGCTTTCAAAAATAACAGAAAAGTAGTCAGATAGGGCAACATCAGTTACAGACACCTTGGTAATGTTTAGACCCTTAGTGATGATCAAGTCCAAAAACTGTCAAAAATGTCCCTGTTTGTGCGTTTGCTGTTTAACATGTTGAGTCAAACCAAAATTTCCAAGAGTGTCACATAGATCTATGGAACTTCTGTCTTGTCTATGTGAATGTTGAAGTCTCCCACACTAATTAAACAGTCATAATCAACACATATCACAGATAAAAGCTAATTAAAATCACTGAAAAAGTTTGTTTTGGACTTAGGAGGCCTGTAAATATTGAAGAACATGGTTCGGACCTGGCTCTTTACCTGGAGAGCCAAATATTAAAAAGAGTCAAATTTGCCCAGAGATACTTTTTTACACTTAAGTCTTTAAACAAAGTGGCCACCCCTCCACCTTTTCTTTGCTGTCTGCTCTCACAAAGAAAATTGTTGTTTGGAGGCGTCGACTCTATCAGAATGGGAGCTTCATTAAATTCATGTAACCATGTTTCTGTTAAAAACATAACATCAAGATCGTGGTCAGTAATGAAGTCATTGATTAAAAATTATTTTCCTGACAGAGATCTAACGTACAATAAAGCCAGTTTATATGACTTAGTTGCTGATATTAACTCTGTGTCTGGTTGTACCTGACAGTTTATGGCTTTTTTTGATTGTTTATTACTGTCTCTTATCCTTTTGGCTTTGTTCTTTCTGACACGTATAAGCACAGAGATTTTGCAACTATCTCCGATTAGGGCCCCAAGTTTTTTCCTGGACATGATCATTTCTTATAGAGTTACCACTGGGGCCCAGACTGTAAGAGCTCCTTTCATGTTATCAGAATCCAGTAAAGCAAAAAGCGGGCTCAGTGGGGAGATGGGAGAGTTCTGTGCGGTCTGGGTCTTGGGTGAGGGGGGTTTAACGGGGGGGTCGGTCTGGGTTTGGGAGGAGGGGGTATAACGGGGGGGTCCACTTCTCCTGTGGATTTCGATGGGGAGACCTTTTGTGATGACCTTTCTTTCTCAGCCAACTGGCCGGTTGTCTCTGCTGGAGCTGTTGGAGGCAGCGTCATCATTGTTGTTGATACTCCATGTTCTCTGCTGAAGGTCGAACCTGCTGGCGGATTATTTACTGAATAGAAGAGATTAGATCTGAGACGTCTGGCTCCTGGCTTGTTCAAACAGAAACCATCTTGCTTGAAGAGTTATCTTTTTTCCTAAAAAATATTGAAGTTGTCGAAGTTCACAGATGTAGTAGCACGTTTTTTTCAACCACGTATTAATCATCAGAAGTCTCGAAAAAACCTCATCTCCACAGAAAATTGGTGCAAAGGGTCTGCTGAGAAACACCTTGATATTGAGACCTCCAACAATATTCAGCAGATGAGTGAAATCCTCCTTCAGTTCTGATTTTTTCTTAGCCACGTCATCCATGGCTCCACAGTCTATGATAAGGGTTTCGAGGGTCGGGGCACTCTAATGTGATTGCAAGAATATTGTCTGAGATATCAGACACCACGTTACTGGTACCAATCATAACTTCTGTGTTTTTCCTGTTGCAGAAGTTTTTAATCCCATCCACAGCTGTGTTGCCCACTGTTGGGGTTCTTGGTCCGGTGGGGCGCTTTTTCTCTGGCAATTTAGGAGAAGACTGTTTAGAATGAAGGTTGTTCTCAAACCTTTTATTGTTCTCAGAAGATGGATCAGTTTCCTGGTTTTCATTCTGTAGTGGAGCAAATCTGTTCTGGAGGGGACTTCCATTATTTTCAGCTGTCTCACTCCTATCAGTTGTTGTGACACCAGCTCACTGTCGAGGTCTCCTTTTCCCAGGGGAAACGGGGGCATTTCTCTGTAATTCTGGCCATTCTAATTTATTTAATTGCTGAGATCTTCCAGTGAGTCGTCCACCTTGATTTTTTGGGCGTGCGCCTAAAATATGCCAGGGGGTCTGCCGGTAGATTTATTCTCAGTGTTCTGTTTGCCGGCTGAGTCGTTGAGCTGGCTGTCACTGTTTGGAATCACAGGCAGAGTTGAATCATCGCTGTACCCCATATTCACCTCCACATTCACTTCTAGTCGATGGACTTTCATCTCCAAAACAACCAATTTCTGTAAAAGTTTGTTGAAGTCCTCTGTGGTGAAGGGAGGCATTTTGTGCTGATTAGCTGGTGTCAACTTGTCCTTCTTTCGAGTTCGATTATAAAAACATCAAAATCCTTTAGAAAAAAAAAATCCTTGGGAGTCGCTGGTAAGAAGTAGTTTTAGTCCAATATTTCCGTAATTTTGGCTAAGAGATAAAAAGTTAGGAGTAAAAGAATGCAAGCAAGCAGGGAGCTTAGGAGAAAAGCGTCTGAGCAGGCAGAGAGGCGGAAATAGAATATATGGAACAATTAGATCTCTGATGTATGATGGAGCTAGATCATTAAGGGCTTTATATGGAAGAAGGAGAATTATAAATTCTATTCAAAATTTTAACGGAGTGTTAGAGATATTTATCAAATAGTCAAGCTCAGAAGGAACGACACATGAGTCTCTGTTAATCTTGCAGCAAGATGGTAGCCCACTCTGCGGTGCAACTACAAAGTGCAGGCCTCTTGACTTCTTTATTTATAGGCAGACACAGACAGTTCTTGGAACAGAGTGTGGATGTGTTGGTTACAGACAGTTTGAGTGTGTGTGATACAGAGAGGTGGGGGTAACAGCGTTTTCGAAAGATAAAGACAATTGGTTTTACAAAAGTATGCATTTCTTAACAGGAGAAAACAGGAACAGAAAGTGACTTGACCTCGCACAGTCTGCCTGCTAAGTTCACATAAAGGTCAGATATACATAGCTTGCATGAGTGATAAAGTGCAAGACAAATCATAAGTTTTCCATCTCCAACAGTCCCCCCTTTTTATCACGAATTAGACATAAACAAAATGCACTCTATGTGAGCGAAAAACCCACGGACGATAAGCATGATTATATTTGTGGGAAAATACTCACACGGCTCCTCGTCCATGGGCGACCACCATTAAAAGGCAGAGTGGACAAACATTAGAATAATGTAAAATAAAGTAATAAGAAAAGTAAAATAAAATTGGCTCTGTTTATGTCACACATGTACGTTTTCTCACATCACTTGGACAGCAACTTCTTTCGATTTTCTGCTACAAGATCATTTTATGAAGTACATGTATGAGTACACTCAGACAGTTAGCATTTCATATCAGCATGTATTTACATCATGTCATCATAACAGTCAACATGGCCTTTTTGAGGCTCAGTGAAGTAATCTTTTTCTGCATCTTCTTTACCTTGGTCCTGTAGAGTTTCAATTTGATTTAAAGCTGCATATGCAACAGGAATAGATTGATTTACTATTCTGTTTATCATACATTTGCAAAAGGGAATGACACAAGTTGATAAAACACATAAGATGATCAAAAAGGCTATAATTGCTACAAAGAACATCTTAACCCAATTCATCCATCCTCCCTGGAACATCCAATCAAGCCAGGAAGAATAGGGTGGAGTGTGATCGTTTGCCATTACATTTAGCAGATTCCTTAAGTTGTCTAAGGCTCCTGTCATATTTGAGGAGTGTATATTGTCTGGGATGTAAGTACAACAGGTATTATTTAACAAAATACAAACACCTCCTGATGAAGCTGTTACAATGTCTAAACCATGCGGTTTTGAATTATCATTGCTCGCATAGCACTCATTTCTGTATTTTGACCGTCTTCTACTATTATAGAATTATTTAGAAACAGTCCGAATCGATAACTTAGGGTTTCTACTCGCAGCATTAGTTTGCCTTCTCCAAGCCATGGGAAGAGACACAATGTTGCCTTTTCATCTTTTGGCCAGAGCTTGAATTCATCAGGGACGTTTTTTCCCCAGATAGGGTCATGTGGTTTTATATCTAGTGATCTTTTACGCCTGTTAGTGGAAGAAGAGATGATTAATGCTTTACTTATTACCACAGTGTGATCGGATGTAAATACCGGGGCACAAACACCATACCAATTAGGTGGGAGTACAAAATAAGCATTATTTCCACATAGCCAGGCTACTCCCTCAATCCAATAGGTACCAGTGTGAGTCTCGTTGCCCCGTATAACTCCTATAATATAACAGTGTGTAGTATTGCCAAGATATATAGAGGTACTATCTGTTTTACTTTTACTAAGACAATGTTGATGTTTATGTGTTTCATGAGTGTGCTTCGAAAGGTGGTACTTTCCCTTTATTACTAATATTAAGGGGTTGCCATTTCTTTGTGTCACAGGTGCAGTTATATGGATCACATGCATATTGTAATGTGTGATTACAATAGGTATATCTTTCATTATTTTTAGTCACTTGGGTACAGTTTCCTGATGTTAGATTTTGGCCGGGAATGATAAATATGTGCGTTTAGTATAACCCCACATTCCTACTAAAAGGGCACAGGCTGTCTCTGTGAAATTCATTTTCCTTACATAAACTGTAGGACCTTGAGAGTGAACAGGCATTATTGAACACACATAAGTGTCAGTTTTATTTTGTGATTTAGCGGTTTCGTAGACATATCTTTACCAGTAGTTTTGTAGGAACCGGTGTCCTCTGTCTTCTTTCTCTAAGGGTCTGAGATGTGATCCATCTGGTGTCCATCTTTTCTGCTGTGGTGTTGCATGCTGTGGATTCTGTCTGTAGCAGAAGAGAAAGCCTACTGCCAACATGAGGCTCAGGCAAATGAGTCCTCTCCAGAGCTTGCAGATAGCCATACTAAATTAGGCGCAGATCAGTTGTTTTCTTCACCGGTTTGAGACGCTGGGCCCTAGGGGTCACCAGCTCCTTTGTAGCCGGGTTTCCTCTGCTACCCCGTCGGTTGGTTTGGCTCCTGCAAAGGTAATATTAGCTTACAGTGGCTTTTGTGAATCCAGGATGGTCTTTCAGCGATCTTCAGCGCTGTAGGAGTTGTCAGGAGCACCTGGAACGGCCCCTCCCAACGGGGAGTACTCCAGTCTTTCCTGTGGAGTGTCTTTATCAGGACCAGGTCTCCAGGTTTCAGGTTATTCTGTGGGAGAGGAGCAGAATTCACTGGCAGACTACTGGATAACTGCACTTCTCTTGTTCTCAACATTTTATTCATCCATTCTGCTAGTGATGTTTTCTTGTTGAGCTTTCTCTATGTCATTCATTTCTGATGGTAATGGAAAAGGTCTTCCATGCACAATTTCAAACGGGGTAAGGCCAGTCTGATTAGGTGTTATCTATGGTTAGCTATGGTCAGCTTGGTCAGCTATGGTCAGGTTACCTATGGTCTCCCTTTTTCCTCCACAGTTTTTCTTAATCTGTTTTTTAATGGTTGTTCACAAAGTGTTTCCCATTGTCTGACCTGATGATCTGTAGAATGCCATAGGTAGGGAAGAAGTATGCTACTAGATTTTTTCTACTGTAAGGGCATCACAGTGTTTTGCTGGGTATATTTCAACCCATTTAGAAAAAGCATCTATAACCACTAAACAGTATTTCTTTCCCTGTGACCATGAAAGTTCAATAAAGTTTGCATAGTCAGAAAAATTTATGGTGTAGAACTGGTGATTAACCAGGTGTGTCTTCCCTCCTTTTTGACACATTCCCGTGTGTCACTGTTGCTGCAGTTTTGTAGAGATTTTTTGGCAATATTGGTTTATTTTCTAAATGATAGATATCGTTTTGTTTAACAGCTCCTCTTTTAAGCCAAGTTTTTATCTCTGTTGCTGCTGTCAGTGTGAGTCTTTCAGCACGTCTGCATCTATAAATAACAGATCTGACATGTTCAGTATAAGGGGAAGTTTAGATGCAGCCTTTCGCCGAAACATCTGCAAAGTTACTTCCTCTAGTTTTGACAGTGTCATCACTCTTTGCATTTACACAGTGCTATTTTTGAAGGCATCTGTATGGCTGACAAAGGTCTTAAGAGATTAAAGTGTGTTAATTCTGTCCCAGATGATGTTTTAAATCCTCTATTTTCCCAGATCTTTGCGTGATGATGAACTGAACCAAGCACATATTAACTGTCTGTAAATATGGTTAAGGCTTTTCCTTCATTTAATTCACAGGCTCTTACAACTGCATACATATGACTGCGGTTTCTGTGGTTACTGCATAACCAACTCTATTTTTCCCAAACTCATCTTTAGAAGCTGAATCATCCACAAACATAATTGGTGAGTTTTGTAGAATAGTTTGAGAGCTTCAACTTTTGTTTTACATGAATGTGATTCTCCATCTTCTGCTGTTGGTAGCAGAGTGCTTAAATTGAGTGGACCACATCTTTGTAAGGTTATATTTGGCTGTGAAAGCAGAAGTAAAGCCAGAGCAATGTGTCTTGCTGCTCCTGCAGAGGTTTTAAAGCCTCTGTTTTTCCAAATTCTTATTATTCTTTTTTATCATATTTTATTTTATTGGGGACTTTATTTTATTTTTATAAAGCAAGTCCTTATTACATTTAAAAATGAGATTTTTGGTAGTTGCTATTATTTTAAATAATGCTTGATTTAGTTCTTATTAAAAAATATGAATGATGAACACAAAAAATGAAGGGCATATTATATCTTATAATCTTAGTTTGTCTTACCCAGTTTTATAGATACACCGTACAGTTTCAGTCAGCTTTGTATTTAGTTCAAGTAACTAAAGTTTGTTTCAATTAACTCAAGTTTTCTCTATTTCAGTCCAGTCCAGTAATTCTGTTAAAGTTCATTTCATCTTGTGTTAAATTTGAGTCTAATTCGATCATTCTAAACCTGACTGGAAAAAGTCTAAACATCAACAAACAACATTAAAATCCTTTTGTTTTACCATAAAGAACTGACCTAATATTATTATGATTCAGACTTGCCCTCGTAGTCTTTAACTATTGTGCACATATACCCTAATTTGTACGTAACATGAAACAGACATTTATTTCACAAAAACACAGATAAAATACAGACATTTGGCCACATAAAAGTCTAAATACCCTGTTTATTAGTATTGTCAATACAGGTAGAACCTTTGCTATCCTTATATAATTTTTTTTTTTTTTAAAGATTTTGAAAACCTAATTGAGATATAAGTTTGGCAATGATCATCAGAACATCAGACCTTTATTAGCGCTTTTAAGGTCCCTCAAAGATGCATTACAATGAAATCAGTCATTCCCATTCACACACTACTTACTTACTTTTCTGTAAGAGTAATTTTATTTGCAAAAATTTGAACATAATTTGACTTCTATTATTCTTAAAATGCACATCATTTCCTCATAACCCCTTTTTGTTTCTACTAGGTCTGTTTTGAACGCTTCAATTCTTTTTTATTCACCAAGAATCAATAAGGTGTTCTTAGTGGGGTCCACCTTAAGTGTTGTCTGTTGGGTGTCATGTTATCATTGTCAGGTCAGTGAGGTTCATAAGTCAGTCAGAACCTTGTTTATTTGGTCTGTGCACATAATGTTTCATAGATCCAGCCTATGATTAGTCAGCAAAACGTCCACCTATAGGAGAAAAATTTATTGTTAATGAATGAGCTGCATTTCCTAGGAACACTGCAATCCCACTGTCTTCCTTCTGGACGAGCATCACCTGTTGAAAAACTTTCATCATTGTTTGTTTCACATATTCAGTCAGATCTTTATATTATACCAGTAGGTGAAGTTGTTAGTATGTCATGTAGACTGACATATACTGTTGCATTTGGAGTTAGAGCTTCAATCCAAGTTAATTTTGTGTCTGCAGACTTTAGCCCATTTTTCTTTTTTTATACATAAAGAGCAAGATTCAAAACATTTTCAAAAAGCAGACTGTGGCAAAATGTAGCCTGTGTCAAGATCGCTTCACAGAGCTGAAATTTACCTTCTCTCAAAGAGGAGAAAATTAAGAATGCACACAATCTGAGCCAAATATGGAATTATTTCCTGTAAGATGAATCTTTTGCATTTTATCATGGTGTCGTTGGTAGTATAACACCATAGAATGATTTTTAAAGCAACTGTTTCTCACTAATACTGGCTTACAAGATCTTTTACTCTCACATTACTTCTTTAACAACATTCCAGTCACCGTTCACTGGGTTGTCCAGTTGGACAGTGTCCATGTTGTCCATATTGTCACCTCCTCTTTTAACTTCCTTTATCACGTCCTCTAAAACCACCTCTAAGTCTTTATAATTTGGGCTATGTCAGTTAAAGGCTGCTCTTGCCTTTTCTTTTTTTTATCTGTTTATCCACTGTGTGCACGCAGGGACTGCGAGGTCCCCTTTGAAATTATAATCTAGCAAGGTTTTTTACTGTCTCTGGATCTTTTGAATGCATAATCTCCAGTTTAAGATCCCCTTGTAATTTTAGGGTTTCAGTGATAATTAAGGTATTTTATTTTCTTATGCCATCGTTTACGTATTTCTCTGGCCCCCTTCACATAGTTTTCCATAAACTTTACATCTCCTTCTAAGTTTTTACACTTCTTCTGTTCTTTCCCCATTTTCCCCTTTTATTTTATTTAACTATGAAAAATCCCAATCAGAATGTCTCTGACATGAGGCACAAGAGGGGACACTGAAACGCCCTTCTACTGTGCTCTAGTTGCACAGCGGTGTCAGTTTTAAGGGGTGAAACCCATCCACACTCCTATCCCGTCAGTACGTTATTCTGATTAGGCAAAGAAAAACACAGGACTAGGAGAATCCTCGCACAGTCTGCCTGCTAAGTTCACATAAAGGTCAGATATACATAGCTTGCATGAGTGATAAAGTGCAAGACAAATCATAAGTTTTGCATCTCCAACACGGAGCAAATGAAGGGAAGCTAAAATAGGAGAAATAAGATCTCTCTTTTTAATTTTCATCAGAACTCTTGCTGCAGCATTTTGAATCAGCTGAAGGCTTTTAACTGCATTTTGTGGACATCCTGATAGTAAAAAAATACAATAGTCCAGCCTTGAAGTAGCAAATTCATGGACTAGTTTTTCAGCGTCACTCCTGGTTAGAATATTTCTAATTCTGGCGATATTCTTGAGGTGAAAGAAAGAAATCCTAGAAACCTGTTTAGTATGGAATTTAAATTACGTCCTGGTCAAACATTACCCTCCAGAACTGGATGATAAATGCCACTCAACACCAGGTACACCCAAGTGTCACGTCAGACCATTTGAAGCTGTTTACACAGCGTGGTCTGTGTGCAAGAGGACCTGCAAGGGTACCTGACAACACCACCAGGAACAGGCAACATTATCTTGCACAGGCCAGGCTCTATGCTGGAAGAGGGACCACTGGGCCTCAATGCTAATCTCTGCTGAAAGTCGACTCACAATCAGCAGAAATGATGGCCGACAACGATGTTGGAGACATCAATGAGTATGACTATGATTATGCATAAGTCATTGTTGTCACCAGAGAAGCATTTGGTGGTGGAGGTGTGTCTAATTCACACAGAACTGCTCTACACTTTGTGAATAGTACAGTGACAAGCCCATACTACCTGAATATCATCATTAATTGAGTCATGGTGCCCCTGCATGAACAACACATGCCTAATTTCATCTTCATGGACGACAATGCTCAGCTAATCAAGGTCTCATCATTAGGGAACGGCTGCTTGAGACTGGTGTATCTCAAATGGGGTGGCCTGCACTTTCTGCAGACCTGAATCCCATAGAAAATGGGATCAGCTAAGTCGCTGTCTAGAGGCTTTTAACTCTGTATCCCAGAACCTCAATTACCTCAGGGCCGCCCTTCAAGAACAGTGGGATGCCATGCCTCAGCAGACAATAAGTCAACGTGTGAACAGCATACGACGTTGTTGTCAAGCTGTAATTGATGCTCAGGGGCACATGACATGTTATTGAGACATTGACTTCTTTTTTTGGTATGCCCACCAATGCTGACTTTTGTTTCAATAAATTGCTTGAGATAAGGAAATCACCATAACATGCTTCTACTTAAATGCCCTACTTTCACGATATATCACTGTAGTGTGAAGTTTTTACGTTTTCCATAAATTTTACCTGAAAGCAAAATATTCCTAACTTTTTGTTAGGAATTTTGTTAGGAATTTTTGTTATAGTGTATATAGCGATTCCTAGTCATACCGACCACCTAAAGCGCTTTACACTAGAACCAAATTCACCCAGTTGCAATCACAAATATGCACACATTCATACACCGATACTCAGATCAGTAGGCAACTTGAGGTTAACTGCCTTGCCCAGGGACACATCCAAAGGGGTAGGCTTGAATCGTACCCACAACCTTCAGATTGCAAAACCCACTTTTTCATGTGGGTGACCTAGCAAGCATGTGGAGGAACAAGCTTTGGTCAGATGAGACCAAAATTTTATTTACAAGAGTAAAATGGTATGCATGGAGGAAAACCAGCACCCCACATCACCCTGAACACACCATCACACACAGGTGAACAGCGTCTGCTGAGGTGTAATGCAACTAACGTTTGGTGCCAAGTCCTGCTGGAAAAGAAAATCAGCATCTTCATAAAGCTTGTCAACAGAAGGCAGCATGATGTGCTCTAATATTTCCTGGTAGACGGCTGCTTTGACTGTGGACTTCAGAAAACACAGTGGACCAACACCATCAGATGACATGGCATGCTAAATTATCACTGATAAAAGAAACTTCACAATGGAGTTCAAGCAATTTGGATTCAGTGCCTCTCCACTCTTCCTCCAGACTCTGGAACATTTATTTCCAAATAAAATGCAAACTTTACTTTAATCTGAAAAGAGGACTTTGGACCACTGAGCAACAGTCCAAGGCCCGTATTCACGAAGATTCTCAGAGTCCTCTCAGAGCTCCTATCTTAGCCTAAAAACTCTTAGGACTTCCTTAGCAAGGACTTGACCCCGTTGCTAGATGTGACGCTGTCTTCTAAGAGCTGTGATTGGTTGTTGCAAAAAATCCCCATAAAAACAAAAAACAAACACGCTCCTAGTGATCAATGGAGAGAAATTAACCGATGACAGAATTTAAACTGGATTCAGAAATGTGTAAATAATGATGATGACTTGGCAAAATTAAATTAACTGTCACACAACATCAAAATGTTTGAACGTAGCTTATTTACATGCTTGTTATTATTTTAAATTGCTTATTATTATGTTTACTCACCATGCTGGTCATTTTCATACTGCATCTATTTCATATTAATTTATTTCATAGTATTATTACAATTCAGCATTTTACTATGATGTCCTTGTATAATGCAGTTCAGTTTGGTAAATGACCGAAAACAAAATGGAGAAAAAAAGGTGGAGAAAACCGAACTGGACAGAGAGGCAGAACCTTTTGGGATCACGGTGCGAACCAACAGGCATTCCCAAGAAGATCAATGTGTCATTCCCTCTGCTTTCTGCACCAGCCCAGATGTGAGCAGGGCTCGTACCTGCTGTCATCAGAAGCCAGAGAACTTCTCCACAGACAGAGAAGCATTGTAGATGACCATTTAGGAAGCTATCTTGCCTAAATGACACACTCTTAAGCTCACCAATAGTCCTCCTCACAACTCTTAACATTTCCTCAGGTTAGGAGCTCTCTTAAGGCCTAAGATGCTTCTTGAATAACTTTTATCTAAGAGAGGGAAAATTCTAAGAAAAATTGTAGAATTCAAGAAATTCCAAGATATTTTTCGTAGAATGACGTCACTAGGAACTACTTTTAGTCTTAGGATTCTTTGTGAATATGGGCCAAGGTCTTTTTCTTCTTCGCCCAGGTAAGATGCTTCTGACATCGTCTCTGGTTCAGGAGTGGCTTGACACGAGGGATGCAGCATTTGTTGCCCAGGTGTAGGATTTATTTGTGCATATCAGCTCTTGATGCACTGACTCCATACTCAGTCAGTTCCTTGTGAAGCACGTGTGAATGGAATTTGCTTGACAATCCTCTCAAGGCTGCAGTTATCACTGTTGCTGGTGTACATTTTTCTAACACACTTTTTCCTTCCACTCAACTTTCTATAAATATGCTTGCATTAAGCACTATGTGAACAACCAACTTCTGTAGGGATAACCTTTTGTGGCTTACCTTCCTCATAAAGGTTATCAATGACTATTTTTTGGACATTTTTCAAGTCAGCAGTCTTCCCCATGATTGTGTAGCATACTGACCCAGACGGAGAAACCATTTGGAACAGGTGTGTCAAACTCCAGTCATCGAGGGCAACTTTTAGGTTTTGTCTCTGGCCTAACACACCTCAATCAAATGGCTAAATTTCCTCTTCAGTATGCAGTCAAGTTCTCCAGAGTCTTGCTAATGATTTAATTCAGGTTAAGCAAAGACACATATGAAAGTTGCAGGACACCGACACTTGAGCACTGGAGTTTGACACTTGTGATTTACAGGCTCGGGAAACCTTTGCAGGTCTTTTGAGTTTAGTAGCTGATCAGGATGCAACACCTCGAGTTTCCAATATTTAACTTTTTCCCAAAATTAAAATTTTCTGAGACAGAATTTCAGTTTTTCATCATCTGTGAGCCATAATCATCAAAATTATAAGAAATGAAGCATTGAAATATTTCACTCTATGTGTAATAAATCTACACAATATACAAGTATCCCAAAGAAATATCAAACTTTTTTATGATATTGTAAATTTTTGAAATGTATTTGTAGTTGATATCAAGCAGACCGATCCACCTCTACACTGGATGTGCAATGCTGATGGAGACATACCCTAAAAGGCTGGCAACTGTAATTGCAGTGAAGGTTGGTTCAACAAAGTATTTATTGAGGTGGGTTAATAAAGATTTTTTTTTTATATGAAAGAAATTGAAAACCTTGCATCATCTCCCTTCCACCTTAAATTTCAGCACTACTATGTGTAGGTCTATCCACTAAAATCACAAATAAAATAAGATGAGGTTTGTGGCTGTAATGTGACACAATATTACAGCCATATAAAAGTTTAAGGGATGTGAATATTTTTGGCTCTGTATATAAGCTGATTTTTTTTGTTAGGGCTTTATCTGAGACTCAGAAGCAGACTTTACCATATTTTCTTATTTGTGCATTTAAATTAAATTAAATTCAGTTTATTTATATAGCGCCAATTTACATCACGTCGTCTCAAGGCACTTCACAAAGTCAGGTACATACATTTCAGTTAATCCTAACCATTGAATAGTGCAGCCAGATTCAGTTATTTATTGAAATTGGATAAAAAGTTTTTCTATCTAAGGAAACCCAGCAGATGGCATCGAGTCAGAGACTTATAGCAGTCACTCCTCCTGGATGAGCATGTAGAGACAGTGGATAGTCATTGGTGTTGACTTTGCAACAATCCCTCATCCCCCTCATGTTTCGACAGGGAAAGAAAAACCCCCTTTTTTTAACAGGAAAAACCCCCAGCAGAACCAGGCTCAGTGTGAGCGGCCATCTGCCACGACCGCTGGGGGTTTGAGAGAACAGAGCAGAGACACAAAAAGAACAAAGAAGCACTGATCCAGTTGGTTTCCCAAAGATACAGTTGGTTTCGGGGAGTATGCATTCCTTAACAGGAGATAACAGAACTCAGCCTCGCACAGTCTGCATACTGAGTTCACATAAAGGACAGACATACATATTTTTACATGAGTGATAAAAAAAAAAGTTTTCCATCCAACAGTCCGCCCTTTTTATCACGAATATAGTATGATTAAAAACATTTTAAAAAGCACTCTGTGTGACAAAAAACCCGCTGGGGAGCATGATTATGTTTGCGGGAAAAATCACACGGCTCCCCCCCCCAGGGCGACCACCAGAAACGGCAAACTGTACAAACATCAAATGTGTCTTGTTTTAAAAATCAGAAAAACAAAAAATGGAATAATACAAAAAAAAAAATGAGAAAAAAGGGAATAAAAAAATAAAAAAATAAAAAATGGCCATGTTATATCAACACCTTACTTTTTCTCATTTCACTTGAACAGCAACTTCTTTCGATTTTCTGCTACAAGATAATTTATGAAGTAAAAGATATGAGTACACTCAGGCAATCAGCATGTTAGTATCAGTATGTATTTACATCATTGCGTGGTAAGAGTCAACAGTCCTTGTTGAGGTTCAAAAAAATAATTTTTTCTCTACATCATATACATCTTCGACTGGGTCATGTAGAGTTTCAATTTGACTCAAACTACATATGCAGTAGTAATGGATTGATTTACTTTTTATTTTTTCATTTTGCAACAGGGAATAACAAAAAGTGAAAAAACACATAAGTGATCAGAAAGGCTAATAGCCCCAAAAAACATCTTAATCCAATTCATCCCCCCCCTGGAATATCCAATAAAAACCAGGAAGATTATGGTGCAGCATAATCATCTGTCATACCTTTTGAAGATTTTTTTTGTTTTGTAATGCTTCTGTCATTTGAGAAATGTAAGTTATCTGGGATATATGTACAGCAGGTTTTTTTTTTAAAAGAAAAAACCTCCTGATGAAGCTGTCAAGATGTCTAAAGCCATGCGATTTTGGACTACCATGGCTCTTATAGCACTCATCTTGGTTTTTTGGCGTCTTCTACTATTATGGAATTATTTTAAAAATCTGAATCGGTAATTTAGGGTTTCTTCGTGCAACATTTTTTTTCCTACTCCAAACCCACGGGAGAAGGCGTGCCCCCAATCTTTTCACCTGTTGTCCGATTTTAAACTCATCAGGTACATTAGTTCCCCATATGGGATCGTGTGGTTTTTATATCCAAGGATCTTTTCAGTCTATTAGAGGAAGTGGAGTTGTCTAGTGCTTTACCATTGATTACTGTATGGTCAGATGTGAAAACGGGAGCACAAGTACCATATTTCCCCTTGCAACCCATGTATTAGAGCACTGAGTGGTGTTACCAAAATATACAAAGGTATTATTTGTTTTACTTCTAATTAAACAGTCATGATGCTTATGTTTTCCATTCAAATGTGCTTCAAAAAGGGTTATTCTTCCCTTGATGTTCAAACGCTGCCATTGTTTAGCATCACAAGTGCAGTTTTCTGGGTCCCATGCATATTTTTATGTGTAGTTTTACCAGGGTAAGTGCTATTGTCTTTACCAGTCATCTGGATACCCTTTCCTTGTGTTGGTTCTGGCCGGGATGATAAAGAGTGTGCGGTCCCAAAAAACCCCATGCTCCAATGGAGAGAGCACAGGCTGTTTCTGTGAAATTCATAGCACTGCACAAACACTGTAGGACCTTGCGAGTGAACGGCATTTTTAAGCACACATAACAATCTGTATCATTTTTGCTTTTGCGGGTCGTATACGTATCTGTACCAAAATTCTGTAGGAATGGGTGTCCTCTGTCTCCCTCCACTAAAGGTCTGAGGTATGATCCGTCTGGTGTCCATCTCCCCTGGGTGTGGCGCTGCATCCTGTGGATGTTTTCTCAATTAGAAAGTAGCCTACTACCAATATGAGGCTCAGACAAAAAGAAAATCCTTCAGAGCTGGCAAAAACCATACTAAATTAGGCGCAGATCAGTTGTTTTTTTACCGGGTTTTGAGACGCTGGGCCCTATGGGCACCAGCCCCTTTTTACCGGGCTTCCTCTGTTACCCCGTGGGGTTTGGCCTGCAAAGGGTTTTGGCTTACAGGGCTCTTATGAAACCGGATGGTCTTTCTGTGATTTTCAGCGCTGTAGGCATCGTCAGGAGCACCAGGGACGGTCCTTCCCAGCGAGGAGTACTCCAATCTTTTCTGTGGAGTGTCTTAATCAGGACGAGGTCTCCAGGCCTCAGGTCGTTCTGCGGAATACGGGCAGAATTTACTGGCAGACTACTGGACAACTGTGTCTCTTTTTTCCTGTAACATTTTATTCATCCATTCAGCTAATGATGTTTCCTGTTGTGCTTTGTCTATGTCATTCATTTCTGATGGTAATGGAAAAGGTCTTCCATGCACTATTTCAAATGGGGTAAGACCAGTCTGATTTGGAGTTATTCTCATCCATAACTTAACCAGTGAAAGACATACCGGCCACGGTCTACCCGTCTCCTCCACTGTTTTTCTTAGCCTGTTCTTTATTGTCCCATTTGTTCATTCAACGAGGCCTGCACTTTTTGGGTGGTAAGAGCAGTGATTCTTTAGCTGGAATCCTAAGACTTTAGAGCATAATTCTATAACACTATTTACAAAGTGTGTCCCATTATCTGACCTGATGATTTGAGGAATTCCATAAGTTGAGAAAAATGTGCCACTAGGTTTTTTTGGTACAGTGAGTGCATCACAGTGTTTTGCCCATTTTGGAAATGCATCTATGATCACTAGACAGTATTTCTTTCCCTGTGACCATCCATTAACATTTACTTTTCCTTCCCTTAGAAAGTACTCCTGGATCAGTGCTTCTTTGTTCTCTTTGTGTCTCTGCTCTGTTCTCTCTAACCCCCAGTCGGTCGTGGCAGATGGCCACTCACACTGAGCCTGGTTCTGCTGGAGGTTTCTTCCTGTTAAAAGGGAGTTTTTCCTCTCCACTGTCGCTACATGCATGCTGAGTATGAGGGATTGCGGCAAAGTCAACGCCAGTGACTGTCCACTGTCTCTACATGCTCATCCGGGAGGAGTGAATGCTGCAAGTCACTGACTGGATGCAATCTGCTGGGTTTCCTTAGATAGAAAAACGTTTTATCCAATTTGAATAAATAACAGAATCTGACTGCACTGTTCAATGATTAAGATTAATTGGAATGTATGTCCTGACTTTTGTGAAGTGCCTTGAGACGACATGTGTTGTGAATTGCGCTATATAAAAAACTGAATTGAATTGAATTATATATATATATATATATTATATATATATAATATATATATATATAATATAAAACAACACACACACACACTGGTATATGTATATGTGTGTGTGTGTTAATTGATACTCTCATCTGTGGCCCCCTAAAGATCTCTCTATCAGCACAGTCCAAACTCAAACTATTTAAAACATATCAATATTTTATAAGGCAGAAATTAGAATCACTTGAGACACTGTAGAATATTTCAACTGTTAAACAACTGCCATGATTGAAACAATGATAAGCCAAATAAACAAATAAACATGTCTCTTAAAAGTAATATAAAAAGTAACATAAATCACTTCATTTTAACACTGACACCAGCTGCCCTTATTAACTTACATTTTTAACTTCTGTTTTATAACCATACTTAAAACAAACAAATTATGTACTTATCCCGTCACTTATTTAACTTAAGTGGTTTAACACATGAATAAATCACATTTCATAGAATGACAACATCACTTCTCCGAAAGTAAATATATCTCTGCAAAATACGTTATACTTAAAATAATGAACAAGCAATTGTAGATATCATCATAAACTATCGATACACTACCTACCTACGACACTACCAAGAGGCATAAGAAGCTTGCAGATGTTGCTGGTTAAAGCTGAATACGAATCGCCACTCTGTATTGTGCATTTCACTTCCTGATTACCTCATTCTACATCCTGTATGACAACTTCCTGTTACCGATCTTCGTGTCTCTTAAAGTGACAGCGCTATTTACTGAGACTTAAAGATAAACTTATAACAAATTAACATTAAATTTGCTTGTGACAATACACTCCCCACCTGGCGTGGTTACACGTCACTAACAAACACTTAACTAATCTTCACTTGGAAGGAGAACCGCTATCTCTGTAACAGGTCTACAATAGAGTGCAGTCTTTCCTGATTTCACAGTCTTCACTTCGACCTGTCGCACCTTTCCATCTTTACCAGGAAAAGTCTTTGTTATGAGCCCAGTAGGCCATTCATTTCTCACCACATCGTTGTTCTTTAAAAGAACAATACTCCCTTCTTTGATGTCCAGTTGCACCGACTGCCATTTCTGACGTGGTTGAAGCGTGGGCAGGTATTGTTTTCTCCATCTGTCCCAGAAAGTATTGGATAGGTGTTGCACCTATCGCCACTGAGACTTATAGAGGTTGGTAGCTACAAAATCACCCAGCTGGAACAATATTCATCTTTTGAGTGAGAAGAGTCGCTGGTGTGTGCATATATAAATCATCAGGATCTTCTGTCACTGGAACAAGTGGCCTTGCATTGATGATAGCTGCTACTTCCGCCATGAAGGTAACCAACACCTCATGAGTAAGCTTGTCTTTCAGCTGAAGGAACATGGAGTCGAGAATTCTTCTTGCTAGACCAAACATTCTCTCCCATGAACCACCATGATGGGAAGCATGTGGTGGATTAAAGGTCCAAGTGACTCCCTGGTTCAACAGGTAGGCTTTGATTGCAGAGTCATCAATGTTGGATGGTATCCTTAATTCCTTGCAGGCTCCAACAAAATTAGTGCCACAGTCTGAACGTATATGCTTGACAGGGCCTCTCACGGCAAGAAAACGTCTGAATGCATTGATGAAACTTGATGTCTCGAGGGACTCAATGACTTCAATGTGGACAGCTCTTACACTCATACATGTAAACATTACAGCCCACCGTTTACTGTGTAAAAAGCCCACTCTAACACGACGTGAACTGATGTGCGATGGTCCAAATACATCCAGACCCACATTTGTAAATGGAGGTTATGTAGTAAGACGATCTGTTGGAAGATTGGCCATCTTTTGGACACCCAGCGGTGCTCTGAGCCTTTTACAAGTGATGCATTGGTTGATGATACTGCTCACCCTTCTTTTGCATCCAACTATCCAAAAGCCTGAGGTGTGGATAGCGCCCTCGGTAAAATGACGGCTCTGATGGTGGACTTGTTCGTGGTAATGTCTGATTATTAAAGCTGCAACATGATGCCGTCCAGGGACGATCAGTGGATGCTTCTCAATCTGAGTGAGGCTGGAATGATGGAGACGTCCTCCTACTCTCAACAGCCCATGTTCATCAATAAATGGGTCCAGCCTGTAGAGAGGACTGGCTTTAGGAATCCGTTCTTTCTTCTGAAGGAACTTAATCTCTTCTACATAGGTTTACTCTTGCACTGTCTGTAGGATGATGTTCGAGACATTATTAATTTCCCCCACAGTTACCTCTGCTTTGCAACAATGCCAGCCTTTGCAAGATTGGTTTCTTTCCTTTCTGAACAGTGTTGAACATGCGGACTATGTGCAATAGACGAGCCATGGCACGAGTGAGGGACTTCCATGAAGAGAAGGCAAAGCGTTGGGAGCCGAGGGTTGTAGAAGAAACTGTAGTAGACAAGGTGGACGCTAGAGGCCTTACATCTGGGTCTGAAACTGCTTCGACAAGGTCAAAGATGTCCTTACAACTTCTTGGTTCCGGACTGGACAGAAATTCTGCTCCGCTCAACCAGTTCGTGTTCTTTAGGTGGCTTTTGGTCTGTTGGCACACAGTGCCACAGGCTTGGAAGAGATGATTTTCGGATGCGTAGTACCCGGTTGTTGACAATGACATAAAAACATCTACTTTCATTGTGAATGTAGCCCAAGACCACCTTGCTGTCTGAATAGTAGTACAGAGCGTTGAGCTGGAGATCCATTTCTGCTAAGACTAACTCTGCTAGTTCTATTGCAAGAACTGCCGCACAAAGTTCTAGTCTTGGTATAGTCATTTCAGGGTGAGGAGCGAGCTTGGCTTTGCCCATTACAAATCCAACATAGCAGTTGCCGACTGAATTAATGACTCTCTGATATGCCACCGCAGCAATAGCCTTTACTGATGCGTCACAGAAGACATGCAGTTCTCTGCTGGAAGCTGCTGTAGGTGATGTTTCTGTGTACACTCTGGGAACAGAAAAATCAGACAGTTCGGATAAGGAGGCTCTCCATGACACCGAGATCTGCTCCATGTTTTTGGGTAATGGTGAGTCCCAATCTCCGGTTTCAGTTACAAGTTCTCTCAGTATAGCTTTCCCTTGAATAGTCACTATATGACCCTAGAGGGTCATATAGGCAGTTGACGGTGGATAAGACACCTCTCCGGGTGTGGGGTTTAATCCCTTTAGAGACACTGAACGTGAAACAGTCTCTTTGGAGGTTCCAAAGAGACTGTGTTGCACTGGCAGTACATCATCATCAAGGTCAAGATCCTTGAGGCTGTTTGCATGATCAGTGGATGGAAAACCTTCCATGACTTCCTTCTTGTTTGAGTCTATCTTATGCAACCTAAGATTTGATTTAGAGAGAATATCTTGAGTTCTTTTCAGCAAACTTACTGCTGCTTCAACTGTGGGCATAGATTTAAGACCATCATCTACATAGAAATCACGTGTGACGAAGTTCTTGACATCAGCGTCAGCCCGGAGCTCTTGGTCTTGAACAGACTGATGGAGGCCATGAATAGCCACTGATGGTGAGGGTCTGTTTCCAAAGACGTGGACGTTCATACGGTAGTCTACAATGTCGTTACATGGATCACTGTCCTGAAACCACAGGAAACGTAAGAAGTTCCTGTCTTCTTCCCTCACATAAAAGCAATAGAACATTTGTTCTATATCCACTGTGAAAGCCACTGCTTCCTTTCGAAAGCGCAGCAGTACACCCAGAAGTGAGTTGTTCAGGTCTGGCCCAGTCAGCAACACATCATTAAGTGCAACACCTTCATACTGGGCACTAGAGTCAAATACAACCCGAATTTGGATGGGCTTCTTCGGCTGATACACACCAAATATGGGTAAGTACCACTGTTCTTCATCTTCTGTTACAGGAGGAGCCAACTCCTCATGGCCTTTTTTGAACATCTTTTCTATGAAGTTGAGGAAGTGTTCTCTCATTTCAGGTTTTCTTTTGAAGCTGTGCTTCAGAGCGATGAGGCGTTTTAATGCTTGGGGTTTGTTATTGGGAAGCCGCAGACATGGATGCCTAAAAGGTAATGGTGCCGCTGTTGTTGGAATCCTTATGTTAACCCTCCTTCATTATTTTCTTAAAAAGAGCATCCTGGATTGAAGGGGCCAACTGGTTGTCGGTGGATAAGACACCTCTCCGGGTGTGGGGTTTAATCCCTTTAGAGACACTGAACGTGAAACAGTCTCTTTGGAGGTTCCAAAGAGACTGTGTTGCACTGGCAGTACATCATCATCAAGGTCAAGATCCTTGAGGCTGTTTGCATGATCCTTTTTTGTCTGTCTAAACACAGCACATCCAAGATGATCAACATCACACTCTGAGTCTGTCTTAGACAAAGGCGAGGGATGAGTTGGGATGTGAATGTAGCTGAATTTTTTCTTGACACAGAACACATTGGGACAAGGTTCAAAGAGAGTGGGACGTGCTGTCTCCAGGGTGTTGGTGTAAAGGGTATCAACTGTTTGCGGCGTATGGTGGGTGCCTAAACAAATGTTTCCAACAATAACCCACCCGAGGTCAAGTTTCTGAGCATAAGGTAGGTTATGCGGGCCATTTACCTGCTTGCACACCTTATGAACCCTAATAAGGAGCATGATCTGAGCTTGCGGATCTACGTTTGGGATCAGATGGACCAGTGATTTCAAATGTGGATGGTGAAGGGCTACCTCTGGGGTGGGAATTTCATCCCTATTGTCAGGAATGTCATTACATTCTATGAGACTTGGTAGGGGGATGCAGACATTTCCATCTAAAGATTCTACTTCATACCCTGTAGCTCTCCTTCCCACTGTTTCCTTAACTCCAGCACATGTCCTCAGGGTGTAGGGGGCAGCCGGACTCTGATCTTTGAACACCTCAAAAAATTGTGACCTTACTAACGATCTGTTGCTTTGTTCATCCAGAATTACATACAGTTTCACAGCCTCTGTAGCCGGCTGGATACACCTTTACAAGGCATATTTTTGAGCTGGATCTATTAATCTGTTTTCCACCACAGACTTCTGTGCACCTTGAGGTTACCTGAGGCTGATATGTGGGCGTGTCATCCTCCCCACCATGCTGTAGTAGGGGGTTGACTTCACTTCTGGGTTCTGGATGAAGTGCTGTGTGATGCTTCTCACTTCTGCAGTCTACACATTGCAACTTGATCTTGCAGTTCCTTGCAATGTGTGTGGATGACAAACAGCACCTAAAACAAATGTTGTTGTCTCTTAGCAGTGCCATACAATCCTCATTTGATTTCTCTTTAAATGCACGACATTCATGCAGAGGTTGAGGTTTTCTATGTATGGGACACAATTTGTCACATTCGTTTGGTTTTAATGTTTTGTCAGTGTCTGTGCAGCCTTGAGGAGAGATTTCAGTTTTGTGAACATATACTTCTTTTAACTTGTTTAACCTTGGAGCTGCTTTACTCATCTGATATGTGTCCGTGTGAGAAACGAAGTTGTAACTCGGATCACTGGCAATCCTTGCTTCCTGGCACACGAAGTCCACAAAATAAGAAAAGGGAGGATACTGAACACCTCTTTGTTGTTTTTAGGCTGCACCAAGTGTTGCCCATCTCTCCTGTAGACGATATGGTAGCTTTTGCACTATTGGGTTGACGCCTCTGGCTGTGTCAAGAAAAGAAAGACCAGGGAAATTGCCCTCAGATTTGGCTCACTGGAGTTCCATGAGAAGATCACCTAACTTTGTTAGCTTGGAGTGATCTCTGTTGGTTACTTTCGGAAAGTCTTCTATGCGTTTGAACAGAACATCTTCAATTGCTTCTGCTGATCCATAGTTTTCGTCAAGCCTGTCCCATATCATATTCAGCCCTGCTTGTGGACGATTTATATGTATGGCTCTTTCTGTTCTAAATACTGTGCTGATTCTCTCCCGAGCCACTTGAGCAGGAGGTCCATCTCTTCATTTGGTGACAGATCTAAGCCCAGTGTAGCTGACTTAAAAGAACGTTTCCAGGCTCTGTGGTTCAGCGGTTTGTCATTGAATTGCAACAAACCCGTAGCCACAAGCTCTTTTAATCTAAATTAAGGCTTAGGAATGATAACAGAGACCAGCGCTGAGGCTCCCGTCTCGGACCGTCGTCGTCTGTGTAAGGATGACGAAGAGCCTCGATAGAAGGTCACATGTACTTTTTATATCTGGCACTCCAATGCAATGGATGTGCCCTCCCTCAGTGATTATCAGTAGACTGTGTCACCAATCTTTTTTTTTTTTCAAATCTATATGGTGAAATAATTATCTCATGCTGTCATTTTCATGAATATGGATTTAATTGCTAGAGTGATTTTGAATATTAACATAGCTAAAATGGTTGGAAAGGATTTCTTGGCATTTGCTGTGGAAATCTGTCCATAATAAAGTTAGTTTAGGCTTTTACAGCCAAGGGTTTGAAGTTCTGTGCCAACTGATCATACGGAGTCTCTCCTGAAATAAACGATCAATAATCAATAAATGTTAGTAAATGCATATTTGTTTAATTGATAATAAATGCATACTGTAAATAAATGTGTAGTTCTTTGTGATTCTTCCCAAAGTTTTTGGATGATGGTTTGTGGTTAAAAATAATCAACTAGATTCGACTTCTGCACTTTTTGAGTGTAAAATAACAGATCGTTCAATGAGAAAGAAAAACAATTTATGACAGATTGGTAAATAGAGTAGTGTATGGGTAAGCCTGGGACAGCACAGTTTTTTAGGCCCACCTTCACCTCACCTTCAAACTGACAGGCAGCCCCTCATTCTGCACTTCCACTGAAATCTGTGGCGAGCGCTTTCTGCCTCCTCCTTCTCACAGCCTGAAGCCCCTTCCAAACGGAGACGAACTTATGTATCTGCAAAGATATTTTGTCATTTAGGCGTTGCGTCCACACAGATCCACTGTTTTGGGAGACTAAAAATGATTTTTGAAACTGGGTCCCAGAGTGGAAATATTTCAAAACGGTGGTAATGTGTTTCCGTGTCTACATGCGAAATGCATTTTTTCTAAAACAATGATGTCGTGGCTCCAACTGCGTCTCTTTGCCCCCATGTTGCTGTGTTTACTTTGCATGAGTTGTCTGTACATTAAAGCCAGTGTTTTGTCCACTGTTGCAGTGTGTTTCTGTGGCAGTGTCACAGGCCTGGCATCTATAATACAGCGTTTTTACTGGTGCTGCGTGCACTCTTGTGGACGTACATTTTCTCTAAATCATTTTTGACATGACACCGTTTTTGTCTTCATGTGGACTAGGCCTCAAGCTCTCCGCTCCAAGATGGGTAGCCTCTCATGCATGGCTCGCTCTCACTTCAAAACTTGACCCCCAAACCACCCCCAACACCCCCAGTGCTCCATTGGCTGCTCCCTCCTGGAACCTTCGGTCTGCAAACAACACTACTCACCAGCCTGTCCACCCTCCAACACTCCACCGCTCCGTCTTTCTCTCCATCCTTCTCCTGGAACAAAGAAACAGACTTTATCAGTCCTCCGTCTCACACACCACAACTTGCCAACCTCAGCCCCGGCAGATATACTCACCTCTTCCCTTGGATCATCTTTAAACACACCCAAAGTAACTCAGTTCTCTCATCACTCCAAGCGCAAGATCTTCTTTTTACACTGCATATATTAATCACCTGACTCTTCTCTTCAGTGATGTAATGAAGAGCTTAATAACGTATGCTGGTACACTTAAAATGCTGTTTTGAATATTGTCGAAAGAACAAATTACACTGTGAAAGAGATTGGAGTATTTTATTCTTAGTTTGTGGGTGTTTTAGGCAGCTTCTTCTCAGCTGGTACTGATGATGACCTGTCCTGTTAAAAAAAACATAACAATGGTAAAATACCATATTGTGACTAATCTTTGGAATTAAAATTTTTTTCCAGTGTATTGTTAAACAAATGACTTACCTCTGTCTCTTCCTCTGTAGAGTGTTTGGGCTAAAAGATTCCCCGGGGGCCTGAGCACCTTTTAAAGGTTCTGGAAGAGACCATTATAAATTGAAGGGGAGGAATAAACTGTGTGCATTTTAGTGTTTAGTGTTAAAGACTTAAGCCTAGGTACAGACTTGTTTTATAGATGTTTAGTAATATTCTTTGTTAAATAAAGGGATGTTTTAGCTATGTTGTATGTATGTTAGTGTATATGTTTGTTTCACCTGTCATGGTAGGTCTGTTAATGGGAAAGGCTATAAAAGGCTGCCGGTTAAAACCTGAGTGTAGCTGTAGCTGTGACCATGTGTGACTTGTGTAACAGGGTCTTGTACCTATATGTCTTCAGTGTTGGTGAATAAACACCCAGTGGGTCTGCACCTTTTCTCTGCCTCAAGCATCCTGCCTTAATCAGCTGCCAAGGGCCATTCTAACAAGTGACATCCAGGAACCTACTCCAGAGCCCAGAAGAAACCCAAGAGTTTCAACCAAGAGTCTCTGTACAGACCATTATGATCAGCCTAAACGTACCTCTCTCCATTTGTAAAAAAAATCAGCCGCTTGAACCATGCAGACACAAACACAAATATTAATTTGTATTAGCAGAAGCACTGCTTTTCTCTAAGAGATATACAATTTATGTTGCAACCTCAGAAGGGGAGAAAGTTAAGTGGTTTCTATATTGTCTATCCAGAATAAGTAGAAGACGAAAATGAAGAATACTCACTAGAAACCAATGCAATTTTGTGTCCTTATGCTTCATGAAAGAGTTATTATTCAAATGGGGAAAACAGCAGATCTCTCCACACCTCGGAGGGGCCCGTGGGCGTTCTGCCTCCACTTCCTCGCCTGACCTCGGAGGGGCCCGTTGGCGGGCTGCCTCCACTTCCTCGCCTGACCTCGGAGGGGCCCGTGGGCGTTCTGCCTCCACTTCCTCGCCTGACCTCGGAGGGGCCCGTTGGCGGGCTGCCTCCACTTCCTCGCCTGACCTCGGAGGGGCCCGTGGGCGGGCCGCCTCCACTTCCTCGCCTGATCTCGGAGGGGCCCGTGGGCGGGCCGCCTCCACTTCCTCGCCATGTACCGGAGGGGCCCGTGGGCGGGCCGCCTCCACTTCCTCGCCATGTTCCGGAGGAGCCCGTGGGCGGGCTGCCTCCACTTCCTCGCCTGACCTCGGAGGGGCCCGTGGGCGGGCCGCCTCTCCACTCCTCGCCTGATCTCGGAGGGGCCCCGTGGGCGGGCCGCCTCCACTTCCTCGCCATGTTCCGGAGGGGCCCGTGGGCGGGCCGCCTCCACTTCCTCGCCATGTTCCGGAGGAGCCCGTGGGCGGGCTGCCTCCACGACCGGGTCCTGAGCACCTTCTTGGTTTTCTCTGGGGGGTGCTCAGGGAACTCATGCCTGACTCCAGGTCAGCCGCTGCTGACGCCAAGCCTGACATACTACACGCCACACTACTGCCTGACACACACCCAGCTACGCCAGAGCCTGACAGACACCCAGCTACGCCAGAGCCTGACACACACCCAGCTACGCCAGAGCCTGACACACACCCAGCTATGCCAGAGCCTGACATACACCCAGCTACGCCAGAGCCTGACACACACCCAGCTACGCCAGAGCCAGACACACTCTCCGACACACAGCAGCCAGACACACTCTCCGACACACAGCAGCCAGACACACTCTCCGACACACAGCAGCCAGACACACTCTCCGACACACAGCAGCCAGACACACTCTCCGACACACAGCAGCCAGACACACACTCTGCTGCACCACAGCCAGACACACTCTCCGACACACAGCAGCCAGACACACACTCTGCTGCACCACAGCCAGACACACACTCTGACACAGTTCCTGGAGGGTCCTCCAGCCTGCTTGGCCGGCCTCCGGGTCTCCTGCCTGGGTCCAAGCCGGACGCCGGGTCCAAGCCTCTGCGGGCCCTGCCTGGGTCCAAGCCGTGGTTCTCACCTCACCACAGACCTCCGAGGACCACGCTTCGTGGGTTCCCCTGGCCACGCCGCCAGCCACCTGACGCAACGCTTTGTGCGTTCCTCTGGCCACGTCGCCGGCCTCCTAGACGCCTGCACCAACGTCGCCGGCCTCCTCGCTTTTCTTCTGTCTCCCAGTGTGTTCTCCTCAGTTTGGTTCAGTCAGTGTTTGTTTGGGTTTGTTTACTTTATAGTCTGGGTTTCTTATGGTTTCTAATTTGCTAAGTTCCTAGGTTGTTGTTACCCCCTAGTTTCTCAGTTTACCTTAATTCATGTTTAGCTTTATTTATCTTGGTCTATAGTTTTTATTAGCTCTGCTCACTGCCTTGTTGTTTAGTCCCTTCCCTCAGGTCTTAGTGTTATTAGGTTCACCTGCTCCCTCTCTCTCCCTGCGTCCATGTCACACCTGTTCTGTGTTTCTTTGATTACCTGCTCCTTGTTTCCCCCCCTCATGTTTCTCTGTATATTAGTTGGTCTGTGCTCTTTGTTCGCTGCTGGTTCCTCTCGTCTCTCACCCCCGTTCGTTGCCCTCGTCAAAGCCTTGAGTCCTGTGTGTTCCTGCCGATGCTGTAAGTGTTTTGGAAGTCTGCCTCTGTTACAGCTGCAGTGTTTTTGTTTTTTCCTTTTTTATCTTTTTGGAAATAAAACAGAGACTGCTCAGAATGCTGCTGCCTCGCTCTTGTCTGCGCTTCGGTCCACCCCAAAACCAAATCTTGACAGTCTGTCAATAAAGCTATCTATCAACGACAAAGTAAAATATTACTAAAAGTGAAATTTTGTAATGAGAGACTAAATTCAAAAAGTGGAACTTATATACATTCCTTACACAGAGTGACATATTTCAAGCATTTATTTCCATATTTTGATAATTAGGACTTACAGCAAAATTCAGTTTCTCAGAAAAATTGGAATATTAGATCAGACAACAAATAGGGTTTTTAAATACAGAAGTGTAGCACTACTCGAAAGTGGCCCCATGTACTGTACAGTATATGTAGTTAAAACCCCACTTGGGTTTGGGTTTGTTTTGCATGAATTACTGCAGTAATATAGCATGGTATGGAGGGGACCAGCGCGTTGCTTTTTGAGGGGTTTAAAGGGAAAGCCCAGTTGCTTTAGCAACCTTCAGGTCATCTGAATTGCTTTCTCTGGTGTCTTCTTTCCCCCTTTTTGGGTTTAGATCATGGTAGTTTCGAAATCAAGCACAGTGATCCTGTGGTAATTAAAGCAGGCCTTGGTACTTTTCGAATTTGTGCCAAGGTGCTAGGTCGTGCTGGAAAATAAAAATCAAGATCTCCATAAAGTGCTCTAAATTTTTCGGAGTGGCCTGCGCATCTTTCATCCCACTCTACTTTCTATTGATACCATTAGACAGTGTACAGCAAGAATCTCTTGCAGTAATTTTGTGTGGCTTACCCTTCTTGTGAATAGCATCAATGACTTTATTGAGAAGCATCTGTTTAATTTCATTGAAGTACAACTACAAATACTACATGGTTCACATACCACAGTCCAACAACTATCATAAGCCACAAAAGAGTTCAACATTTTGAATAGTGTAAGACACACTATAAAGGCAATTGGATACTCTACATTACCACAACACCCAGAAACAACATTTTCTCAACTTTATATTTTGCGACACACTGGCTTGTTTTTAAATAAGAACTAATCTGTAACAAGGGTTAATGCTTCATAGATTTATACTCAATATTCCAGGTATTTTTTCCTCTCCTACAGTCATTCTCTTGAGCTCATCTTCAACTGCTGCAGGTCAGTCCCTTCCTTTGCATGATGCATGTGAAGTAATTTTTGTACTTATTCTTTAAGATATATGTTTGAACAATCGTTTTGTTTTTTTAGGTTGCTTGGTCAGATTGGCTGGTTCAGATGGGTATTGCTCTGGAAGAGTTGAAATATACCACAATGGTGTCTGGGGAAAAGTCTGTGGTGATAACTGGGACAGTTATTAGGCTCAGGTGGTTTGCAGACAGTTAGGCTGTGGTCCACCATTAAAAATATCTGCCCTCTTTGGTGAAGGTACTGGACCAATCTGGCTTGATGATGTGGTCTGTTCAAGATATGAAGCTTCTCTTTCTGAGAGTTCACACAAAGGATTTGGAACACACAACTGTGAACACGTTGAGGATGTTGGCATCACTTGTAGATGTAAGTATGTATAGATTTAATTTTTTCTTAGATTTTCATAGTGTATCACACTGCTTTCACTCAGTCACGATTACATATGCTTCTCTGTAATGTCACAACTATTATGAACAGAATGAAAGAAGTACATGGACTCATTTCTCAAAAGTTAGTTTTGCTCCCTTTTGTTGCTTTTTCAGTCAGTAAACTCAGTACAACTCATGAGTATGGGGATTATATCCTCAACGTACCAAGCTGCTAATAAGAGGACATCCACATTGTGGCTTTTCTGTGTAGTTCGTTTGAAGAAAAGTGAGAGGACAGACATATGGACTTTATTTTAAAAGTAGGAAAATCTCTCTTTATATCATGACATGCTTGCGAAATGGCCGTATTGTTATATGTCATGCATGTGTTTTTGTACACCGATGGCAATGATGAGACGTCATCTGGATTGCTGCAGGCTTCTTTGTGTACTGGTTTGAATTCCCTGGTCATAGCTCATATAAAGAAGAGAAATATGTAGATGGCCTCAGTTCAGAGGAAGGATGTGAAAGGATAGTGTCATCCGTAAATGGGATTTGTTGTTGCGTTTTTATTGCGGAACAATTATTTAAAGGGGCCACTGTTTCTACTGTTGAAGTAGTTTTATGCATGGGGTCTGCTGTCCCACCAGCAAGCACTGGTGTGCTGCATGGACGAGCATATGAGCAAGCAAGCTTGAACATATGCTTTACCTATAACCCATCTGACACAAAAACTGCTCCATCTGACACAAAGACTGCTATCTCTCAGAGCGACACATGTTCCCAGGCTCTTGAACCGTGTGGTGAACATGCTCTCCAGTGGATTCTACTGGCCACAGAAATGGACCATCCACTTGAGGTTGTGTAGCAGATCTGGGACCATTTTTGCAGAGTCAGGGATATTTTGTTCACTGCTTCAAGGGATTATTTAAATCCCCATGTTCTTCTTGCTTTGGGATGTAAGCACTTTGCTTGGGTTAGAGGCAATTATCCTTGTGGATCTGATCTGGCCCAGGCTGGAGCGCATGTGTCAGGATGGGGTTTACCCTGACTCTAGTGGCTTTCTGTTTGCCCAGGAAGGCAAATTTTGAAGCCATGTCCAGAAATCTAGAACCAGTCAGTCTGGTCCTTGAAAGAGTAAATTTGCTAGCTTGATGTTGCTGGATAATGTTGTTGACAGAGGCCCCAAAGCTCTTAAAGAAAAAAAGTGTGTGTGCACTTCAGTGGCACATTTTTTAAAGCCTTGTCGGGAAAGGATTATTATTGCCTTTTTAAGCTATCTTACTGATGCTCTTGTTTTCTTACAGTATTAACAGAACAGAACAGGACAGGAAATCTACTGTTTTCCATTCCCTGGTGGCACTGTTCATGAGGAGCATTTTTGCATAAAAGCACGTGTTTTTGTGACAGGTCGAGTGGCTTTTGAGCCTCTTGTGTCAGTTGATATAAGGATGTTTTCTTTTAAAACAGGTGCCAACTTTGAAGCCTTTTGTTCAAAATGTGAGCGTATTCATTACATTTAACTGTCTCCCTGCCTGGGGTGTGGGGTTTGCACACATACTAGACATGAGAGTGGCAAAAACGGAGCAGCTGTTTGTGTGCTTTGCAAACCTGATAGCTGTAAAAGTCCTGTCAAAACCCTCTTTATCACTGCTACTAAGTGTGAGCACATGCCCAGTTGTGTAAATGTTCACCTGACTGGGGTATAGATACTTCCTGGGCTTTGTTTGGGTATGGGCACCTGTTCTGCTGTCAGCTGGGCTTTTCCCCACACTTTTGTGTTATTTTGTTCTTTAGATCTGACAACCCATGACACAAGATATCCTCTTTGTGACGGAGGGATGCAGATTTTTATCTCATCACGCTTCGTTTGTAGAGATTATCTACCCACTGAATAAAATTGGGTTTCCTTCGGCTGCAGCAATCTCATTGGCCTTGAAAGGCATGTAGTTATAACAGTTTAAAGTTGGTATTGCGATGGCACAAACCTCATACTCTGTGTTGTTCCTCATTATCATCCATCCTAAACATTGTTCATATGCATAACAGTTAGTCTTGTGACAATCTGAATGTCAAAGAAGTTGTACTAAACGCTCAGCAAAAGAGCAATGATTCATCTGAGTGCCGCATCTTCTCAGATTCTCTGACATGACAACTGATCTAGAAGTCTGAAATAATTGTTAACCTAACACTCCCATGCACCCCCAAGTAATTCAATACCTTACTTAAAAGGAGAAGAACACATTTATTGGGAAAAGTTAAAAAAATACATGCAGAGAGACATAGAAACATTAAGTCAGTTGAGAGTGAGAGAGAGTGAATTTTTTCCTTGTTCTGTATAAAATACTCAGTACTTTTTCCCCTATGTAATTGAAGATGGAAGCATACTGTCAGATACTTCATGCTCTGGAATAATTCAAATTTTCTACAATGGGGTCTGTAGAGTAATCAGTAAAACCAGCTTTGATTTGAATGCTGCACATGTGGCTGCTGTGCCAACTGAAAGGATGTGGTCAAGCATCTTTATCTTCTTCTAATAGATATCCTCGAGCTTTCACATATGAGTTGTTCAGGAAGTGAGTTATCATTCGATGAATGTCAGAACAAGGAATCTTGGGCACTCCAAAGTGGATCCTGTACTTATGTTTCTTGTTCAGGTATGATTCAGTTCAGTTTTTTTCTCGTTTTTTATTTCCAGAATTTATGTAATTATAAATTTAGAATAATTATAGTTATTTATTATTTACCTGTCTTTTTCTATCAGTGTGCTACAAAGAATACATGGGTTTTGGATACTCAAGTATTCTTAACAACCCCATGAAACTGACCCCATTCACCACAGTCCATGAACCATTGTGATTTGTTTTCGTTTTCTGCATCATCTCATGCACCTGATAGGTTATCCATTCCGATTAGTTGGGCCGTCTCGGTGCGTTGGACGAGTTGAAATCTACTATTATTGATGGCAAACCGTGTGTGATGACAACTGGGACTTGAATGATGCTCAAGTGGTCTGCAGACAGCTGGACTGTGGTATAGCACTGCCTGCCCCTCATTTAGCCTACTTTGGAAAAGGGGCAGATAAAATACAGGGGTTGGACAATGAAACTGAAACACCTGTCAGAGATAATACTACACCCTTTCGTCAAACTTTTTGACAGGTGACCTTTGACCTTTAAGGGGGGTCATGGGTTTATGGGGGATGGGGAGGTCATGGGGTCAACGGGGTGTGACCGAGGGGGCATAACCGTGCATGTTGATTGGATGTCGTCATGAGTGGCGAGACTTTAAATGAGCCAATAATAATACAGGGGTGTGTTTAAGGGTGTAACGGGGAAGTCCTTAAATGAGCCAATAATAATACAGGGGTGTGTTTGTAAGGTTCGTTAAACCTTGAATAACCCAATGAGAACAACAGGGCGTGTTTTTAGAGTTTGTTTTAAATACAGGCATAAACCTCTGCACTTCACATGCCAGCATTCTTTTGGAAAAGAAACATCCGTTCAGCAATGGTTAGAGTTAAGAGATTTAAAATCGGTCAAGCGGAGGAGAAACGCAATGCGTGTCCAAGATGATGTATGATGAACAAACAACGGGATCATCTACATCCTCATCTGAGACACCTATCGGAATTCCCGTCATAACATACTCTACCGATGATGAGGATCCAACTTTAACTTTCAAAAACGAATTTTGAAAACAAGATCTCGGTTCGGCCAAGAGGTACGTCAGTTTTCTGTGCGAAACCCTAGTGACCGTCTACCAGCATTCATCCCGTGAATTGAATGCTCCTAAGAATCAAAATACTACCTTTGCAAGGTACAAAGACCCCGTTGGATACTCTGCAGGAAGAGTGGTCTTTGGAGTCATATTGGCCTGAGGGGTAGCTGGGGGTATATTTTCATGTATGAAATAGGAGAACTCTGCCTGTATCAATTGGATCAAGACGAGGTATTTAATGGATCATTGGCTCTCTGTACTCTCACCCACAACGACTGGGCTGTGTTAAGGCTTGCAATCCCAGACCTTAATGATGGCCCTGAAACAGTCGCAATGCAAGAGAGGGAGGATGAAGAAGAAAATGAACTGTCTCCTCGACCTGCAAAATGGGCGAGAATGTCTTATATGCCATCCGATGTTGAAATAGCAGAGAGAGAACCTGTCTTTAGCGCTGTGTGGGGGGTCAAAAACCACAGAAAATGGTCGCTGGTCTCTTCGGGCAAGCAGACGCAAGAACAACTGGACGAACCCCTCAGATCTGTTTGTGCTGGAGGCGTTCAATCAGGACTGTGGCATATTCAAGACAATGCTGGCTCTGCCATTTGAAGCTTGGGCAGAGAAGATGGGTGAAACTGGACACCGTCTTTCCAACCTTTTCCACAACTCACGCAGTTGGATCGATGTCATGTCAGTGAAAAAAACGCTGACGTTTCCTGTTTTACATCTAAAACAAACCCTCTTCTGAGGACCCGCCCCCTTCCTATGATATATATTAGGAGGGAATAACAGCAAGCTCACAGACACTGAGAACCGAATCCTGAGAATGAGTGAGTCAACATCATACAGGGACCTCTACAACCACCGAGCAGAGATCCACTACTCTCCTGAGCATGATGAAAGCTTCAACATTGGACCGTACCATCCGCCTTCCCCGGACCTCTTCTTCTCACCATTCACCACAACGTCCTCGTTCTCTGAGACCCACTTCAGTCCTGCATCACCTACAGGATACAACATGAAAATGTATCAACCGCCTTCTCCAGACCCCTACTTACCATCGCTGCTATTCATGGCAGAGTCTGTAGACGCGAGTATCCAGCATATATTGAAAATATCCATATAGAAATTAAAACGGACCAAAACGTTCCTGTAAATTTTGTCTACGGAAAGACCATCGTAAGACTACACTTCAGACCGGTGATATCACAACGTAACCTGAGATAAATTTTTATTTGTATAAACTATTCCAGAGATATATATAACATCTAAGACCAATTGGTCATCATTCATATTCCCCCTGATCCTTTAACACTGTGCACCAAGCAGGCAAGAGAGAACGTGGCACAGCTAAGTCTGAGACGTGATCCGAATCGGTTTGTAAATTATTATGTAAGTCAATCAGGCGGTAATCTACCAGGGTTTTACGGAGCTCCGGTAATGTACGGACGCGGAATTGGATCATTATTTTCAAGATTATTTCGCTTCGTATCCCTTGGT